>CM014735.1:7763285-8363285 GCA_004329165.1 Spatholobus suberectus
CATTTTAGATGAAAAGGGTAACATTGGAGCATTTTTAAAATTATGAGACTTAATTATGCTTTTTTGAAAATAATAGGACCTAATTAGAACAAAAATTAATAAAGAGACTCAGTTGAATAAAATAAATAAATTAAGGAAACAAATTAGTAATTAAGCCAACAAAATATTTGTCCTCTCATTTGGCGTCTTTGCCCTAATGTCATTTGCCAATTTAGGTAATTATTATATTTTGATTTTAATTAACTCTAGGGCACATCGCTAATTATCTATTATCTATTATATTACATATACAATTAAAAATAATCTCAAAAAGGAAACTAACCACGTGTCAATCTCTGGAGTAATTCTACATAGAATTTCATCCATTTGGCAATACCAGAGTGTTTCTCTCATTCTTTTGCTTACGTGTCAACCTCGTGTTTATTTGCATACAAAATAATTTATGGATAATTATGACACAAATTATAAATCAATTTTTTTAAGGAAACATTATAAAATCAAGATGAAAATCAATATAAATCGTAACTGCCCATTTTTAAAATCAATATAAATCGACATTATAGCAATAAATATTACATAAATCTTGAGGACATATTGCCCATTATATAAATATTATATAAATCAACATAATATATAGGAATATTTTAAGGAATAATAAAAAAATATTATGTACAAGATAAGATTTTGTTGCATTTTTTAGACTTTTATTGTAAAGATAATTGAAACTATGGTTTTTACCTTAATTTCTCTTTTTATGAAATTTTAATTTCAAATAATAACAATAATAATTATATAATTATAAAGGAAAATTTGAATGAGAAAATAAAAGCGCCAAACACATTTGTTTCCAAAGTGCCAATTACTACAAATTGACAATTCCAATAGGTTAACTATTTAATGCATCATTTCATATCTCACTCAACATACTTTTTTTATGACCTACACTCTCATTAACATGTGTAGCGCTGTAGAGGTTTTTTTCCCCCCTCCAACCTTCATTCTACAGTCTCTTTCTCAAAGGAGAAACATCGTGAAAAATCAAAAGGTAGAACATGTGATTTGAGAATCTCTTTCCTATAGGTAAGTAAAGGTACTACTTAATAAACATTGTTTATTAACCATTTTTAGTCATTTTTTCCTTGAAAGTTGGTACATTTTTTTTTCCTTCTACCTTTGTTCCATTGAAACCAACTTATTTTTTACACTACTTATTTTTTCTTTCTTCCACTAAAAATTTGTACAAATTTACTAATTTTTATTTTTTTTGCAGTCATGATTTAAGTATCAAGAGCATGCTCTTTGAGAAGGAAGGTCAACATTTGTTCTACATTTTAGTCATATTTATGTTCTATATTTATATGATTCTTAATTTCTAATTTTCTTTAATTTTGTAGACACTATTTCTCCTAATAATAAATTAAGGAAGGATAGTATTTGATTATTAAAGAACAATGACTTCATGATGATCGAAATGATGAGTCTATCCTTCTAATTTTCTACTAATTTATTTTCCTTTATGTACATATATCATACGTTATTGTATTATAGCTGATGAAATTGTTTTTTATCACCTATTATTGCAAATTTCAGGTAAGTCGCCATTAAATAGACATTGCTTATAAATCCTATTGGAACAAAACAATCATCGTTGAGGAAGTTATAAATCAAAATATCATGAAGCTACGAGATAAAGTTAGAGTCTCAATCAAGAGCTTCATGAAATGGAAGCAAATAGATGAATTTTATGGATACATATATAATGAAAAAAGTTTTCTATAAATTCCTCTTCAATATGTATTGGATAAGGATATAGTACATAAAAAAGATCTATTATAAAAATTATAATTTTTGTACCTTTCTCTAATTTATTATTGTATTAATTTCAATATGAATATAGTTTTCCTACATAATGTCTTATCACCAAAATTCATTGAAGGTTTTTTATCTAAGCAATTTTTTTTTAACCTACTTAATTTAGATTCATTACATGATAACATATTAAAATCAATTCATGTGTTTGTTTCTATCTTTTCTATTTAAATTAAATTTGGGCTCCAAATTGTTTTAATGCTTTTAATAGTTTTTATTTCATTGTTACAATTATTAAATATAAATTTTTATATTTATTTGTTCAATTCAAATCTATTAATAATTTGATTTAGATATTAGTTGTATTGTAATTATTTTAAAAAAATAAAGTAGATAGTTTTATCCATGTAGTAGTTGAAAAAATAAAAGTCAATTAAAGATAAATGATAATAAACATACCAGAGATAATATTACATATTATTAAAATAATGTTAAATATCTTAAAGAATTAATAGAATGAAATATAAATTATCTATTTAAGATTAATATATTACATTTAATAATTTTAACATCAAATAGTTATAATTATTCATTTATTCATATTAGACAAGTTATAAATCATATCTGAATGGTTAATATTAAGAAGTTAATTTTATATAGGGATCTTTCTTTGATCAAGTTTATATTTAATGGTTAAAGTTTGCACATATAACTCGCATATAAAAAGGTTTACTCATTTGATACATAATTCTTAATTTTTAAATAAAATTTTTTGGAAGTATGAATTTGAATTTTAAATTGTCAAGTGTTAATTCTATCGTTAAACATTTTTATCAACAACAAGCAATTACATGCTAATCAATGACATTGATTTTTTTTGAAATTTAATATCTAATTGATCCACAATATTTTCTTTAGTAAATAAGCTAAATTAAAAATTAAAATAGAATTCGGCATTGGGGGTGAGGGTAATTCTTTGTAAGCCTACTAATTGTGTTTCCATGCTAATTTAATATTTAAAAACTTGATAATTTTTAAATAAATCATTACTTATTATTTTATTTATTATTTTCTCATGTAACTAATTTATTAAAGACTTTTTTAATTATGGTGATAAAATTCCTGTGCATTGAGTGGTGATATCATTACTATTGATATTTTTATTATTAATATTTTTATGAATAAAACATAAAATAGATGACTAATTTATGGGGTTGATGAGAATTTGTGGTAATTGATGGGTGTGATTGTTAATTGTTTTTTTATGTACATGTATCCTATAAAAATAAAGTAGGCAATTATTTGATGATTTGTTTATATTCCTTAATATATGAAAAGAAGTTAGTTGTCAAATAAATTTTAATTTAATTATAATAAAAAATATTAATTTGTTAATTTTTTTAATTTTTATTTTACGTATATATTGTCTTTCAAAATAATAGAAAATATTTCTCACACATATAATTTATTCATGCATTATAACATATCAAATTTAACACCAATGAATGTGATATATGATGTAAATTGTACTAACATCTAATCATGTAAATGTGTATTCTTAAATTTATATTGTTTCATTCATTCACTTAATTTTGATTTCAATATTTTTAAATTTATAAAAAATTAGTCCTTTTTTATAATAAGTATTAAAATAAATATATTTAAAAATTTATATATTAATAAAAGATATATCTATCTTGCAAATTTTTAATATTAAATATTAATTAAAAAATAATCAAACACTACTTTCCCGTGCATTGCACGGGTTTGCATACTAGTTTTAAATACAACGGAATATAAATTTAAAATGAAAATAGACTATGCATTGACAATGTAAAACAGTTTTACATCGTCATCTAATTACAAATCACTATATATGATAAGTTTTTTGTCTTTTATAATAATTACTTTAAAAGTTATATCAATGATGATTTTTGATTGATTAACAATATAAAACTTTTTACACTGATAGTGCATAACTATTAAACTCAAATTTAAAATACTAAAGAATTGATATAAGGGTTTAATTTGTATGTATTGTCAATGTAAAAAATTTTATACTGTCAACTAATTAAAAATCGTGGTAAGTATAACTTTTAAGATAACTATTATAAAAGACAACAAACTTATCCTACATAGTAGTCTGTAATTGGATGACAGGGTAAAATTTGTTTAACTGTCAGTGCATAAACTATTTTCTCTTGATGTAACTGGAAAAGGTTTTCATTAGTGAAATTTAAAATACAAAAATATAGGTGTTTGATGTTTTATTTTTAGAACATTTTTAAAACACATTTAATTAATAGAAGTTTTTTTTTTTTTTTGAAGAGGAATTAATAGAAGGTTGTTTTAATGTTGATTTCTAAATAGTCATTGTAGCTAATGTAGAGAGATTTAAGGATTAATTAAATAAGTTAAAAATGAAAATTTCTTTAAATAAATAATTGTGAATAATAATTTGATTTGACATGAAATTTTAAAAGACATTTTTCATAAAAATGCAAAAATAAAATATGTGCATTAACATTATTTGATTTGAAAATATAAATAATTATAGGTTTTTCATTGGTAAGGGTGTGGCAAATCACATTCACTTATTTCACTCTACTATTAATCCACTATAAATGAGATGAGATAGATTGGTCTATATTGACAAAGTGGATGGTGATTTTAACCCACCTTGCTTAGTGGTGGGTTGGTAGGTTGGTTCATTAAAAAAAAAAGAGTGGATTAACAAAAGTCAAACCACTAAAAATAATAATAAAAAGAAAACATTATGAAGAAAAAAATCATATATACAAAGATTAAATAAAACATTTTTAATAAAATTTAGATGCAATAAAAAATCATAATTACATCACGAACATTTAAAAGTAAATTATCAACTTATTACCAAACAAACAATAGTTCATTTCAAAATATTAAATAAATAAAACAATAGTTCAATCAGTAGTTTTAATGTCCTAAAGTATTCCACAAAATCAAAATAATAAAAGTAGATAAATCAATTTTGATCATTCAACTCATTGTAATCATTTTCTTGATTGGTTAAGCGAGGTGGGTCAAAAAGTGGGTTTGTGTGTTGAAAATCTTAACCTATTCCACAAAAAAAGAAAGAAAGGAAGGAGGGTGTGTTCCAAACCTGGTAAACTCAAGCTTAAAGTTAGACATACATCAACAAGTCAACACCCAATGCTACCATGAGCTACCAACTTGAAGGCTATTGTTTTGGATCTAGCCTCACACAAACCCAACAAGACCCAAATACCCGATCAGGGCCTAATAACATGAAGGCCTAATGCGACCTTCAATAGTACTACTGGTAGCCTCCCCAATCAATTGAGATATAATTCAAAGACTCCTATTATCCCACCATAAGATAATTGCACTATATTATAAAATAAAATAAAAAACTACTTCATCTCAATCTATTTTATCAAGAGACTAATAAAAGTCAACAAAGTTGTGCACTCTAAGTATGTCTAATCTCTAACTACCTTATATTTGACTTATTCTAACTTTATGATGAAGTTTTTGCAAGTGACCTTCCTTTGCCATTTTGACTAAGAATCAATGCACTAGAGCATCCTACTTAGATCCAACCAACTTGGAGACCAACTAGCAATTTCATGAGAAGTACACAGAGACTCCTTATAGACTCCATCGAAACAAAGGAACACTAAATTGATTGGTTTGGTTAAGTCTAACTCATTTTACCACTCCTAATTATTGCAAACATGCTAGAAAATTTACAAATATTCATGCAAGCATAAATCAAAGGAAACACGTGGCAAAATATGAAACATCAAAGTTTGATGCAAGCATGAAACAACTAAATGAATTCATAACAAAACATGGAATACCAAAGTTAAAAAATGAGAAAAGCATTTTGCAGGATTGTGAGAAAAAACGAAGAATATCTTCTAGAAGGGTATCCAAAGACACAAAGAACATCTCTATGAGAGAAGAACACCAACCTCCTTTTTATTTTTATATTGTTAGACGTATGCAAGAGGCCGAAAGGAAATTAGAAATAAGGAGAATTAATTAAGCCTCAAAGAAATGAATAGTTGGGGAAACCAAAACAAATTTCAACTTGCGGATAAATACGAGGGAAGAAAACAATTTTCAAAAGAAACCAACAACGAAAACAGACAACCTATTATCTTGAATTAAAGAACATAATCAAAGTATTACCTTAAAAATACAATCAACCAAATTCAAAGACCATAATCAATATAGTTTTAAAACCATAATTAACTCGAACTCAAGCTACCTTCGTAAATTATTTTTGGGTGTAGCAAGTGAAAATTTATAAATAGCAGGAAATTCAAGGCTGAGATAACAATAGGTCTCCGACATATTTGGTTCTATGAGATATTAAACTTGACAAAAACAGATCCAAGAAAGGTCTCTTTTGAAAGGGTGCAGATGATCTATTACTACTATTATATAAGAAAGGAAGGTCCTTCCTTCCATGTGTCATAATTTCCTACATTTTTTCCCACTCAAATTGCTTTTTTACTCTTTTTTAGTTTTTTTTTTTTGTTATAATTCCTATTTCATTTTTTGTTAACACTTCGTTTCGGGGAACTTATTTCAAGGGACGGGCAAAATAAGAATAATCATTTTTGGAGACTCTTATTATAAAATTACTTTGTGTCTGGGAACCTTTCCAGTGTTATTATAAAATAAATTATTATTTTTTTATTTTTACACATAATTTTTTTAAATATATCCAAATTTCATTTTTTAACGAATAGATAGCTAATCCTCTTCATGTAATATTATCTATAAGAGTTTTTATTTTTTAACAGTGCAGGAGTAGTTGATTTATCATTATAAGATCGTTTTAAATTATTTTTTCACCAACATCATAAATAATATGTTTTTTAATTGCTTCATTCATTACATAAATATACCTCAACAATATCCAAATTTTATTTTTGAACTAATGATTTTTAGTTATAAGGGGTTGATCCTCGTCATGTAATATTTTTAATAAGATTTTTTATTTTTTTAAAATTACATGAGTAATTCATTTATTAAATATATTTGTATTTCAAAATAGTTTTATATTATTTCTTCACCAACAAATAAAATATTTTCTAATTATTTCATGTCTTACATAAATACACACCAGCAATATTTTTCATGTTAAAATTATAGGAAATTTCAGCTTTAGATAGAAATATAATTATTTTACATATATTAGGGGGAAAATTTTAAGGTAATATATTTTGATATTTGATAAAATATCTTTATAGATATAATTATGAGATTAATCCTTGAGTTATAGGAATAATATGTTAAAATTCTTTTTGGAGTAATAATTTTTTATTCTTGATATTGAAAGTGAAATAGAAAAGGCGCACAAGAAGGGGGGGTTGAATTGTGCATTTAAAACTTTTTCGAAACAAGTAAGTAAGTATGAAAAACGTTTTCAAGCTTAGGGATAGAGAAAAGGATAACACATAAAGTTTTTATATTGGTTCACTCAACTTGAGTTACGTCCAGTCCCTTCACCCAGAAAGTGTTTACTAACTAACCTTAGGTTACAAGTATTGTTCGCAGCCTCTTCAGACTTTACACAACAATCACCCTAGATTGCTCAACCCAAGTATTCTTTTTCACTAAGCCTCTCTAGGCTTTCACAACACAGACAAGTATTTTTACAAGGATATCAACTCACGTAGTAAGGATTTGAAAGATAAAGCTCAAAACACTCTGAAAATCTTTACAAGATTTTTGCTATCGTCCAGTGGATGCTTCTATCAAATGTTCAAAAGTTTTTTTTGTTCATTAAGAATTGTTACACCAGGCACTTATATGTGTATTTCGTTCTTCCTTGGTGCATATATATATTCTTCAGGGAAAAGATTCATTGTAGAAGACTTTGACTTCATTATGCAATGAGAGATGTGTAAACTGTGCTTTCAGAAAGATCAAGGTGGCATCTTTCAGACTTGCACTAAAGAGGAAAGCGCAAGATTGTGTTGGTGATCTGTTTTTTTGAACATTCTTCATTCGGCATCGCAGCTTAATAAGTTGACTTGCTTTATCTGTTTTGCTGCGCCTTTGCACTAGAAAGAATCTGATTACAATTAATGCTTTAAACAATTTGAACGTTAAATCACAAGAGTGGTAATGTGTTAATTTCGAGGAAAACTATCATAAGTAAATTGGACGTTCCAATAAAACTTAGCTGTTTGAATATTGTCGTTGGAAGCTTGCATCATATTTTTGAATTTGTTCTTCGGACAAGTATCTTAAGAAGTTTACTAGACGGTCCTTTTATAGCGAGTCTTCTGGACGGTCTTCTTTAACACGTCTACTGGACAGTCTTCTTTAACATGTCTACTGAACGGTCTTCTTTGACACGTCTACTGGACGGTCTATAAAGAGAAGCTTGTTGGCTGTGACAAGGTTAGTCCTTTGGTAGAAACTTGAACATTTATAAGTTTGTTATCCTCAAAATTTTGAAGGTATAGATGCTTTTACGTCTTTAGCTCCAACAGAAAGTATGTTTTATTTAAAGTCATAGTTCACTTTCAATTTAATGAGCAACTCTTACATATATAATCTAATAACAATATTTAAAATATAATATTATATTAAAAATATGTATTTTAAGAATATTTTTAAAGTCAAACACATGTATTTTTTACCATTTAAAAAAATCTAGTATCAACATTTTTATGGAAAATAAATTTATAAATAAATTAATGAAATTAATTAAACATAACATTTTTTTTATATTTGATAATGTATATCTATGGACATAACTATGAAAGTAATTCTTGAGTTATTAGTAATGCTCAAGTAAAGTCCTTTTCAAAATAACCACTCCTAAGTTCTTGATATTGAAAATAATCTTCATCTAAAGTTATAGCTTACTTTTATTGCATTCAATCACACCTTTGGTAGATAATATAATGACAATAAATAAGGCATAATGTTTTATTAAAAATATGTATTCTAAGAATAATTTTAAATTCAAACGCAAGTTTATTTTTCCATTTAAAAAATTTAATATTTATATTTTTATGAAAAAATAATTTATATATAAATGAATTTAATGATTAGGCATAATTTGTTTGAGTAATTGAATTAATAATATTTTAAAATTAGCCTATTCTCATCTCTCATATTATTTGTTCTTTTTTTGCCAACTTCCTTGCATTGCTCATAAGGATGGAAAAACAGGTTAACCCATCTTGACACATTGTCAACCCACCTTAAGTGCGATGGGGTGGGTTAACCCAATAACAAAAATGGGTTGAAAAACACAATTGACTTGGGGTTGATAAGTTACCAAAAATATATAATTCATTTTTTTAACACATGCTTATTTTATTTTATATACATATACATATCTTCTCTTTCTTGATTATATAAAAATATAAATTTATTTAAACTTACCTTAAATATTGGTAAATTAGGTGGGGTGGTTTAGATGGATCAACCCCATGGGTCCCCCCCACCTTCAAATCGCCAATTGGCTAGGTAGATTGGTGAGTTGAGTCACTTAACCTATCTCGCTACTTTTTGCGAGTTGATCTGAATATGCACAAGTAATTTCTAAAGTGATTTCATATATATATAATATATATATATATGAATTTGCTTTCATTGATATCTAATTGTATGCTTAAGAGAAATTAATATTTGATTTGAACATGCAATTTATCTTGAAAATTACTTATCTTTTGATATTTTTTTTACTTTAATTTTTTACATTAACACACTATCCAATATTTTATATTAACGCTATTTAGTTTTTATTACATTTAAGATAATTATTTTAAGCTAAAAAATATATGATTTTAAAACATAATGTGATAATATACCTTACTTGAACAGGATCTGCTCTATAGGCTCGTATTTCTGTGTCCTTAAGTTCTAACGCAACAGGAACTTACATCAGGTGGTTGAATCAAGACGATCGGGTGATTAGAGTGAGATTAACGGCCAGCTGTGGAGGGGTACCATCTTAGGCTGTAGGGTATCCTTCTCGGGAAGAACCATCTGACTGGGATGGTCACACGGTTGTCTGACAGCCCAATTTTTTTTTTTACCTCATCCCTTTCACTAGTGCTAAAATTAATATAGTATAGCAATATGCTAAAATTAATTGTGGAATTAACAGAATTATTTTAATAATGGTTTAATTACTATTTTGATCTCTATAGTTTCGCCAACTTTACCTTTTAGTCCCTATAGTTGAAAATTATCCCTTTTAGTTTCTATACATGCAACTTTGATACCAGTTTGGTCCTTGTCATTTTAAACCGCCACAAATTGTAAAAAAAAATGCCAGAAAATGTCAATTTGTGGTGATTTTTCACCACCAATTTTTATTTTGTGGCGGATTTCTCTTGCAGAATTAAGACGCAAGGACCAAACTGGTATCAAAGTTGTATGTATAGAAACTAAAAAGATAATTTTTAACTATAGAAATTAAAAGGTAAAATTCTCGAAACTATAAGGACCAAAATAATAATTAAACCTTTAATAATTTACAATTATAGGCAAAACTCTACTTTATAATATATAATAAAATGACACTAGTTAGGCGGGTATAAATTCCTCGGTTAGCGGGTTAGGCTTCAGTTAGACACACATTTACCTAATTTGGATTGACCCATCTATTGATGGTGATGTCTTTAATTTCTTTGTGAAAGGTAATCAGTTGTTGACTTACTAACCCTCCCGAATACTTGTTTGCTGATTGACGTCTTCTAAGCTGGAGGGATAGCAATACTGAAAGTCCTCTGAGAGAGCGGAGAAACTAGAACTATGCACTTCAACTACAAAAGGAATTCAAGACTTATGCACAAAAGGAGAATGTGAATTAACTAAAATTAATTTCACCAGAGTGAAGTTAAAAGTGGTTGAGATTGCTATTGATTATTATTACTATATTTCATTTGATAACTGCTGTTAACTAATGGAGTGAGGAGGTGGGAGGGAGTGTAACATTATACACCATACAAAAACACAACAGGAACAATAAAATTAAAAATATATATATAATTTCAATTTTATTTTTTTTGGACTCCTGTGTGGGTAATTATATTCAACGCTAATTAATCAAAGTTTTAGGTGATTTTCGAATACGAGAATCACTTACTAAAAATGTCTAATTTGGATTGTATCGTTTTTATTTGATTTATGAATCATGTTATATTTTGAGTAAAGAAAATATTTTCTACTTTCATTTTTTATTTTCACATTTAATTATAAAAATATTATCTTATTTTTATTTTGTTCTTTTTTTTAAATATTTGTATAAAAATTAGTAAAAATAAAGAAATAAAATGAAAATAAAGTAACACTTCTGTAATTAAAATTGAAAGTAAAAAATTAAAACAGAAAATATTTCCTTAAAAAGCAAACGGCACATACCCCCCTCCCCCCACAAAGACTAACTCTTTTAACGAGAGTTTTTCCATGTATAAGATTTAAATTCGAAACATTACTTAAGATAAATTAAACGTGTATTAAATATAATAACTTTAGTATTGTATGTGACAATCATTCTCTATTCTTTATTTTACTAAAATTTAATTTATTTTATTTTAGGTCTTGTTAAATATGGATGTCAGTTTTTATTTTTGAAATTCTTAAAAATTAAAAGTAGCATTCATTTTTGTAATTTTTAGTTTCAAATTTTAATGCCAAATATTAAATCCAAATCACATAAATTACTTCTTACTTCTTGATTCAAATTTGCTTGAAAGTGGGTAGGTGATGAAGAGGCAATAATGACAATGACAAAAAGTTTATGGCAATGAAATGGTGATAACAACAACAAATGTGATACTAGTGATAGTAGTAATGATGTAGCAATGGTGGTAGTAGTGGGACGACAATCGTGATAGTAATAACAGTGATGATGGTGGTTGCAACAGTGATAATTATTGTAATGGTTATAGTGATGGTGACAATGGTCATGGTGACGACGACGATAGTAGTGACAATAATAATAACTATGATAAAAATAGTGGTGGTGACAACAATGATCATTAGCTAATGGTGGTGGCAACAATGGTCATTAGGAGATGGTGATGACAAGTAGTGGTTATGGCAATGACGATAATTAACTAGTGGTAGCAATGACAATGATAGTGACGATGATGATGGTAATTGTGATGGTGATAGTGACGGTGAGGGTGATAGTTATGTATCTTAAGGAAATATGTGAAAGTTGAATGATTTATTCTTACAACTAAAAATAAAAACAAAAAACTATGGCCACATTTGGGGTGATTTTTAATTTTAAGTTTTAAAATTTTAAATCTAAAACTAGTTTTTAGTTTAATGTTTAGTTTCAATTTCATTTTTGTTTATAGTTTTACGAAGTTGTTGTCATTTTTATAATTTTTCTTTAAAAAATTGTTGACAATAATAACAACATAACAATTTTCCCCCAATCATGTATTTTATTAGTTTTTATTAAGTAAAATTACATGAGTAGGGTGATAGATAAAATAAAATTAAAATTAATAACAACAACAACAATAATATGATTTTGGTATAATAATAATAATAATATTAAAATAAATAATATATACTACCATGGTATAGTATGTTTAGTAGATAACCATGTTTTTAAGTATGTGATTAAGGGTTTGATCCCCTTTGTATGTATGAAAAAGCATTTATTGGGAGATGTAAGCCCCTTAAATAAATCTCCGTATCATGAGGAACTATTCTCTAGCTTTTGGACTAGAGAATACCCTGGGCAACCAAAAAAGTAAATAATATATGCACTGACAACTTTTTTACATTGTCATCCAATCACAAATCATCATGTATGATAAGTTTGTTGATTTTTATATTAACTACCTCAAAAGTCATACTAAGGATAATTTCTAATTGATTGATAATGTAAAATTTTTTAAATCAACAGTACATGCTAATTAAACTATCATCATCATCATTATCATTATCATTATTATTATTATTATTATGGGTGGCCATTCTACATGTATAATGGCGATAGCTTGAATGTGAGACTCGTCTAAATTCGTGTCAAATGAGTTGTGTAACAGTATATGGGGAGAATAACTCATTATGATTCTTTTATACAAAGACATTGAGGTTAGTGCAAGTGGAGGAACTACTAGTGGAGGTGTCATCGACAGAGGAGTGGCGAGAGGGGGATTTGTAGGTAGTGGTGAAAACGAAAAGGGGGAGTAAGGGAGGAGTTGCCAAAGGAGGGGATGTACATGGTGGAGAGGCTAGGGAAGGGAGCTCATTGTTGTACATGTGGCAGTCGACAATGAAGAGTGAAGGGGTGGACACAAAGATTGAATAAGTGGCAAAAAATACTGAACGGGTCTAGAATAGATTGGGTGAGACATGGAGAAGGACAAAGAAGAGTGCAAGAAAGTATCAAAAGGAATGAGAGAACTTATAAAAACTTAAAAACTATAATTAGGAAACTTTTTTTTTCTATTTTCAAAAGTTAAAATGATTTTAAATTTGATTTAAAAACTATTTCAATCTCCTTTTATCCAAACAAGTTTTGTTTTTAAATTTAAGTTAAAATCTAAAAATGAAAACTTACAATCATCCAAAATGAGTTTGTTTTGAAAATAGAGGTAAAAGTATTTTAAAATTGAATCGGAAATTTATTCAACTTCATTTTAGCCAAACATGTTTTATTTTGGAATTTATAATGAGAACTAAAAACTAAAAATTCAAAAACACTCGAAAGAGGTCCTTAGTTCTTAATTTAAAAAAAAATTTGATGTTAGTTCTTTTTTCACCTTTTTTAAACCAATATCAATAACTAATAAAGAAATTAAACATGAATTTTTAAAAGGTAAATGTAAGATTAAGTCAAAGGAAAACTTTGTTAGTTCTTAGCTACCTTTCTTAAATTAATAATATTAAATAACTTTTTTAAAGTTAAAAATCAAAGCAAAAACAATCAATATAAATGAAAAATAGATCAGGTAATTTGTTAGAAACTTTTTACTTGACCCATTTCATCTCTAGTTAAATCAAAACCTTTTTTAAAAATTTATCTAGTTAAAAGGGTAAGACTTTACATCGTTTAATAGATTTGTTAAATTTAATATGTTGGCTCATTTAAGATAATAATAATAATAATAATAATAATAATAATAACAATTATTATTATTATTATATAAAACTTAGCTTTATTAATTTATTTTAAAGTATATTATTAATCTATTTTAATTTTTTATTATAAAATAGAATTCAAATAAATTTTAAGTCAGATTAAATTAAAAAAAAAATCAAACCTTAAAAAAATAAAATATATCAAGTAAACAAATTAAATTCACTCGTTAATTTAAGATAAAATCTAACTTTCTTTTACTCTCAATATTAATCACGCATACAATATTCAAGACTAGGGGATTATATAATCGTTTGTTTTGTTTCTACAGCTGCCGCACTGAAAAACAGAACAATGGCAAAGAAGATTCATGTGTGTTTCTGATTTCCACATTTTGTGAAATTGTTTCACACTTGTTTACCTCATATTAGCACTTCTTTATCAAGCAACGTCGGCCTACTTACCATACGATTCCCTGTCATTTTAACTATCATACATATAATCAATTGATGCCTTTCCTACCTCACACTTTTTTAGCCAAAAAAGAAAAATTACTTTAAATGTCCAAAGGATGATTCTTGAAGCAGTAGGAGACAACGACAATTCACATACAAGTACAGGAACATGATTAATTAACATTACATATTAAGCTTTATAAAATGACATATTAGGTAAATTTGTACTGAAAATAATTAATCCACAAAATACATTAAATATACAAAAATTCATTCTATTTAATCAGTAATTGATACTTTTTTTGTTTCATGTTATTGCAACCTATAATATATACTATTTAAAAATATAAGTAAATAATTATTATTTAATTGTTCGTCTACAAATGTCTAAATCATGTAAAATTTTATATATTATTATCATGATAATATCACATAATTTAACATTAAGATTGATAAAATTTACTTTCAGTAAAAAAAATTATTAGATATCATTTTATAAAGTTTAACACTCAATCTTATCTCCCACATATATTATAATCAAATATTAAATTTAAAATTTAAAATTTCTTGCATAAAAATCCATTAAAGAGCGTAATTTAAGAAGCTCTTGCTGCTGCACTGTCACAATTTAAAAAGCATAAAATGTTACTAGTATATACCTAATTGTACATCAAACAGTTGTTAATTTGTTAGAAATAGATTGTAAATGAATTTTACTTAAAAAAACACTAGTTGACACAAGTGGTAGCGGCTTGTATCCCTTAACCAAGTTGTTCAGGGTTTGAATCCTGACCTTGGTATGGAATAGACTATGTTGAGAGGAGAATACCTACCTTGTGTGCACTCACGGTCTCCAGCAGAAATTAGTTACTGCTTCTGACGGTGAATACTTTGTACCAATACCATGGTAACAAAAAAAAAACCTATAATTTTAAGAGAGATTTATTTGAAACTATGAAAAAAAAAATCAAAATACAGTTTAAACGATAAATGACAGTACAATATTATCAAAATACGTGTTTAACGAAAGAGCTCGAACAGTAGTTATTTCAGTTTCTTTTAAAAATATTTCTCAATTAAAGACATATATAAAAAATTTATAACAATTGCCTAAATTTATTTGGAAAAATAAAAATATTTTAATTCATTTTATAAGTTAAAATAATAGCTTCTAAACAACAAGTTTAGGAAAATTACATAAGGGATTTTATTTTTTTTTGTAAGTTTAATCAAACTAACCGGAAGCTTCACTCAAAAATATAATAAACAACAGAAGAAAAAAAAAAAAAAGGAAAACAAATATTCGCAACTCGCAAGAAAATTTCTACTTGGGGATTTTTTTTTTGGTCATGTGAGGAGGAACATGAAAGTTGAAACAGCTAGACATCAGTCGGTCCCACGCGCGTTTGTATATGCGACGAAATTTCATCCCCGTATATGACAGCCATAAAGTTAAACTGCCTCCCAATTTGCCTAACACCAAACGCTGCATTTGTCACACAACTTTTACGCCCAACGCGCATTCGCAAGTCTCTTCCATCCAGCCAAAGCCACACTGGTCAACACATCTCACACTGCTTTTTCACACACGCACATGATATAATTCACAACAACGTGCACCTTCAATATTTTATAATATTCCCTAATCAAATAAACTCTTATTCCTCCATTGACTTGTCTCCCCTCTATATATACCCACCACACACGTTCAAGCCCATCCCACAATACAAACCCTCCATCAAATCCTTCTCTCCCAACTTCAAAAACCCTTCAATCTCGTATCGGTTACTAATTCCACGTAATGGGCAACTACGTTTCATGCACCTTGGCGCCTCCTTTGATGAAGAACGCGAAGGCCACGAGGGTCATCATCCCCACCGGCGAAGTGAAGCAGTTCAGAGAGATCGTTAAGGCTGCGGAGCTCATGCTCGAACACCCCAACTACTTCTTGGTCAATTCCCGTTCTCTTCACATTGGTCGAAGGTTCTCCGCTCTCGGCGCTGACGAAGATTTGGAGTTTGGGAACGTGTACGTCTTTTTTCCCATGAGGAGGGTGAACTCTCTTGTCACCGCCGCTGACGTGGCGGTGCTCTTCTTGGCGGCCAACTCCGCCGCCAAGCGCTTGTACGGCGGAAAGGCGCGTGTTCTGCCGGACAACGGCGGCGGAGATCGCCGGCAAGAGGAGGAAAAAGGCTCAAAAACTGAAAGTAGTGTTGAGATTCCAAGGCTGAGTTTGGAAGGAGTGGAGTCAGGGTTTCAGTACAGGTTAAGTTATTGTAGGTCAAGGAAGCCTGTTTTGGAAACTATAAATGAGGAGCCTGTTAGGTTAAGGTGATGTAATATGAAACTGAATTCGTTTGTGCATCAAAAAATTTTTAGTTCAAAAACAATATTATCCGAGGGAGTGAGGTGGTGGCTCCCTATCATCAAATTTGTACAAAATTCATTTAGACAAAGAACAAGTTTGTGTGTGAGATATGTTGACTATTTTTTCATTTTTATTTTTGGCTACAAACACAATGAATGAGTTGAGATTAATTTAATTCGGACTGATATTTGGTAATCCTGTGTTTGATTCCTGTTTCTTCTTGAAAAAAATTAAACGAGTGAAACATATCGTGTGAAACTGTGAATTGTTCAACCATTTCTGACTTAAATAAATCGACTAGCGCGTGGACTGGGTTGGGCCTGTGAATGGAACGAATGGCGTAGCAATAGAATGGAATTAAAATTAAAAATGACTACTGTCTCTGTCTTCTCGAATACGTTAGGTAGCTGATTCATCAAGAGGAGGATTGCTACTCAATTCATATAACAACTACAACAATTTATATAATAATATTTAATTTTTTTATCTTTTTCTATCACATTATTAATTATATTTCATACTTTTCTCGTTTCTCTCCCTTTTTCTCCTCTTTCTCATTTGTTATTGTAAAATTTAATATACAAATTGTTGTATACATAACATTTCTCTTCATGAAATTGGTTTAAAATTAAAAACAAATTATTAAGATAGTTATTTTGAAACATTTATTAAAGTGAAGTTATTTTTGCCGTATTATATTAAAATTGTTGAATATTGTTGAATAATGCGATGATTTTCAATATTATATGACTTTTTATTTTATAAAAAACTAGATTGCATCACACATGATATGTTACATGAGAATCACTATTTCACTTGGTATATTTTGAAAGTGTTAAGTGTGCTAAAGATTCTCACGTGACATGTCACGTGAAAGACACTTCAATTTTTTTGAAATATAATTTGTCACGTGAATGTTGGTAGTCAATGTAGAGACTTATCCAAAAAAAATAATAATAATAAACACAGAAAATATTAAAATTAAAATAAATAAATAATAATTATATATTTTTTTGTATATAGTGGTGACAACAAAGTTAAAACCTAGGATTTTGTGCATACTATCCAATCCCTCTATTACTAAGCTGACCCTAGTGACTTTTTGCATTCTATATGAAGAGACAAAGGGACTAAGAAATGTATTTTTGACTAACCCTTCGTATGGCAGCGCAGAAACACCAAAGACATAGGAAAGAGAGGTGAGAAATGAGTAAGAAATAGAAAAGTTGGTATGTTTGGTAAAGGAGAAATATTGAAGAGAGAAATAAAAAGATAGTGGGTTCCACCTAAAATAATTTCCTCATAAAACCAGTGAAAAATGGCAAAGAAATGGGGACTAAAGCTTTGATAATTAATTATCTGATTTATAATTGATTATCAAGGCTTGCAACACTATAATATAGAATTTGATAATCAATTAATTATCAGATTTTGATAATTGATTATTAGATTTTCACAATCGATTATTTAATTTAAAAATTGAATTTAATTTAAAAATATAATTTTATTTTATTTTATTTTTCTATTTCTCACCTATTTCTCATAAACCAAACATTTTATTTTTACTTTCTTTTTCATCTATTTCTCTCTCCTCTGTTTCCATCCATTCTATTTCCCACATATTTCTTTCTTTTCTACCAAACACACCCTAAATGATATTCTCCTATCTTCAAGAAAGAAAGTCTAAAAAAAGGAATTTACAATATTATTTATTATTTATTAAATAGGAAAAATAATTCGGTTTTTAAGGATTTTTTTTTTGTAAATTAAGGAAAAAAATAATAAATAG
Source organism: Spatholobus suberectus (assembly GCA_004329165.1). Classification (NCBI taxonomy): domain Eukaryota; kingdom Viridiplantae; phylum Streptophyta; class Magnoliopsida; order Fabales; family Fabaceae; genus Spatholobus; species Spatholobus suberectus. Next base: position 7,781,801 of record CM014735.1, read on the forward strand.
ATAATGTAGAGAAGTCTTATAAAGTTTCTAAATAAAAGGATTAGAGGGAAATAGGAATAGTTAAGGATTTCAAAAAGCAGTTAGATATCTTCAATTTCAAGGAAATATATATAAGCTTATCCGACAAGCAATTTTTGCATGACAAAATCAAAAGCTCAACATATATTAAAATAATAATAATAATAATAATAATAATAAATAAAATAAAATATGTAGTATAATATATTCACGATAAAGTTATTTTAATATCATCACGAATTTTGATTGGTTGTGCATAATTAACATATAAATATTGTGTCGATACTTATCATTTATCTATATTTGCCTTTTACTCCATTAATATTTTCTCTCACTTCACTTATGGAGATATAAAAACGCAATGATAAAGTTAGAAAACAAAATGTAACCAATGTATTTTAAAATTGTCTAAAATGACAAATAATTTCAAAAATAATTCTAATCTTGTCGTAATTTTAGATAATGCTCTCAATAATTAAATAAAAATTATTGAATATCTTTTATATTTTAAGATATTAAACTTTGAAAAAAAAGGCTATGCACTGATAATGTAAAGTAATTTTACACTGTCATCTAATCACAAATCACCATTTATTATAAGTTTGTTAACTTTTATAATAAATACTTTTAAAGTCATATCAATGGTGATTTCTAATTAGTTGACAGTGTAATATTTTTTACACTGATAGTACATGACTATTAAACTCTTAAACTTTTATATATAACTTTCTTTAGAGAACATTAAATAATTCAAAAAAAATATATTATAAGAACATATAATATTACTTAATTTTATTTGAAACAAACTAAAACACTATAAAGAGTAGTCCAATACATTCAACTACCCCCGGCCATTTATGCTTAGTTTATCCCTTGGGAAGCATGAAAGATATTGAGAAAAACATTTGTAGGTCATGTCATTGAAACTGAAGTTACAATTAAATGCATTTGAAATTTTTCCTGGTCATATGTATGAATTCAAGCATTCGTGGGGAATAACAGGAGGTAAATTAATTATTCCCTATCATCATTGACTAGAAGTAAGAAATTTACCCGTAAACATTAATTACTACTAACAGCTTTACCATTTCTCTTCTATAAATAGCTAACCAAGTAAGATTGTATATCACATCCATTTCTTAAAAATCTCCTAACCCAATATTTCAGTAACTTGAGCAAGTGTTTGTTGTATCATTTGAAACATGGGTGGTAAAGGTGGTAGCGGTGGTGGTGGCAAAAGTGGTGGTGGTGGTGGATATTCAATCCAAGGTGCAAGTGGCGGTGGTTCTTCAGGGGGATATATGAAAGCCCCTGGGGGTGGTGCATATGAAGCTTACATTTCACGGGCAGCGTTTGAGAGCAACCCTAAGGGATACTTCAGTGGTCTGCATGCTGCTGGAAAGACCAACAAGTAGTGGAAATTTGATCTAGTGTTTAAGCTGCTCACATAAATTATGTAACTCTTGTGGTGATCTATGTCACTATCACTATAAATAAAAGCAGCTATTATATATTGTTGTAAATTAATTTCTGTTGTCTCCTTGGCGAAGACATCATTTTCGAAGATATTATTCTTGTATTTTTCTTTTGTAACACTTTTAACATGTGAAAGACATATTAAATTTTTATTAATTTAAGTCAAGTTCAGTAAACTCATTTTAATAAGAAGAATACTAACATGTACGAAATCGGTTTTTGTTAAATTGCATGAACGTCTCGATTCACATTTATAATTCGTATATTTCTGGCCACTTCCACTCGTAATATAAAGTAGTACTGTTGTTTTAAGAAAGTGAAGTTTTGTTAACACCTAACTTCTTTGTTTACAAAATTGAACATGGGATCTTGTATGAGGAAAATTAACCCCCTAACTAATCACAAACCATACTGTTATACGATTTATTACACCAACTTTTATATCTATTTTTTATGGGTATGAAGTGAGAGAGAGATTTTTTTTTCCTTTAAAAAAGAGTTATAAGAGGTAATATAAAATGAGAAAATAGGATACGTACTAACAGTGGAAAGTAGTTTTATATTATTATCCAATCATGAACTTTTGTGTATGGTAAGTTTGTTGACTTTTACAATAAATATCTTAAAAATTATATCAATAATGATTTCTAATTAGTTGACAATGTAAAACTTTTTATACTGACAATGCATAGTCATTAAATGCATAAAATTTCAAGGGTAACATTGTTCTTTGATTTGCAATATATATCTCATGGCTTATTTCATCTTCTTAAAAATATTTTTTCACAATGTGTAAAAGAAGCATCGATCTCATCAGTTATAACAATTTTATCATATATAGCCTTCTCTTAAAAGATGCCAATTATTCATAACATTATGGTTTTAATTGATGAATATATTTTGGTACAAAAATCTTAATGTGCTTCTGTATACTTTTTATTAAAAAAGATTTAAAGTGTGTGTGTGTTTTTAAAAGAAGCATCGATCTGTTATAACAATATAATATACAGACTTCTCTTAAAAGATGCCCATTATCCATAACATATGCTTTTAATTGATGACGTATTATATTTTGGTACAAAAATCTTAATGTATTTTTGTATATTTTTTTATTAAAAAAGATTATTGATTCTTGATTTGTAAAACTCCATTATGTAAGAAGCCGATACAGTACTGGCAAATGAAGTCGGCTTTTGCCTTCGTAAGCTACATGTTGGGCTTAACTAAGGCCAATTTGGATTATTTTTTTTTTGAAGATTTTAAAATTTTAAAAATCAAAATCAATTTTTAATTAGTATTTCTTCTTTTTTTTTACTAAGGCTTAATTTTTTTTTGAAAGACAAAAGAAAATATTATTGAATTAATAGAAATACCAAACGCAGCACAGGTGGTGCTGTTGTTTGGATACATGTGTATTCTTACAAAACTCCAAGACTAAAGCAAGGGGACCAATTTTTAGTTTGTAGTGTCGTTAAGACTCTTTACATGAACTGTCAAGGCCAACCAAGGTGTTTTAAATTTAGCCCCCCTCCCAAAAAAAAAAATTATTTAGTATTACTATTTATACAACTTTCATTATTAGTTGGTTTAATGTAATCATAACTAAGGCGTATTTTTTCTTTAATGAATGGGATTTGAACCGTGATGGAGGAAAAAAAATCACTTTTTTATAAAGTTCCTAATTTTTTTGTTACTCTCTCACCTTAAAAATTAATTAGTCATTAATTCCAATTAAATATGTTGTCTCTTAATATATCAATTCTCACCAAATTTAATAAATGATTTTGCATCCCAAAAATATCAAAACATAAACCTTAAATAAAGATATAATCATTTTAATAAAATATTGTTATTAGTTTTTTTTTTTGTCAAAAAGATATTATTAGTTTTAAAAAAAGAAAAGATTTAAATTTTTTTATTGGCTTTTACGAGTTAAACCTAAATCGAGCCATAATTAGATCGAGTTAAAAGTCCTAGATTTAATTTGTGTTCAAAATTTAAAGTTCAAGCCCTACATTTTATTGGGCAAGTTTAAATCAAGTCGATTTAATGTGGGTTATAGGCCATATTAGGGTTAAACCCCAAAACCCATATTCAATTTGGGCTTTTAAAACAAGATCCAAGCCTTGTCAAAAGAACAATCTAAATTGGCTTTTGCGGGCTAAGCTTAGATCGGGCTAAGAAGGCTCAAATTTAATTTGTGCTCAAAGTTTAAACCCTAGATTTCATTGAGTGGATTTGAGTTGGGTCAATCATGGGCTCAATGTAGGTTGCTTGTTATAGCGGGTTAGAAAAAAATCCAAATTTAATGGCAAGTGCTAAATACACTCCCCTTCTTTACTTGCTACACTCCCCATTTTCTTTTTATTTAAATTTATTCCACAAATATCCTTATCTTGTTCAACTCCTTTCATGCACACTCCCCCTTTTCATATCTGTAATTTTTTTTGTTTCTTTTGTTCATGACCTACTTTTCACCATAATATTTTCTTTGGCTCACGCGACATCATGAAGTCCAGGTGCTCCCAATGTCTTTTTATTCCACATTTTAAATTTCCGGTAATGTAAGATTTTTGAAAATAAATGTATTAGGTTCCTCCTTCTTAGTTTCATTAAGTCATCGTTTCCTTCAAGTACAACTGTCTCCTTCACACATAGCGGGATTGACAATTGCGATAGGGTGTAAATGAGTCGAGCCGAGTTGAACACTTAAAACTTAGGCTTGGCTTGTGAAAAAAATTGGTTTGTCAAGCTTAGCTCATTTATTTAAACGAGCCTAATTGAAAGCTTGAGCTTGGTTTGTTTAAAAAATATATGGCTTAAGCTTGGCTTGTTTAACTCATATATAACTTAATTATTTTTGCTTTTATGAATTGTTTTTTCTTAAATTAATATTTAAATTTACCAATTTAGTATTTGTTGAACATTTTAATACTACATGATAATCTAAAAAAAAAAAAAGTGTGCTCAACATGTGGCATGTGAAATTCAAACATTCTAGACTATTTTATTTTCATAATTCAGTAAATAAAAAATTCATAATTTCTTAACTATTGCAAAAAAGAAAGTTTAAAATTAATTTTAATACTCTCAAAAAAGTTTCACATATTTTCGTAATGAATATATAAATAACAAATGATAGCAAAGTTTCTATCATCAATTTAAGTAAATGAGCTATTTATGATTTGTTAATGTTGAGCTTGTAAAGCTTAGGCTTGGCTCATTTAAATAATCGAGCCAAATCTCAAGCTTGAGTTTATTTATTTAATTAAACAAGCAAGCTTGAACGAGTATTTAACGAGTCGAACTTATATAATTCATGAATAGCTCAGCTCATTTACACCCCTAGGTGGCAAGAATGGATCTATCTTCTTTAGCATTAGCATTTCCCATGCAATAGACAATTTGCGAAAGCAAATGCTAGAAGGGGAGGAAAAATAGTGCCCGGTTGCAATTAAGGTTGCGTTGTCGTTTTATGAGAGAGAGTAATGCAATGCATGCAAAGGATAAACGACAAATGAGAATTGAGATAATGAGTAAGAGTAAAGAGAGGGAAGAAAAAAGAAATGGTACTGTTGTTATTTTTTTTCAACGCTCTTTGCAATGAAAGTATGAAACTTGCACTTATCTTATTACCTCTTTCTACTTTGTATAATTTTTTGATTTTTTTTTTTTTGTACTTAGATTCTTTTACTAAAATTTGATTCAAATTTTTATACTTTTGAGAGGAGGAAGTGTGCGTAACTGTTATGAGAGGGGGGGAGTGTGTGTGACTTATATTTTTTGGTATTTAGGTTTAGGTATAAAAGTAAAGAGGGGGAGTTGAAGAAGATAAGGGTATTTTTGGAAAAATGTTAAATAAAAAGGAAAAGGGGAGTGTATTTAGCAATAGCCAATTTAATTTGAGCTTCTAAAATGAGGTCCCAGACCAATGAAACTCTGCTTTGCAATGGCTTTTTACAAACTAAGCCCAGATCAAGTCATGATTGGATTGGGTTAAAAAGGCCCAAATTTAATTTGTATTCTAAATTTAAAACTCAAACCCTATATTTCATCGAACGAGTTCAAGTCGTGATTGTCACGGGCTCGATGCGGGTCATGAATTATAATGGGTCAGATCAAAGAACCTAGATTCAATTTGGGCATCTAAAATTATGTGATTAATTAAATTCGGTCAAACCAAAGAACCCATATTGCAACCACCCTAAATATATTTTTGTGTGGATCAATTAAATTAATGAATTTAATTTTTACGTTAAAATTATGTGATTAATTAAGTGGAGAATGTAGAGTAGATTTTTTTAAAAGTGTTGTAATTTTAAATAAAAATTCAAGAATAATAAATGGATAGCCGGAAACATTAAAGCACTATACTTCCTCCAAAAATTTAAGTATATATTATAAATGGGTATTTTTTTATCGCATTTATTATTATTAATTAGGAAAAATTATTGAGTATTTAAATATATTTTTGTGAAGAAAAAACTAATACAATAAATAATTAAATGGAGTTTTAACAAACTTTTTTAAAATGCTCTTATAAAAAGGATTGAAGGGAGTAATATAAGGATTAGAAAAAGTAGTTGATTTCCTTTAATTTGAAAGAAATATAAGCTTATTCGACAAGCAATTTTGGCTTGACAACCAATCAAAAGTTCAACATATATTAAAATAATTATATAATATGTAGTGTAATATATTCATTACGAATTTATTTTAATATTCTCATGAATTTTGATTGGTTGTGTCTAATTATAAACATTGTGTCGATAAAAGAATTGTTTTGATCATTTTTTTAACTATATTTGCTTTTTACTCCATTAATATTTTTTTCATCACTTCTATGGTTATAATAGAGTGTCTAACTGTATTTTTAGTTAGTTAAACTTTTTGTAATAGAGCTCTAGTTTCCTTCGGCATAGTTTCCTTCTTTATTTTCTTGTTTTGTTCCTAGATTTGCTATCAGTTTTTTCATTTATTCCAATTTGCGATTGGAAAATGGCAAACCAAAGCTATTCAACTTTCACAACCAATTCTATAAATTCATTCTTTCTTCATCCAAATGAGAATTTGTCCTTGGTTCTTATGAATGCCCCTCTAGATGAAACTTGCATTGCACTCCAAGAATAAAATCAAGTTTATCAATGGCACTGTCACTCCTCCATCAACTTCTAATCCTTCACCAAAAGCTTGAATTTGGTGCAATATCATGGTTCTTTTATGGATTCAGCATTCCATTTCAAAATCTATTATAAAGTCCATTCTCTAGATAGATTGTGCATTAGGGGTATGGAAAGATTTGCAAGATCGATTTCCTTAAGGAGACATCTTTAGGATAATTAAGATTCAAGAAGACTTGTATCGTTTCCAGCAAGGCAAACTTGGAATCTCTGAGTATTTAACACAACTCAATATTGTGTTTAGGGATGGAAATAGACTAGACCGCTCAATAGAGGCCTATGGCCTAGCCTACATCAGGCCCAGGCCAGGCCAGGCTTTTTTAGAAAATTGACTAGACCAAGGCTTTTATTAAAGCCTATTTAGTTAAAAAGGCTGGGTTTAGGCCATTCAAAAGGTCTTTTAGGCCTAACAGACAGGCTATTTAAATAAACATAAATAAATATTTATTGTTAATATCATTATTGTATTAAATTTGTATTAATGTATTAATATTATACGTTTATTTATCTTTTTAAATTATAAGCATGTTGACCTACATAAATACCTAAGATTATAAGTTTATTGAAAGATAAATTATATCCTATTTAGAGGTCTTATTGCAAAATATATTTTTGAATAAATTATCATACCTCTATCATGTGTTAAATTATTACAAAGTAGGCCTTTGAACAGACTTGTAGGCCAGGTCAGGCTTTTATGTAGGCCAAGTCAGGCCTTTAAAAAAAGCCTATGACAGGTAAACAAATCAAGCTCAGGTCATAGATTTTTAATTAAGGTCAAGCTTAGGCCCAGCAAAGCCTAGCTTGGCCTACCCTATTTCCACCCCTAATTGTGTTTGATGAACTAGAGAATTTTAGGTCAGTTCCAAAATGTAAATGTTGTGTTCCATGTTCTTGCAAAGGTTTTGAATACATGCGAAGATATAAAGATTAAGACTGTCATAATATGATTTTTAAAAGGGCTCAATGAACAATATTCATATGTAAGGTCACAAATCATGTTGATGGATCCATTACCTTCCATTAACAAGGCTTTTTCCTTAGTAATGCAACAAGAAAGACAATTTGCCTTCAACTCCTGACAATATTGGTGGCAAGTTAAAATATTTGACTACCACTAAACTAAACATTGCTTTTGCAATCCAACAACTTAGTCAATGTGTTTCTAAGCTCTTGGAACCTTATTTTCAAGCTACCACTAGAGTGATTTGCCACGTTATTAAGGCCTCTCTTACCAAAGGCCCATTTTCTCTACGTCCAGCCTTCTCAAACTATCTAGTTTTGCAAACTTTGATTGGGCCTATTGCTTAAAAGCTAAGCAATCCATCACTAGATATTGTGTGTTTCCCAATTTATCTCTTATATCCTGAAATCTAAAAAGCAAAATACAATGTTGAGGTTCTCTATCAAGGTTAAGTTTAGAGCTTTAGCCAGCCTCACTTGTGAAATCTAGTGGGTCAATTTTCTATTTTAGGATCTACACATTGACTTTGACCAATCTGTATCCATTTACTACAATGATAAGTTTGCAATTTATCTTGCTCATAATTCAAATTTCCATGAGCAAACAAAGCATATCAAGATTGAATATCATGTCATTTAGGAAAAGTTGCAATATGGGCTTATTCACCTTCTTCCAATGTCCTCTTTTTAGATAGCTTATGCATCCACAGAACTACTTCACCCTAAGCCTTTCAACACTTTTCCCTTCGAGTTGGGTCATCGTGATGTACACAATCTATTGGGGGGGGGGGGGGGGGGCAACTATATTTTTAGTTAGTTATACTCTCTATTAGTTATTATGCTACACAGTGTCATAGTGATGTATATATATATAGAAAGTAGTAACAACTTGTTTGTACCTTTTTCATCATTCAATTTATAATGAAAATTTTGAGCTTTTCTCTTCTCTTTCTACACCAAGAACTTCACTTGTGGAGATATTGAAAGACAATAATAAAGTTAGAAAACAAAAGTAATCAATATCTCTTAAATTGTCTAATATGACAAATAATTTAAAAAATAATTCTAAATTTTGTTATAACTTTTTAAAATAATTCTCCTAATTATTAAATAAAAAATATTAAATATATTTTATTTTTTAAGATATTGAATTATTTTTTTTTATAACTTTCTTTAGAGAACATTGAAAATTTCAAAAGAAAAATACTATGAGAGCATACAATATTAGTATATTACTTTAATTTTAAACAAACTAAAACATTATAAAGAGTAGTCCAATACATACATTCAACTACCTCCGCCCATTTGTGCTTAGATTATCCTTTTGGAAGCATGCATGAAATATACTGAGAAAACCATTTGCACAGGTCATCATGTCATTGAAACTGAAGCTACAGTTAAATGCTTTTGAAATTTTTGGGTACGGATGCTTTGCAGTGACATTTTTACTGCATGAGTCACTAAAATTATTGAATTTATTTTATAAAAAATACTAGAAAATCATGTTTAAAGATACTATAAAAAACACTATTATCATTATAAATAAAAGCAACTATTTTTGAATTAGTTTGGGTTGCCTCCTCGTTAAAGACAATGATGATTTTCGAAGATATTATTTTTAGAAAAAATAGGTTATGTACTGACAATGTTAAACAGTTTTACACTGTCATCTAATCAAAAACCACCATGTATGATAAATTTGTTAATTTTTACAATAATTACCTTAAAAATCATACCAATGGTGATTTTTAATTAGTTGACAGTATAAAATTTTTTACACTAACAGTACATAGCCATTAAGCTCTTATTTTTATATTTTTATCTTTCTGAAACTCTTTACATGTGAGACATATTAAATCTTTATTGATATAAAGGAAGCTAGGTAAACACATTTTAAGAATCTATAGTTCTCTTTACATCTAATTTTTTGTTTACAAAATTGAACATGAGATCTTACTTAAGCAAAACTAAACCCCTAATCACAAATCATATATATTGTTTTAGGATTGATTACACTTACTTGTATATATATATATTTATTGGGTAAAGTGAGAAAATTTCTCACCTTTAATAGTAGGTTAAAAAAGGAAATATAAAAAAACCATGGGTATTATCGTTTTTTCATTTGTAATAAATATCTTATGACAAATATATTACAATTTTATATTCTTGCAATATATGTTTGTGTGATGTGAGAGAAGTAAATATATACGAATAGTTAAAATTTAAAAGAAGCATCAATTTAGTTATAACAAGATCGTTCTTATAATTTTTAATTGTTGTATTATTTTGGTACAAAAATTTAAATAAATTTGTGTATATTTTAGAAGTATCACTGTAAATAAATAGATGATTAATGTGTATAAAATAACATCCAGTTCTGTTAGATCCATCAGTTTGTAAAATTATAATGAGTCCATTTCATGTGAGAAGTCAATACACTGGAAAACATACGAAGCTGGCTTTTGCCTTTAGTAAGCTACATTCTGGGGCTTAACTAATTAGATGGTTTGTGTTACCGTTTCGGCGTTTCCTTTTTCTTTTCGTGTCGATTAATTAAATTAATGAATTGAACTTTTATGTTAAAAATATTTGATTAAGTAGATTTTCTTAAAAGTACGTAGTTTAATTTTAAAACAAAATTCAAAGTTTAATAAGAATAATTATAAACATACACTCCCTTCTCTTTCATCTCACTTCTACCGCATTTTCTTTTTATTTCTATCTTTATCATCACAATATTTATCACTTTTTCTTTTTCTTTTTTTTTCTTCCTATCTTTTTTCGGGAGATAAGAAAAAATAATTCCTCCACCCCAAAGTGGGGTGGGCATTTACAATTTTCCATTTAAATTGATAGCCGAAAACATTTTAAAGCACTATACTTCCGCGACAAAATTGAATTTTATATATATGTGAACGAAAATGATAATCTAATTAAAGAATTTGTATGCATAAAATATTTAGCAACATTATATCAATTAACTTCATGTTTGTATGAAAATGTTAAGTATTTCCTTTCACAGATTTTCAATTTTGTACCGATAAAATATTTATAATTTATGATTCTTAATTACCTCATACACGCATGTTGTTCTTTCTAAATATTAGGTGCTTCAAATGTTATCAAACTATAACCCATGAGGGATTGAAATAACATGTATGAGGTCATAAATTCTAACCTCAGTACGATCGTGTATATATATATATATATTAGACTATCAAGTGTCTAGTATTAATTTATAAAAGCAATCAACTTTCACAATTAGGCATTTTAAAATTAGAACTCGCAAGAAGGGAATTAGTACTCCTCTATCTTTGCCCTTCAGCCAAAGATCTCAAAGTGAGTCACACTATGAGTTACTTAAAAAGTAAGTTAATTTAACTTAGTTTATTTTTTTTTTAGCCAAAAAAATACATAACTCGACTTAATTTATCATAGGTTTGTGGGTTAAGTAGGTTATTTCACAACCTGACTCGTCTAGTTTTAAAAGAATAAAAATAGAAAAATATAAATATAACAAGTCCAACAACATACTAATTTATAACAACAAAATTTATAAAATAAGAAAATAAAATAAAATGAAAATATCAATGACTTTTAAAAAAAAAAGTTAAGATGAGTTGGTTAGACTCACTCAAATTGGCTCACCTTAACTTGTGGATCAAGTGAGTCAGGCTAAACCAACCCAAGAAAAAGGAAGTCAACATTTTTTTCAATCCATTTAGACTGTAAGCCGAGTTAGGTTAAGTTACCTCACAGGCTAGAGCTCACTTTCACACCTCTAAATGAGGTAAGGGAATATATTTGTCTAAGAGTTATGTAAATTAAGCATATATAATTAAGGGAATTAATAAGGTCAAATAAGTAATTTGAATTAAACCAAAATCTAGATAACAAGTAAAGCTGGCAAAATTGGCTCGACTCAATGGGCCAACTCGATGACCTAACAAGTCAGGCTAGACTATTAAAATTTCGGCCTAGCCTGATAAGCCAGGTCAAACCCATAAAAAGTAGGCTTAAAAAGTATCGTGCCTATTTGGCTTGGTATTATATATTTTTTATTTTTTCTTTGTAATATATATATATATATATATATATATATATATATATATATATATATATATATATATATATATATATATATATATATATATATATATAATTTAAAAAAAAAACTATGAGTAAATTTGGTCAAACCCAATGGGCTCACTAGGCTAGGTCGAGCCAACAAATATGTAGCTCATAACGAGTTTGGGTTAACCCAACCCAACTCACTTTTTACACTTTGGCCTGCAAGTCTAGGTTGGACGACCCATTTTGACACCTCTAACAATAGGTTACCAAACTAAAGCAAAAGAGTTCTAGAGAAAAATACAATAGGTGTCCATGCACCTTTTTTTTTTTTTTTGGAGTCACCATGTTATTAGTATAAAATATATACCGACTTTGTCGATGACTAATCTCTATCGAAAAACTTGGCTGACCACATTTAGTAGAGTTTTTCCTCTCAACCACCTTTTTTTCATCCATGTTTGGTATATATATTTCAGGAAATATTTAAAGTTCTTTTTTAATTATTAATTCCCTCCAAATATAAGCCCATTTTGAATTAGTTTCCAGTTCGTTAAGGATTTTTAAATTGTAAAAGCTTACTATTAATGCTAAGTTTTATTAAATTTATAGGTGTATATAAAAAGGTTAGATGAAAAAGTATTTAAAAAAAAAGAAGAAGTAGTGTATAAGTTAATTTTATCCTATAAAATAAATTTAATTTATTTTATCAAACTTCTTGTTGATTTGTTTTCTTTTCTTTTCTTATGAGTGTTGTTGAGAAATTTAGTATCTAAAATAATTTAATTTGTAAATGGTCTTTTCCATCTTTTCCGTGCTTGGAGAATTCAAGCTAAGCATGCATATGCATGCCTTTAACACCACCAGTTAGAATGGCCTGGTAAATATAAGAACTGAGTGAAAACAATTGGGCTCACGAAAGCCGAGATTATCGAACATTAAAGCACCAGTCAAAATGTCAAAATACATTTTTTCCTGGTCATACTTCGGAATCATGAAAATAATTAGTGTCAATTTGACCATTCATTCAGTAAGGATAACTTCACCAATTTAATTTCCTTCTATAAATGGTCACCCGCTCAAGCTTTTGGTCACCTCCTACTTAGAAACCTTTCAAGTTTTATTGTGCATTTGAATTCAGTTGTGATCCAATGGATGGCAAAGGTAGTGATAGTGTTTGCAAAGCTGGTGGCGCACCTGGAGGAGAAAGTAATGTCACCAAACCCAAAGAGGCTAATGTTGGTAGCAATTCTGTGATGAAAGCTCCTGGTGGAGATGGCTCATACATTTCGAGGGAAGAATTTGAGAAAAACCCTCAGGGCTACTTTGCTGATTTGCATGCTGAACAAAAGACCAAGAAGTAATTAATAATGCCATTTTGCTGCTACCAATATTATGAATGTTGTTTTGTAGACTGGCCATATATATGCTAAGTATATATAAAACCTTATGTATGTTGCCTGGAAGAAATACTGATATATAATAAAACAGTCTACTTTTATGCTATTAATTTCTATCTGTACTGGTTTTAAATTGCAACTTTATATTTTGTATAGTATTGTGTACTTTGTGGCGTTAAATTTGACCGGTAATGGAGATCCATTTTGAACCCCGTATGGAAAGTGAATTTTCTATTAACATCATTGGGGAAGAAAATGTTAGATTATTACAATGAACTTAGCTTCTTAATGGGAAATTAAACAAAAATTTGAACCTCGTAATTAATGTTCTTAAAACTTCAACAAGACTACTCATCGCATATATAATTATTTATGTGGACATGTACATAGGAAAATTATAATGTAATTTTTTTTTTCTTTTTATGTTTGATGCAAATTATAGTTAGAGGGTTTCAATGCCCCCTCTGACATTGTCCAATCATATGTAGACATTTGTTTTTACTTGTCACATCATATAATGCACCTATTCTATAATATTGCATTTAAGTCCGAAAAACTTATTAGCAAGTTTTAAGTTTTTTTATTTTATTTTTTAAGTTTTTTTTATTCAAATGTTGTCTCCCTTCTTGTGAGAACCCCTAAAATACATTTGTTTCTCTGCTCTATATTCTGACCTCAATCTATTGCTCAGCTATCTTCAACGCCTACCTCTTGGTTGCTGGTTGCTACACTTTGTGAGTCTGAATACATTTTGTTCTCTTGTCTTGATAAACCCCCAATCCTTTATTTGTTAGTATGTCTCAAAATTCAAGTTGTGATCTCTTATATATAATGTTCATAAGTTTGACCCATCGACAAAGATTAATAAATAATTTTTAATTCTCAAATCAATATAAAGGAAAAGCTAATAATGTCATTTGATTGTAAATGCAATCACTTAATTATAGCCTTTAAATTAGTAACAATGGATTATAAAAGAAAACTATTAAAAAGGGAAATTTATTATGCTCAAATATTTTATTTAACAATAGAAAAAATGTAATACCTCTATAAAAAAGACCATAAAAGAAAAATATAATATTTGTTTTAAAAAATAATAATATCATTATCTTTACAATGAGACTATAAAAAAATAATAGATTATTTTATCAAAAGTTAAAAAAATAATACTTAAATATCATTATTTCTACAATCAAATCTGCAAATAAAAATAATTATCTTAATTTTGAACATCATACATATTAAAAAAAATTAAAACTTAAAAACAAGTTCGGGGCCAAAACCCCCCTCACATACATGTTCATCCATCCCTGAATAGTATAAAGGATTTTTAAATTGTTAACCAATCATAAATTATTACATATCATTAAAAATTATTTATTTTTATAATAATTATTTTAAATTGTATAATTAAGTTTTTATTAATTTTATTTAGTTGACAATATTACACTAATAATGTTTCTAAATAAAATTATTATTTTACTAATAATATTTGTTTTAAGTCTAACAATTTATTGTTATTCAATTTTCACCTTTTTATATTATTTCTCTTTTATTCTATCCTTATGCTGAAAAATGATAAACTTGTTTACATTGAAGAAGACATTATTTTTTGGTATAAAATTAATTATTGATGATTTTGAGTCCAACAAACGTTGACGAGCTCAAATTTTTTAAATGAATACTGTAAGTTTCTTTTTTATTTTATTACTTTTAATTTGCATTATATATATATAAGTATCAACCTTTGTGAATTTTTTGATTATTTATTTAGATATATTAGTTTTAAAATTTTTTTTTTATTTTTTCAGTTCACTCCTAATTAAAAAATTTGACAGTTCCGCTTGTTAGGAACAATTATTATCGTTCTTTATACTTTTTATAAATGTTGATATTAGAGCGGTTTTTTTTTTTTTTTTTGAGGTTGATATTAGAAGGTAGAAAAATCTATTCTTGTTAAATTTTTAATTTGGGGAGGGGAGGGACAGTCTGGGTCACTTTTCCTTACGTGGCTGCCTCATGAATCAATACTCACAGACAACACCAAAGCTGCCGTTATTGGACCAAAAAAATAAAAATCAAACCCGATGATGAATTTATGTTAGTAATATATTTTTAAATATTTATTATAAAATAAAATTTATTTAGGTGTAACTAAATAAAAAAACCTTAATTATTAAGCGAGAATCACATAAAATATATCTACTAATATAAAAAATATGTTATTAATTAATATTTCTCATCGTGAATATAAGACTATGTTTTAAACATGATATTTTCATATTAATTTTCAAAAACAAACAAAAAATATATATTATAAAATTAAATATATGTTTGCCTTTTTTATTTTAATCAGATTGTGCATATGCTATATGTTATGTATTTGGCTTGATAGGATTGGTTCTCAGCTATCTGCCAGCTAAGGTAGGTACCTGTCATTTTTGACTTATGAGTTATCAACAATTTGCGGAGCATAACTTCTTCATTTCGGTATAAAACCCATCAAGGCTGTAATTATCACTGTGTTATCTTAAATAGACCTTAATCATCAATGTGGTAGGCGACTAATTTAGAAATATAAAATAGTTTGATGTTCCCTTAGAGCACTTTTAATGACAATTCTTAACTTACTTCTACAATTAAACAATGGTTTTAAAACTTGATTATATTGTTAGAGAAGCGTGAGAAGACGGCTAAATTTTTAAAAAAAATTATTTACCCAAACAACTGTTTTTAATTAAGAAAAAAAAAAGTTAACTTAAGAAACTTTATTGTATTAATTATTTTACTGTTATAGATATTCTTGCCAAGAACAATAACCGAGTTATTTTTGAAAGAAAAAAAAAACTGAAGCCTTGAAAAGGATAACTTATTGTTTTCAGCACACTTGTAAAAATAGCTTATTGTATATTAATTGCATAATAAAGCTCAAAGCATGCGAATCAATTTGATTAAGTCTGTTTGAGTTTGTAATTAAGTGGATTAGCCTATATTATCTTGGATTTAAACAGATTTAGTGTCTTTTTTTTTTTTTGAGGTAGATTTAGTGTTTATAGTATAATTTTTCCGTAAAATACTTAATTTACTGCTAGTTGGTCCGAACTCCGAATAGTCTACAGGTCAACCCAAAATAATATCTTTTTTACTTTTCAAATACGTTAAATACTTTTTAAAAAAAATATGCAGATAAATGAATTAGTTTATAAATTAATTCGCAGATTAAACTCTTTTAACTTGCAGATTTCACAAATCAACTCACATAGGTCCGTAATTCAATGGACCAAAATTTCGCATGGTCATCTAAGCCAAGTCAGGTCATGGACTAATTATGCAGACTGCGACTTGTATATATAGTAGAGGCTAGTCATGTACGTCCTTATTACTTGAGATAAAATTATAAAAAGTTGTGTTATTTGTATTCTATTTGATCTTAATTCATTAAATATTCAATCAAGTTTATTTATTTAAGTTCAAGTATTTCAAACTTTTTATATAAGTGAGTTAAGTTCATACTTTATAAACTTAACATATTAAAAGTTTCTGAATAACTGGTGTAAATTAATATACATACATATAATAATAAAAAAAAAAATTTAGATAAAGAGATATATTTAATAAATCATAATTATATCTTAAAAATTATCATCACGGAACTTTCAAGTACTAAATTTCTTTACCTTTTTGTTTTTTTTTTAATACATAATTTTTTATTAAATTAATAAATTTGATGATAGAAGAATAGAAAATAATCAAGCATCGGTTCTAGTTAAATATTACTATAATTTTTTAGAAGCCAAATTTGAATTCCAAGCTAACATTTAGCTTAATTTGACTTTAACTCATTTATACCTGCGACTGTTCGTTCTTGGGATCTCATCAATATATTTTTACTTAACCAATAAAGAAGAGTACAACTTTTTTAGAATATCTCAAATTGTATCAATTCTTGAGCTTAGCAATCAGCAGAAACCCTTCTTCAATCCACATATGTATCAATTCTAGGTTATCAATACATTCTTATATGTGATTTTACCCTTAAATCCAAATAATCTAGAAGCTATTGATGACATGATAATGGTTCTTAGAGATATCATATCATATGCGCATATAAACAAGGAAGGACAGAAGGGCAGATGCTAAGAGAACCAATGAGAAAGACAAGCCCAATTGCACCGCACGCCAACCTATAAGCTCAGCAGATTGTGATATCATAGAATCTCTCTTGACTTATGGTCATAACTATGCTTATAATTCCACCTAGGGATGTAAATGGGGCGGGGCGGGTACGGGTAGTAGCTACCCGCTACCCGCCCCGCCTGTTAAAACTTATACCCGTACCCGCCCCATTACCCGCGCGGGTATCGTTAAGCGGATACCCGCGGATATTTTTAATATCCGCGGGTATCCGTGGATATCTGCGGGTATTTTTAAAAAATAAAAAATAAAAAAAATAACAAATTTATTTTATGTGTTGTGGATAATTATAAAGTGTTGCAAATTTCACTTTGAATTTATAAATTTAAATTTATAAATTAAAGAGTTATAATTTAAAATAATCACTTTAAACATAAATTTTAATTATTCTAACAATTTTTCTAAAAAGAATATAGTTTAAATGCTCACAAATTTATGTTCTTTTTCTCTTGTAATATAATTGTATAAGATTTCTCTCGTAATTAACAATTTTTTTGAAAATTTTGAATAAATTTATGTAATTTTATCTATATTAATATGTAAGGGTATTTAAGTAAATATATAATTGCGGGTAACGGGTATCCGCGGGTATGGATACCATGATATCCGTACCCGCCCCGTTAATAAACGGGTAGCGGGTATACCCGTTTAGAATATCCGCGGGTATCCATTTAAAGTATCCATTTTCTACCCGTGGCGGATTTTATCCGCGGATATCCGCGGTACGGTATTTTGACATCCCTAATTCCACCCACGTGTGTGTATGAGCCCCTCTCTCTTTCTCACTTGTTGAATTCTTTCCCTTAGGATGCTCAGGTTTGCATCTACAATGTTTGCTCGCTTCCCTGCCAAAACAATCAATTGGAGAAAACTAATCAAAACTGCATTAGTACAATAATTTGTAACAATCAACCATGTTTTGGGGGATAGTGAAAAGGCTGAAAAACAAGTTAATTAGAGGATTAATTTGCGCAAGAAAGTCAAGAATAAGCTATTCATGAATACATTAAAGTCATCTTTCTAGTGCACACATAGTGTTCTTAGTATCTATTACCATTGTCACTAAAGCTTTGGGATCTTATTTTTGGGTACTGGATGAGCTTATGCCTGCAAAAAGCTTGGTTTAAGGTGCAGAAAGATGATAGAGAGCAAGCCATGAGGTTGAATGGAGTTTCTCTTCTGATTTTTTTTATTTTTTTTTTGTCCATTTATAAAGGGTCATCTACCTGCCTCGAAATTAAACTTGATTGGCACTAATATTTAGTGAAAGTGGCAATATAGAATATTTTATTTGAAGATGTATGATTCTCTTTCATAGCTACCAGCACGACGTGCCTTTGATTAAAGATTATAATAAGAAATTAAGAAAGAAAAGAAGAAAGTAGTAGGACATGTGTATTGTTCGAAGGACTTACACTTGGCACCCTGTTGACCCATGTTATATTATTGACTAGGATCTTGCACGGAAACAGATCACTGAGATGATGAGATCTGATATGGTATCACATGATCAAGACTACTGATGTTTGATGCGGGCTACATGTCAATGCCGCTTTTGTTAATTAGGTAATGCAAAAATATATAATAACATATGTGTGCGGCTAATTATTTTATTTGCCATGTCATCTGAGTTTAAAATTTAAAAGTATTTATTTATTTATTTGAAACTTTGATTCATTAGCACTTAATTCTCGTAGGTTTTTCTTTCACTTGAAAAATGAATCCACTTATCTCAAATTTTAACATAATAAAATTATGTTTCTATTAAAAGAAAAATAAACATAAAATTTAAACATAACTATATATTACCACTATTTTTGTTACAAATTAGTAATTTATTATAATACTTTAAATTAGTAATTTTTTAACTAATGATTATTACTTATCTATATTTTATTAAATTTAAATGTTAATTGAGAACTTAACGGATAAAATTTTAATAATTTTATAATATATATTACCACAATTGTACTTTTAGTAATTTTTTGTTAAAAATTAGTAATTTACTATTATTATAATACTTTAAATTAGTAATTTTTTAACTAATGATTATATTGCTGATCTATATTTTACCCTTTAAACCCTACTCGTTAAAAACCAAGCGACCTAACCTGATGCAGGTTTGAATTCCACACTACTTACGTGATCATTACTTACTTGTTACAAAGTTGTTTTCAAACCTAAAAAAAGTATCATTTATTAAAGGACAAAAAATGCCAAACCTTAAATACTCTATACTAACATTTAATATATTGATAATATATAACAATAATTAAGGGGTTATTTTTATTTGGTCTCCAATTTTCTTAAACTTTTTTACCTTTTAACTGTTTTTACAAATCATCTCATTATTTTATTTCAATTTCACACGTCAATTACATTAATGAAAAAAAAAAAGTCACACCAACTACATATATAACAAATCTAATTTTAAAGAATAAAAAATATAGACAGACAAATACAATGTTGTCCGTCTTTCTGCTAGTATATATTAATATTTTGTACTAACAAATTTGCATCATAATGTTAATATATAGATATCCAATATTTATACAAACAAATTAATTTTAGTTGAATGAAGAAAGTAGTCCAATGCTAAAGTGTTAATATATTACACTTTTTTTTTAAGTGCAAGAAGACGTGTATCCCTGAAACATCTGGATTTTAATTCTCAAAATTGAATTCAATTCCCTTCCGAGATTCATCTACATTTTAAGTGAGTTCCAATTTATATCATCTCGAAAAATGCAACCAATGTAGTAAATCATTAGAAAATTTTCATATTGAGAATCAGACCAAGGAGTTTGGTATATTGATTCAAACAATGAGGCTTTTAGAACTTAGTACTAATTTACAGTAGATTATTAAACGATTAAGGGCTATTTTTTTAAGAATGTTCATTGCATCTAGCTAGTTCATCTCAAAGAAAAACTTACAGGCATTGATATTTTAGGGCCTATTTGGATTATTGCAAGGTTTTAATTTATTGTTTTCAAGTGTATCAATTTCAAAATAAAAAATGTTTGATTAAAATGAAGTTAAATTAATTTTAAACTCATTTTTTAAATAATTTAGCTCAATTATAGAAAGGAAAAAAAAAAGTAGTGTTGATTTTTAGTTGAAAAAAAAATATTCAATTTTTCTCATCTTCAAAAAGACTCATACTGTTATTGTCATCACCCCCTCACTATCATTACTACCGCTAGTAGCTAACCATCATTGCCGTCATTGTTGTTGTTGTCATAATTGTTACTACCACCACCCATGCATCACTACCATTACTGTTGTCACTAATCATTGTCACATTTGTTGCCTCCAAACTTACCGCCAATCACTACCACTGCTAGTCGCTACCACCACCATCCCCATTGTCATTGTTGCTATCAATATTATCAATTAACCATTGTCGTCATTGCTACTACCATTGTCATAATTACCACCATTACTATGACAACCATCACCACTAGCCACTCCCGCCGTTGTCGTTATTATCATTGTCAATATTGCTATTCCTACCATTATTATCAACATCATAACTATTTTATCATTGACAGCTACCATCACAACCATCACACTACTATTATCATTACTATCGTTGTCACTAGTTCATTATTGCCTTTGTTATTGCAACTATCACTACTTCTTCTACCACCAATCAACCATCGTGACCTCCAAACGAGTTCAAATGAGAAAATAATTGATTTGTGTGGTTGGATTTAAATTTTGGTTTTAAATTTAAAAACTGAAAATTACCAAAAAAAAATTAAAACTAAATTATAAAAGTAAAAAATAGTTTTTGTTTTTAAAAAATTAAAAAGTTAAAACTCACAATTACTCCAAACATACCCTTATTCTTTTACTCTAATTCAATTGTTAGGAAATAGGAAGCCCTATAGGAAGGCTGTATCACGCGGTAGTAAAAAAAATGAAATAAAACACAAGCAGTATTTAACAGGGACTGCGATTAGAATTAGGTAAAAGTATACATTATTAAAAAAATTTAGGTATGCATAATTATAAATTAATATGTACAAATTATATACAATCCACCTAATTTCACAACCTAAATGTGCTAAGTTCTTTTCTCTTTAAGTCCTGACTCGAGCATAACTTCATATGTGATAGATAAGCCTGTGTTGATTTGCCATTAATCTGAGGCCTCAGATTTGTGGGCCAAAGCGAAAGTCTCAGTCTCACAGATCAAATGAAACACTGGCCAGTGGCTAACAAAGCAGAAGCTCATGAATGCAACTCAAAAAGAACAGGATAGTGGTATATAGTAAAAGTGAACATTTTATAAAAGAACTTTGTTATTTTTAGTCCTTATATTCCACTTTTGCCATCTATTATCAAAAAGGAGAAAAAAATGTAATAATGTTAAGTATAATTCTACTTACACTCATACAATGAAGAAGATACACGCAGACAAAAACCTACAACCAGCTTTGTATATGTTATTTATTTATTACTTGTAATTAACGCAATGCATTTAGTATCAAATACAATCCCTACTTCTCTACTGTATGAAACGTGTCCAAATTTTCAAGGATAAGTTCGCAGTACACATACTTACTCAAGTTTATGATATGTTAAATAAATATTATTAATAATATAATAATTTAAATTGTACAGCTCCCCTTTCTTTTAATATAGACGAAGGAGTTGCGACAAAAATTTGAAAACATTTTATTTAAAAGTGTATTTCGCAAGTAATTTTATTTAATTTATAACTTATTAGTAGTTTATAAGCTTATGTAATCAAAATCAAAGTGTTTGATAATTTTTTTTGATATTTAATAAAAGTGTTTGATAAACAAACTTATCTCATTAACTTTTGTATTTTTTCATATGCTACTCAAGGTAGCCTATAAACTTATAGTTTATTGTTATTTTTGAATTTGTATTCTCAATATTTAAATAAAATTGCTCTTTTATCCTCTCTTTTAATATTACATGATTTATTTTATTTTTTAAATAAAATATTTGATTTTAAAAAATAATAAGATTTTTAGAATTAAATAAAAAAATAAAACTAAAATTATTTAAAAATACATTTTGTCTATAAACAAATATATATATGTGTGTGTGTGTGTGTGTATTTTATAGACTCGTCATTTTATATTAACTAGTATTTTAGTTTGTTCATTGCATAAGATAAATGTTTATTTTTATAATTAAAATTCATAACAAAAATATTTTTAAATATAAATTATATTATAATTTAAATATGTAACATAAATATCTTTGACTATATATAAATTATATTTTGTGCTTTTAACTTTGACAATTTCTTTTTAAAATTTATTGAAATTCAATTTAGAGATAGAAATAAAAGAGATATATATTAAAAGATATAGGCGGTTAAGAATATCAAGTATATAAATAAAAATAAAAGGATAGTATTTTGATATGGTTGAGAGAGATTTTTTTTATTTTTTTTTTAGTAGTTGCAAAAATAGTGTAAAATGTATATCTAAAAGATAAAAGAAAAAAAAATATTAAGAACGTCTAATTGAAAGAGAAGAAAGGCTCACCAACCAGTTGTGTATTCTAATTTATAATATAAAAATATACTTATATTTATTAAATAGTTCAACAATTAACTTTACCGTACACTTCTAATTCCATAAAATAATAACTTTAGCTAATTTCTAACTTTTAGTTAACTTATCAATTTTTTTTATCAAAATAATGTTTTGGGACAACATGTCATCCAAATGATCAACTTTTCTTTTTGTACATAATTTTCAAACCACTTCAGTATATGTTAGTGAATTGTTTTTTTAGATAACGCTTACTAGATGCTATTTAAATAACCTAGCTGGCTACCATGTAATCGCTGCCAGCAGTCGTGGCAATTAATAGGGTAGGCCATGACATCAAATTTTTCCATCAGATACGAAGTTAAAATTGGAAAATTTGCACTAGTGACAGGAACCACCAACCATGCCGATTCCATTTAGAGCAAGGCACAATCCTCCTATAAGATTTAGTTTAAGTCTGATTAGTTGGCACAAGAACACTAGTCACCAAACAATGTCCCTCTCGAGCAGATTCCTTGACAAATTCACAATCGTATCTTATCCTTTAATGTATGAAAGTGGTAGGGACTTAAATCATGGAAAGTTGGAAACAGAAGAAAAAAGCAAAAGTAAAATAAGGATAAAAATACCCTTGTTAGTTTCAAATGATTATGTAAAAGGTGACAAAAACCTATCTTAGTTAAATATTCTTTGCTCCCCCCCTCCCCAATTTAAGCTAATTAGGCTGACAGACACGTATCCCACCATTAATGGAACTTTTTTCTCATCAATTAATTTAACTACACGAGTAAACCAATATTAAATTGACAACATATTGATCACTAAATTCCTAAACCGTCAGTTACTAAAATAGAAATTAGCAAGATTTCGGAGACAAAATGATGAGTAGGCTAATTTCTAGTGCTGGTAATTTTATTTTTAACTCGACTATACCGAAGTGGTACTTAGCATTATATTTTCCTTCACGAATCACGATCTAAATTCATATAAAAGACTTATAGGGACAACAATCCTGTGCATATTGCAATATTCAAAAATACTATATAAATAATATGTACGTTGCACAAATCATTTCATCATTTTTTTTCCTGCACATTATGTCACCATTTCATTTGGCATTCATATAAGGGAAAAACTCTATAAAGAAAATATATTACGATATTAACCCATTAAATAACCTAAATAAAAAATAAAAAAAAGATGAAGTCGCTTTAAAAATCTGTTTCCCACAGATATACCTTAGCAAGTGGCATATAAATATCACATGAAAAAACCAAGATCTACGGAATTGACAATCTAAGGTTGAGTCTTATCTCTGATTGCCCTAAACAATTTGCTAGTAAAAATTATATTAATATAAATATGTTCATTATATCAAGGGAAAGACAAGCGAAAGTCGTAAACTATAGCGAAAGGGAGATATAAAAACCTAGGTAACAAAATAATTAAAAACGAAAAATATAATCACGTAACGCTCAACGAACATTACACATCTTGCCGTCTCACCCAAACTTGCCGCCTTGCTTAATTAACATTGTGTCAGGGTCCATGGTCTTGCCTTTAATAAGATGCTACGAACGCAACTATTGATCGATAAACTCAATGACTCAATGTGTGTCGCTAAGGCAGTAAAACTTCATCCCCTTGCCTTGAACCCACCGAAAACCAATTAGAGGTTAAGAAACATCATTTTCAGCGGAATGTAACCTAATATTCAATACCCATTGCTCCAGTTCCAAATAAGTATTTTTGGCTAATATTACACCAAAGGTGTGTCCTAACAGTTATATGCACACAGCAGGATACAGATTCCAAATCTACAATGTGCATTAGAGGAAGATACAGAAGCTAAATCTACTATATGCATACGTGAAGATACGAATGCTATATCTACGACTTAGGCTCCACAGAAAGTCTTCAATTTACAGAACTACACATCTGAAACCATCTTATATTACAGAACTACACATGGGAGGATCAGAGTCTTGATATGCTAACTAATAGACGTAGAATTGACTCATATATCCATGTCAGCAAATATTTCTTCATCATACTCGTTGTGTATCTCATCGACAAACAATCTGTCAGCAATCAAGTTACTGCCACAAACAGCATTGTGCTAAGGATGAATATAGATGCAACCAAAAAGTAGTTCAAGAAATAGTGATTATGAAATTACCAACTCACCTAAAACAACTGAATCGAAAAGTCACAATCCGCTTAAGCTTTCTATTATAAAACAAGAAATTAAAGGACCATCTGTAGAAAATAGAAAAGATAGTTATTGGGATAACCTATAATAAGCAAAATAATGGTAATAACAAATTTAATTTGTATGCATATGTGGCAAAGACAACTTTACATTGCTCCTCTATCTACTAAGGGATCTGCCTCAGAATCAGGGACATAACTGTAAATTTCACAATCCACTAACTTCACCACCTGCATCACAAGGTATCACAGAAGTGCCTCTTGATATCACTTCTATTCACTTTTTAAAGAAACCATACCTCATCAAGGGCCTTGAACAAGGTGTCCAGCAAAGAAGCACCCCCAACAGTTTCAGCCCATTCCTGCATAGACAAGTCAACCAACCAAAACCATAGTAAAGAAAATCACTGTAGGAAAACTAGTCATTATTATCAAGTAACAACGTATAATAATTTTTGCACCACCAAAAGAGTCAGAGCCAGAATGA
Organism: Spatholobus suberectus; assembly: GCA_004329165.1. Lineage (NCBI taxonomy): Eukaryota > Viridiplantae > Streptophyta > Magnoliopsida > Fabales > Fabaceae > Spatholobus > Spatholobus suberectus. The sequence continues at coordinate 7,807,347 of CM014735.1, forward strand.
GATATGTAGAATATTACTCCACAATATTGTCAATGTCAAACATCTCAAATGCTCTCTCAATCCAGCTAAGATGTTCATTATGTGAGGATATGTTATGCCTTTTTCAATCCATGAGAATCTTAAGATGCCTAATGATGGAGAAGTTCTACTTCTAGTATAGTCTTAGAGTAGTAAACCACTCAGGTAAGAACATAACGTGTAACAGCATAACCATATAAGATGTTGGATTTGAAAATAAATTATTATAAATTAAATGTGGATGGTTTCAACTTACAAATACTGTCCAGAGTATTACTTTGAGAGTACTTTGAAATTCTCCTAAGGATGAGGGTGGCTTTGGCAATTTTTTATGAATTTATATTTTTACTCCGATAATTAACTTACAAATTGATAAAAAAATTATTTAGAATAAAGAGAATAATTATTTGCATAAAAGATTAACAAATTTTATTTTATTTTTACTCCATGAAATAAATCTTTTAATATTATATCATAATCATATTACTATAAACTTATAAAATGATTTCTATTTTAACTCTGAACTAAGTCCTTCAATTATTAGTATAATTATTATCAAATACCCATGCAATGTTTAGTTTTTATGTTACTCAAAATTCACAAACTACATGATATATTAATCTATCTATACTACTTAATAAAGGGGATTGTCCCCTAAAACTACTTCACATCGTTTGTCCATTTTGCAATTATGATTTATTTATATTTACAATTTGTAAAGAAACTATCCCATGACCCCTTGTGATTGAAAACTACTCTTCCCTCTCTATTCTCCTTTTTGTTATTGCTACAAGTTAAAATAAATATTTTCTTTCCATTTAATACAACTTAATATTTATTTATAATTATAACCATACAAATAAAATAAATAAAAATGTGGATTGACTAACACATAGATGAATACAATTAATTTATAGATTTTAGAATATCTTATAATATCTCCATTGTATTAAAGTATCTTTGATGATCTCTTAAAATTGGTTTCATATGTCACCATTTGTTTCCTGATTTGATTAAGATTAGGAATCTAGTATTGATATTCTTAGAATTTGGGTTTAGGTTTGAAGTCTAACTCAACCACACAAAACCGGCTTATAAGGTAAGGACTGTCCAAGCTTTATAAGCTCTATTTAAGCCATATTTCTAGTTGATGTGGGACTAAACCACCACCCTTGAGGCTGCAATTAAGACAGCCCCCAAAGAGGCTGCAACTAAGGCGAGCTAGGGGTATCCGCAATTAAGGCGGCTTTCTAACACTCCCCCTCACGCCCAAGGATACCGGCCTGGAGCGTGGCAAATGCAAGTGGCCCAACAATGAATCTAGAATAGACTCTGATACTATCTTAGAATTTGAGTTTGGGGCCAAACTCAATCCCACAAAACCAATTTGTAAGGTGAAAGATTGTCCAAGCTTTATAAGCTCTATTTAAGCCACATTTTTAGTCGATGTGGGACTAAACCACCACTCTTGAGGCTGCAATTAAGGCAGCCCCAAAGAAGCTGCAACTAAGGCGGGCTAGGGGTGTCTGCAATTAAGGCGATTTTCCAACAAATATGAATAAGGATTAGTGCTCTATGTTTATCACATCAACTTTATGCTCTGCTTAGAATCATACTATTAAAAGTCTTTATTCGCTATTTTCACCTTCCCTACCTAAATTTATGCTCACCCCTTTCTCTCTCTTTCCACTATTGCTACCTCTGATCTTCACTCACATGGTCCATCTTTTGACTCTCATCATCAAACTCACCATGGTATTTGGTGTCCTGCACTCAGCTAGTTGCCATGGTTTAACAGCAACCAGAGCAAGGATGCACCACATGCTAGATTTTGCACATTCACCTTGAACACATCATGGTATTTGCTGTTCATTTCCAGCGGCCAATGCCGCATCCAAACATCTTCCCTAGTCGTCTCCAGTCAGGTCCAACCCCTCTTGCTACTATGTGCCACATTCCGGTGACAGTTTGGCTGACACGGGCAGTGTTTCGCCATGTTTAACACTTAGGTCTAGTAAGTACTTCCTACCTTAATCAGGTTTCAGTTGTTTTCAGTTGGCTTCAGTAGTTTCTTGGCATTCCTTGTGTTAGCAACCTATTGTCTAGTTTGTGCCATGTGACTCTTTTTGAGTGTTTGTCTGTTCTTCCATTTGCAGTTTGATATGTTTTGTTTCTAATCCACCCTATTGTGCTTCATGTAGGTAGCCATCATGTGGTTTGAATGGTTTCTTCTCTGGATTTTGAAATTGTTTGGCGGCTAGTGTTTGTCATCTCATTCTTTTCCAATCAGCAATCATTTTGGTGAATTCTTTCTTTCCCACTGATGCGTCATTGCTAGCAGTGGCTTCTATTCCTTTAGATGATCATTCCCATTCTTTCAAAATGCAGCTCTTGGCAATCTTGGGGAAGTTTAATTCCTGTTGCGTATAATTGATTGCCAAGAAATTTCTGCTAATAATCATTCCAACAATGTCTCTCCTTCCTTGGCCATGCAACATTTCAACTAATTCTTCAGGGTAATGATTACTCCAGCCATCTTACTGAGTTATCTTTCCAGCAATAGCTATCTCCATTCTCTAACATCTCTAGCATCCCCGAGTTGCCTTTTCAGCTGTCTTTTGTGGAGCTCACTTTATATCTTTATGTTATTTTCTTTTAAGTGTTAATTCGTAACAAGCTTAAAGCTTAGTAAGCTTTACCTAAAGAAGAATTTCTAGAATATTTAAAAAATATATATATCTCATAGTATCATTATTGTATCACAGAATGTTTTGGAGCATCTTTGATGATCTCTTAGAAGTGGTTTCCATGTGTCGTTATATTTGTTTCCTTATTCAATTAAAGATTAAGAGTCTAATATTAATATAAATAGGGGTTAGCATTTAGTATTCTGTATCAAATTATATACAAAATGTCATATTATTCAAAGTCTTCATTCTCTATTCCTCCTTCCCTACCTAAACCCTACTAGTATTTTTATATATTGAAAATTGCATAAAGCTATTAGGTGCAACCAAACAATGTCATCAAACATGTTTGTGAATCTATGATGTCATACCAAATATGACATCTTGAAACAAGAAATGGAAAATATTTTTTAGGCTTCAAGGGGTAAGGTTTAGAATATTTAGCTCAATATCCTTTGGCTAGGGAAGTTTTAGAATATTTTAAAAATCTCATAATATCATTATTGCATCTTAGAATGTTTTGGAGTGTGCTAGATGAACTCTTAGGAGTGGTTCCCATATTTCATTATAATCCATTATGTGTTTCCTTATTCAATTTAATTAATTTAATCAAGAATTCAGGATTAAGAGTCTACAATTAATATAAATAGGAATCGGGTTTAGTGATTTGTATCTTGTTTCACATTATATATACAATTTCATATTATTCAAAATCTTTTCTCTCTTTTTTCTCCTTTCCTACCTAAACCCTACAAGTAATTTTAGAAATTGAAAGTTTGAAGACTTAAGTCTAACCAAACAAGGTCATCAATTATGCCTGGGAATCATAACAAATATGGGCTCCCAAATAGTAAATACTGACAAGACAAATTATATACCCAATAATCTTATGCCAAAACATTCAAGATGCCTATAAGATTTCTGCATATCAAACACCTAAGGGGCAATGCAAATAATAAAAGGAATTCTTAAAACAAGACATAGGCAATATTAATAGTAGCACCTTCGAAGCTTCAAACATGTAGGTATCAAAAACCTGCTTAAAACTGTCCCATGATTCCTCTGCGAAAAACTGGTGAGCTTTAACTGCACTAAAAACCATTATAGGTGTATGGTATTATAGGAAAAACAAAAGCATGTTCCAGCAGAATCACAAAGTCAAAGCAAACACTTAAATGACCAAAAGACTTGGGAAATGGAGAGACTTGAACTCTCAGCTTCTAGAGCAACAGTTTTCTGAACTGTCTGTCAAGCCTTTTGACAACACTCCCAGTGCACTAAAAAAGGATTATATAGTGGGTTGCCATGTCGCCAACAAAGCTGACAGTAGCATTACCCATAATCCTCCTTTTTATCCAATAGAAAATAGAAAAATAGAGAAGTATCTACGATGCATCATAAGACACTGAGGTACCTGAAGTCATAATCGGGATACATGTGATACAGGGTAAGAACCAGGTAAACCAATGTCCTTCGGCTGGAATGAAAGAACGTAATAAATAAAAACATTTAAAAGAGACTTCAGTGCTGATTTTCACTTTCCTGAACCTATCTAGATAATAAAGGCCACCTGCTTCTGGTTAATAAAGATTGATCAGGTGAGGAGGAATCGGTGTCAGATGATTTCCCAAGATAATCAAGAATCTGAAATTGAAAAAAGTTCAAATAATAATTAATCAATTGAACAGCTTATTCCAAGTTCTAACATCCAAGTCATTTTAATTTTAAACATCCTTTTTTTTTCAAATGCAACAAAAATATCAATTTACATTTCTATTACTTCTATAAGATATGATATATCTATAGAAAAAATTTTAAGAAAAAATACATCAAATCATGGCTTGGTGCATCAAATATTTTTTCTTTTCATGTCGATACATAAGATATTTTCTGCCTAACAGATGCGAGAAAGAGACTTTCTCTTAACTAGGAAGGCGTGTTAGTAGCACAAAAAACAAAGTTTAAAACATTGTGAATTAATTATGAATTTAATTTAAATACACCGAGTCAATGAAAGTGTAAAGGATTTTACACTGGCATCTAATCATAGATTGTCACGTATAGTAACATTGTTGACTTCTGTAATAACTAATTTAAAAGTCATACCTATGGTGACTTCTAATTGGCTGAAAGTATAAAAATCTTTACATTGACTGTGCATGAAAATTAAACTCAATAATTATAGCCTCAATTCTACTTTTAACATGTGCTAAATCAGCTTATAGAACAAAATTTACAGTGAGTTGAGAAATTGAGAAATGTATTACATATATGGCATCAATTTACCTCGCTCTCCAAACTGATGGAGAGTTTTTTATCAGTTCCAGCATGTTTGCCTAAGGAAAAAAAAAAGACATTAGAACTTGTTAATCACTACCCCAATCAAATCCAAAAGCAATGTTTAAGAGTTCACTTGTTCCTCCTTACAACTATAAGCTTCGAGGCATCCTTTGATAGTACGTTCTCCCAGATTCAAATTACCCAAGAAATCGTTAAGCCTGAAAATGTTTTTACTAGCCTGTTATATACCAAACTTATGAAACAAAATTCCAAAATTCAATTCAAACTCGTTTTAAGTTACAATTACCGGTCTAAAGCAGCGCACTCCAGGAACTTCATGGTGAATTGATCCAACGATTCCAATTGGACCGATTAGAATTGCAGCGAAAACCCTTGCTTCCCGTTCAAGCGGCTCTCCCTGCAAGAGATTAAAGCAATCAGAAATTGCGAACATTTCGAAGCAATTCAAGACGTCCAAGCATTAAATATGCATGAAACAGAGAGTCGCAAAAACCATAAAATCCGTACAACAGGTCAAAGTCAAAATTTAGGAATTCAAAGCGTGTCAAAACGAAAGGAATCTGAACAGGAAAAAGAACAAGAGAGAGAAACTTAAGTACCAGGGGCAAAGATGATGAAAAATTGTTTGGTTTAATGATGCTTTGGAAAGATCACCTGCAAAATTGGGATATTTGGGTTTGAAAATTTAGGCGATAAAGAAAGGGTTTCCAAGCGGTGAAATTCGAATATTCGATTTTTGTTTTGAGATTTGAGATGTGGATGAGATTGAGCCTGGTGGACGGTGGAGAGTACTAATCTTGTGTTAGGTGTAGGTATGATAGGTGACAGAAATAGCAGTAATTGGGCCAAGTCGAGGGAAGCCCAGCCCAATTCACCGGATCATCGTAGGTCGAACAAATAGACTTTGGTCTGGACCACTTCATGGCGCAACCTCCTTCAAGCAACTAGCCTGTCTAACCGATCAAGGAATTGTTTTTTTTTATTTAATTAAAATAGTAAAAATATTATATTATTATCTAATTATTAACTATCATATATATTAAGATTATTGAATTTTAATTTAATTATTTTCAAATTCATGTTCAAAGTAATTTCTAATTAGTTGATATTTTTTACATTAACAATCTATCGAAATTAAACTCTTGTCTTTCACACTAGTTTTTTTTTGTTAATAGTATCATCCTTTATTTTTTAAGTGCTGTTCTAAAATTTTACCTTTGTCCAGCTCTGTAATTCTGGAAATTTTAATTCTAAAAGAGTAGTTAACATATTCTCAAATTAAAGTTTAGGAAAGAGTTTTTAAACACTCTTTTAGAACTTGAATTTCAAAATGCATTAAACACTCTCTTGGAAATTTAATTCCAAGAATAATTTATAAAATACTTCTAAAGATTTAATTTTGGAAGTGGTTTTTATAATCATGTATGTTTTAAGTTATGTTTGGCCCATCTTTTTTTGGACTTAAAAGCTACTTTAAAGTTACAACTCAAAATAAAAACTTAAAAAATAATGTAGAAGCTGTTTGGTAAATTTTTATCTTTTTTAGTTTTCAAGTTCCTTTTAAGCTAAAAGTCATTTGGTAAAAAAATCTTAAAATTTAAATTTACTAAAAATTAATTGCCTCACTCAATAAAATAATATATATAATGATAAAAAAATATTATGTAAAGTTAATTTTTAGTTACAATTATGTAAAATTAATTTAATCAACATAAATTATTTTAACGATAACAAAAATAATAAAAGTATTAAAATATATGAACTTAAATTTTTAAATTTAAAAATGTCAAAAACCATTTTAATTAATAGAATTTACTTTTAAATATGATTAATAAATATTTTCTTATATATAACACTAATTACAAAAGTATTATTTTTAAAAAAATTATATTATTGTTCAATAATATTTTTAGAAGACAAAAAATCATTTATTTAAATAGAATTCAATAATGTCAATATATATTAAATAGTATTTAACAAATAATTGAAAAATCATTTAATAAATATATTGTTGTAATTAAAATGAAAAAACTTAACTACAAATTAAAAATTAAAAAAATATGAAATCTAAATTAAATTTAAAGAATAAGCATTATAAATATTTTTAAATATAACAGCTTTATTTAACTATATTATTGACTCATTTTAGTAACTTTTTTTATTTCATGAAATAAATATATTTAAAATTTTTAATTTTAAAGATGTAAAAAGTAATTTAATTAAAAGAAAATAATTTTGAAGATAATTTACAAATATTTTATTATGGATAATATTAATTAAATAAATTTAAGTATTAATTACAAAAGTTAAAATATTTAAAAACTTTTATATTATTTTTAAATAATATTTTTAGAAGATAAAAAATAATTTATTTAAAAAAAATTCAATAATATCAATATATATTAAAAAATATTTAACAAAATAATTCAAAAAGTATTGAATATATATAGTGTTGTAATTAAGAATTCAAAAACTTCACTATAAATTAAAAGTTTTTTAAAAAATATGGCATATAAGTTAAATTTAAAGAATAAAAATTATGAATACTTTAAAATATAAAAAATTTATTTACTCATTTCATTAACGTTCTTTTATTTTATGTAATATTTAAAAAGTTAAAAAATAAATAATATTTTAATTTCTAAAATAAATAATTTAAAAACAAAATTAAAACCTTACACTAAATAAATTAATATATGTATATTATTTAATGGAAAAGTTAGTGAAGCACTTAAATTGGAAAAATAGTGAAAAATTAAAAAAGATAATATTTTTGGTCGTATTGGAATTCAAAGAGAAGACTGCGAGATAAGCTCCGTATAAGTTAGAAAAAAGCTCCTCTTACCAACTTATTTATAAGCTACTTTTTTTCAAATTTTGTTTTATGAAAATAAGTAGCTTATTTTTTTAAGAACTTTTCATAAAATGTGTTTTTAAGAAGGAAAAAAGCTAAAAATAAGTTGGGTCAAACACACTCTTAGTTTACAAAAGTGGTCTACAAATTACTTCTGAAAAAAAAATCTAAAAAAAATGGTTATTACGTTTAAAAATTAAAACATCAAAAGAAAGAACGGCATACTCATATTATATAAATAGGGATAATTTAAAATAATTATCAAAACAAATAAAAGGGTCATTAGTACAAAAAATTCCTAGAAAAATTGTAGTATGTCAAGTGATGGCATTTTTGTAATATTTGGATAGACATTCTATATTGATTGTTACAGAACCAATCCAAAAAACATTTTTTAGATCATTGTACCAAAAATTGATGTAGAAAGTTTTTTTTTTTACATTGTTTTTTATCAATCAATCTATAACATGGATATTATTTACAACTTTTGATATTTATGACAAGACTTTCTAAATTAGTTATACTAAAAATTGATCTAGAAAATACTTTATTTATCAATTCTTAGTACAATCAATCTAGAATGCTGACTCCCTTTACAATTTTCAAAATTTTTAACAAGACTTTTCTAAATTAATTGTATTGAGGATCAGTCTGAAAAAATGTTTTCTAGATCATTTCTTTACATAACTAATCCATAAAGTCTAGTATAAGTTTTATGAATGTAGTAACACACTTATATATTTATTCTTACTTTAATTTTCAAACCTTTGTTCTCTGGTTTGACAAATCCAAAATGTCTCAAAGAAAGTATTTTCTTCAAGTTTCATTCAATACGTACACAACAGCAATCTTCTTCCTATATATGTACGACTTCTATTTATAAATCTCTTTGTCTTTGTTTTTCTAAAAATTCTTTGTTCTTGATGTGTTTGTCTTTCAAACCTCAACCTCATGTTTTGAACCTTAACATCTTTCTTTGTTTTGAACTCTAACATGGTCATCTCTCACTTATTGATGGGGTGTTTTGTTTAAATGCCTTAAATAGTATGTTTGAAGACTCGAAACATTGTCATCAACTCACTCAAGGTTTCATGGTCTTTTACAACAACAAAGAGATCACAAACCTTCTTTTTTTTTTTGTTACATAGGTCAAATGCAAGAATTTTGACTATTCATTCTTTTGTTTTCATTTCACTATTGCAAAAAGGATGTTTTAAATCAGTTAAAAATGACTTTTTAAATCGATTCATGGCTTGTTTTGGACACAGTCGATATAAAAAGTGGGGACTTTTTACATCGAATTTTAAATTGATTTAAAAAAGTCTTTTTAACTCGGCTGTTAGTGAAATCAATTTAAAAAGTTGACCATTTTTAAATCGGTTATATACACAACTGATATAAGTTTTAAACTTAAATTACACCCTAAATTGAAAATTATAAAAACTAGCTAAGCTAAATAACGTATCTAAAATCTGGCCCATAGTGGTGATGATGAATATGAATCAAGAACTCATCTCCACCGTTGGATTCGCAAAAAATTGAACTCTAACTTAATAATTGTTGATGCTACTGTCGCTGCAGCTTCTTCTATTTTTGCCACGTCTGTAGAAGCCACCAGGTGGAGTAGGTGTGTGGACTAGTCCCTTGGTGTGGCGCATAAGCACTTGTTGGGCGCCTTCCTCGGAAGCGGGGTTTTCGAGTGGAGAAATGGTACATTTTGCACGGTGTATTCAAAAGCAAACGACAAAAGCGTGTTGGTGGAGGAGGACGACTCCAGCATCTGCAGTTTGGCGCCAACGGCAATGGATGTGACGCTATCGCCAAAGAGTAGTTGCAGCATCTTTAGCTCCTCTTCAACGAAGAGCGAGTCTTCCACGATGTTCGAGAGCCATTCCAGTTCCGGCATGTCATCATACTATTACAAATTTACAAAATCACGCACCTAGGAAACTCAATTTCAAAATTAATTAATAATTTAATTTAATTTATTCAAATTATTACAATTATCTGTTTATTTCCTATTTCTTCATCAGTGTTTAAGTACTGAGAAATGAGAAGTACCAAAACGCAGAGCTCTCCAGAGAATTAAGGATAGCCAGCGAAGCCACAAAGGACAATGGCAGCGGCAAAGCGGTTGTCGCTGCTGGAAATTGAAGAAGGGGGTTGAAGAAGGGGCTTGTGTAGGATAGGTTGAAATTGAAATTGAAATTGAAAGAAAATCCGTAGAAGGATAGCAACAACAGAAATGCCAAAAGCGAGACCCCACACATTTTTAGAGAGAGAGAGAGAGAGAAAGTGGATCTACGGGCTATTATGCACTACATAAGGAGGAAGGAGTAAGATTTAAAAATGTCAAAGAAGGCTCAAGATTTTAACTCGATCTCATAGTAATCGATTTAAAAACTTGTTTTTTAAGCCGGTTATTCATTAACCGATTTTAAAACTTTCTTTTTAAATCGGTTAAACAAATAATCGATTTAAAAAACAAGTTTTTAAATCGGTTTGTGGACACCAATTTCAAATAGTTGCACTTATTTACGAAAGAACCACCAAGCTTTTTATTTAGATCGGTTCACGTAAAACCGATTTGAAAGCCTGTTTTAAAAACTACTTTTTACACTAGTGTTTGATCCAATAGTAATTCAATTATTTTCTCCAATGTAGCTCTTATTCCTTTAATTTTGCTTCACATTTCTTTTGTTATAAGAAGATAGTACTAACAACGTATATTTTAACACACTCTTTCTAACACACTCTACTAATGGTTAAAATTTATTGAAAACTACAAAATAATGAATGAGAGTCATTAAATAAAAAGTAAAACTCACAACAAATTGATTTCTAATAAATTTCGGTCAATAGTTTAGAATGTATTCAAATAGTACGTTGTTAGCACTTATCTTGTATAAATCTTTCACTTAGATTATATTTATTCATATTTGATAAAACTATCACTACACTTTATACACTCCAGCACTCATTTTCTATTAGATTAAGACTATAAACCACTGAAAAATGGGTGTTAGAGTGTACAAAGTGGTGGTTGAAGCTTTTGTTGGGCATGAGTTAATATAATCCAAGTGGGGTTATAATAACAAAAATGTGGACCGAAAAGGGAATCAGAGTTATGTTTCTTGCATTTAACCCACGTGGAAGCTTTTATTGGGCATGAATTAAAATTGCACACAACTCAATTTTCAACTCTCCTATGCGCTTTTATCTCAATGTTTTTCTCTTATTTCTCTCGTGTGCATAACATTGTTTTACTTTCTCAAGCCCTCCTTTGGACAAAGCCATTCCAGTTTTCTTCTATTGTGGTCCGGAAGCAAAAGTCGATTTAGGGAAACAATTAAATTAGCCTCGCACCAAGAAGGAATAATCATGACAAAACAAATGTTGCGTTTGAATTTATTTCCTTTACTTATTCCTTCTATAATTATTTTTTTTTTACATAGAGCAATGACTTCATCAAACATTTCTTTTATTATCTTTTTTTAAAATAAACAAAGTTAAATAATGTCAGGTTTGTAAACCCTCATTATTTTTTCTATTATCATGTATAATGATTCAAACCCACCACTTTGTGAATGGTTAAAAATCCATCACTTACCTTCTAAAAAAAATGTTTTCTTTATGTAAAAAATTAGTATCAGTACATATTGATAATAATTGGAAAATTTTGCCAATTTAAATTATTGTAAATTACATAGACTTATAAATTTGTGAAAATTAGGACTCCACTAGTATAATTGATATTCTTTCCTTATACATTCCAATATATTAATATACCAATTTTTTATTAATATGATCCTCGCATATTCATTTACTAGGTCATTGTTATGGAAAAGGTGCAAAGCATTTTGCCCCATGTCACTTATGATGACAACTCCACAAGTCTTATGTCACCCACACTTCTGATAGACTCTACCAAACCATCAATGACCTATTATGTTGTTATTAAGAACATAATTATTTTTTTTTGTCATTTGGTTTATATTATGTGTTTTGTTCTTTTTAGGCAAATGGATCAATGCTAAATTATGATGAAAAATTAAAGCCTAAGGTTGGACAACTACTTAATATGTTAGAGGAAAGTGAACAATTTTACAAAATATATGCACATAATGTTGGATTTAGTATATTCTGCTCATCGAAAACTAAAGATAGGAAAGGCTTGGAAAATAACAAGTATTTTGTTGGCTTAAAAGAAGTTACAAACCAAATAAGACAAAAGTGGGGGAGGAAAGTGAATCTACTGTTAACGCTAAAAGAATGGGTCTTACAAGAAAATAATGCAATGTAAAGGTTGTTTTCAAACTAAAAAAAGGGGTGAATATAAACTTATTTGATTTCATAAAAGACGTACACGTGCACTTGCTTCACCTGTGAAGAAACAATTTATGAGATCAACAATAAAATTGAATCTTTTGCACAGAAGTTTATCACTTGCATATAATAGAGCAAATATTGAACCTTCAAAAGCTATTACTTATTGAAATGGAGTTATGAAAATGTTGGATGTACACAAAAGGATATCCAAAATTATTTGAAAGATTTAAAGACCTTGATTAAAGATTTTGATGCACATATTTTTATTGATAACTTTTAGAGGAAACAAGAAGTAACTCCATCATTCTATTATGCATGAGGTGCAATATGGAGAAGAATGACTAAAATATGTTTTTGGGCATATGGTATTTGTAGGAAAAATTATTCATTATTAAGGAATGTGGTCTCATTTGATACTATACATGGAACAAATAAATATTCAATGGTTTTTGCCTTATTTATCAAAGTAACCACCATAGTTAATGTGTTACTTTTGGATTAGATTTTTTTAGTAGATGAAAAGGTTGATTCATTCATATGGTTGTGTGAAAATTTTTAGAAGTAATGGAAGGACATAAACCAACTCTTATAATAACATATCAAGACCCTATCATGAAAGTTGATGTAGGATTTTAAATTTGTCTACTCATAGATATTATATATGAGACATTATGAAAAAAGTTCTTAAAAGAACTAAGTGTCATTGAATGCTAATGAGGAGTTCAATAATAATTTCAAGTCTTTGTTTAGGGATAAAAGACACCAAATGATTTTGAAGCAACATGAAAATATATAATGATTAGGTTAAAGTTAGAAAAGAATAATTTACTCTCACATATATATGATATTCAAAGAATATGGATCCCAACTTACTTTAAAGACATTTTTTGGCTAGAATATTAAGAATAACATCAAGATCATAAAGTGAGAATTCTTTTTATGGTACCTTTTTTAATCTTAATGTTAGCTTGTTGAATTTTCGATGAGGTTTTATTTTGTAATAGAAGCTCAAAGGCAGAAGGAGAACTGGTTGACAATGATTTGCTTCATTTTATGCCAAAACTAAAGTTGAATCATAATTTAGAAAAGCACGAAAGAAATATTTATACTTATGAGAACTTTTACATATTTCAAAATAAGTTATAGATTACGTGTGTGATCATGTGATTGAAAATAAGCATAAAAAAGATAAAGTGAAAATATTGCATGTAATTGATAACAATGAAGCCAATGGTAAACTGTGGGAAGTGATTTGTGATCATTATGATCACAATGCAAGTTCATGTAAATTGTTTTAGTCTCAAGGCATATCTTGTAGACACATACTTAGTGTCTTAAAAGAAAGTTGTTTAAATGAGATATCAAGTAATTACATGGTGATTAGATGGACTAAATTTATTTAGATGTATGCACAAGGGTGGACAACGTAAGAAAAAGTTGTTTTTCGTGATGAATGAAGTTATGAACATTGAAAAACAATTAGTTACATATGAATGAGATTCTAAACAAACCAAGATAGATGATTTACAGATGATTTATCAAATACAATATTCCTAAAGAAGTTAGAAATTCTTCCACCATAATTTTATAAGATAGAAAGAAGTGATAAATGAACCAAAGGTAACAAAGATAATGTTATTAAACAACAACATAAAAGAACTAGGCTATGTTGTAACACTCCAAAATTATATAAGTATAATATTAGTAATAGCAAGTAAGGCTTACGTGATATTTGTCATATTCTTGAAAATATAAAGGTTTTTTTTTTCGAATTGTAGATACATAAAGATTTAAAATATAAAATTACAATTTCTAAAGCTGGCCATATCTAAAAAAAAAAAAGTAAACAAACTTTGCTCGTACAAAATCAAAGTGGTAAAGAGTTGCCACAGGAAGACATTGAGAGATCCTACCAAGCTTTTGCTATGTCGTAGTGATGTTGACCACTACCATCTAATAGGGTAGGAAAACACATAATGAATAACTGGCAAGAAGAAAAAGAAGACAACATACAAATAAACGAAGAAGGAGTGAGGTTCTAACTTAAGACATTAATATGGTAATAAACATTCACGGAACCTAATCTAACATACAATTACAATGAAACAAAATAAGTTAGAGAATTTGTATTATATCACAGATAATGATCACTCAAATGAAATGCATGAATGCATAAATGCTCATTCATGATCAGACACAATGGATGGGTATATAGGTGCTGACTCATATCCATGAAGGACTATCCAACAACAGAGTAGCAAGATCAAGAATTCATACTCTACTGACCAAAGCATGCCAATCAATATCAATATTCATCTAATCTAGAATGAGAATAGCATTAAGTGATTCACCAACCAAAACTAGAATGAAAATAGCCCTTGGTGGTAACAGATATGCGACAGTACTCTCCACTAATCATGGATAAATTATAGTGATTCGTCAAGAATATTAGTACACAAATCACCTTAATCACGACACAGAGTCGCGACCTTCTTGCCCCATGTGGGATTACAGGCACCAGACATCCTTAAAGTTTCCTTGGCCTCTACTATAAGATTCGCACCCCATCACAAAGTGTAACTACTTTGAGACCTTGGCTTTGACAATAATGATATGGTCATAGTCCATCTTATTAGAGTTGATATCAACTAAGTATTTTAGCATAGGGTCTCAATGCCCCTCAATACAAATTTTCAATTTGCCAACAATAAACTTCATAACAAATCCTCCTGATCATATGTTAAAATGCAATAATTTCACTCAACATTAAGTCTAATATAAAAGATTGATCATTATGCACAATGATAGTATATTTAATATTTATTCAGGAAAATCAATCACATTAATAATAAGGAGTTAAATTGAATTATAGGCAATTTCACCCATATAATCTTGTCGTTCCTTACTTTCACTTATCCTTTAAGGATAAAGATTCAATACTTTACTATCAAATTTTATTATGTTTTATGATAAAATCTTATTCTAACTAAATAGAATCTTATTCTAACTAAATAGTTTCAAACCTTAGTCTTTTTAAATTTTATAGAACCTCACTTTACACTCAAGCCTCTTAATTAGGTGGTTAGAAAATATTATTTGTGATGTTATTATATTTAGTATTAATTTTATTCATTTATTATAAATTATATTTTGATAATTATTATTATTATAGTTTTGGTTATTCCTTATTCATCTAAGTTTAAAGATTACTGAGGATTACCTCTATTAAAAATTTTCCTCTCACTTGAGATACTCTATACTCTATCCATTAAATATATAAATTCTTTTCTTAATATTACCTTTCTTTATACAACATTCTTTTTGAGTTCTAATCTAAGATTTAAATTACTTTCTTTATTTTTAATAAGTATATTATTTATCAATACTAGATTGGCCTTAAATTCCTCTTGAAATTAAATCTCTAGCCACCCAAGGTAGACATGGTAGCTTGAGCTTGATTAAGCTTCTAATTGGTCACCGTTGTACTAATTTAGAGTAAAGCCCATCAGGACTTGTGGGAATTCAATTTGGTCTAACTTAGTTTCTTTTTCTCCTATCTTATGCAACCCAACTTGTATAGATTGTAAAAATATAATTGTGTTTATATTTTTATTCTTTGTTTAATGTTTATTAAGTCTTATGGGTTCAAGTTTTTAAAGCCCACGAATACACAACCCATATTCCTAGTTGCCTTTGACTACGTGCAATGCCTTACTCTTTTAGTTCTTCAATTTCCTTCTTCCTACCGAATTATGTTGCCTTTAACCACAGTAACTTGTCTTCTCCAAATAGAATACCCAAACCCTACATTCAGGCACCCCCAATTTTAATTTCACTAATTTTTTTGGAAAAAGCTCTTATACCAAATGAACAAAAATAGTAATATAACAATGCAACAGTATTTAAATTTCAGAAAAAACAGAATGAAATGAATAACAAATTTTGCCCACAAAAAAAAAAAAAAACATTCAACCCACTTAGAATTTTTACCCACAAAATTTCAATATCACAATACCACAATTAACCACATAGTAAGGAACCAATTCAAACAATTAAGCACATTCGCTTCACATTTATACAACAAAGGCTTCATAACATGACTCCACAATAAAACATCTAAGTGAAAACAAAATTTTCAGTCGCACCAAAAGTATCAAACAAGTAATTAAACAACAAGGGTTACCACATGAAGCTTGAGACTTCTCCCCACCATATTGGAATAATTAATAGCATCAACATACAATATATGACATGATATGTAGTCTTGAGGGTACCATATATAACATCTATCATGTTCTAAATAGTCAACTAATTTTTGAGGTTTTATAATATATTTATGGTATGTATGATTTGCTTTCAATTTGATTACAATTACAAATTTTTTCATAAATATCACAACACATTTTTTTTCCAATTTGATTGTAAATAAAAAATCGTATTAAAATTCTTAAAGCTAGTTCAAAGGTTGCGATTCACTATAGATCAAAAATCAATGATGGAGCAAGTGCTGCATCAATGGTGGAAGGTAAACTAATCAAATGTTTAATCTAGATGTTACGAAAAAGAGTGCTTCCTTACTTGAAGTATATGACAGATATATTATAAATTACCCTTTAAACCATGTGATTTTTGGAAAAACAAATGTGGGTAAGAGTGTCACAAATTCAATTCTTGGTGAAGTGAGATTAACATCGATGTATATGGTCTTGCCGCAACTATTGTCACTTATGACAGTAGGAATGATGAGTCATACAATAAATAATAAGGCAAGACATGTCTGGTTCTATGAAATTTGTGCAAATTAAGAAAAATGCCACGGAAATAATTCATTATTAGTTAATCATTTTCAACACAGTATTAAATTATAGCATTAACGAGAAGAATCACTATATGTTGTCCTAACAGCATTAAAATAAAATTAGCTAATCAATTGTTAAATAATATAAATTAACATTCAAGTCATATATCTAATAAGAGAAAATTAGTTTACATTGAAGGGTTCTTACACCAAACAAACATTCATATATACATAGATATATAATATAAAAGAACTGAATATAACCATTTTACAATATTTCATTTTCATGTATAAAATAATATAAACAATTTACATGCCTTTCTCCTTTTATTGTGTTCCTTTTTCATTTTCATACTCTAAAGAATTGTAATCCTTCAAGGTTCTTATGATGTCAACTAGAAGACCTTTGTGATGTTGGCATATAATTTAGATAAACGTGTGAGTAGGACATAAATGGAACTATAATCAAATGCACATTGTACATCGACAAATTAGTCTCCATTATCATAAAATGAATTTCAACATCCTCTAATGAAAGTTGACAACTACAAAAAAAACTTGGACAAAACAAATTACACCTAGCTTCCTTTACATTGTAGATTACATGTAGCTATTTGACAGAATAGAAACACAACCAATTGTTTCACTGCAACATAGGATGTCACCAAATTCATGTGGATTTGACAATTGGTACTAATGTAGCTCCAGGTGTTCTAGCTTCATTTTGGCAAGGTGTTAATGCCATGGACATATGTTGAGTTGTTCTTCATTCAAATAAGCAAAAAGCCTATGTGTAGTCGACAGGTTTCAAATACAATAAAGCATATGTTAAAGATATGATTTGATTTATGTAAATATGGAAATATGTAAAGCTGGTAATTAGGGATCTTTTTGATTTTTTTCCATGTAATCTTATTTGTACTCTTCATTACTATTATAAATACAGACCTAAAGTGTGCGAGTATACACACATTCAGTAAAACGTACATGGTATCAGTGATTAAATTTACTGTTGCAAACCTTCTGCCTTAAGGGTGGGCTTCTCACGGGTGAATAGTACCTGTGAGGCAGTTTTTGCCCTAGCCGTCGCTGCCAAGCTCGACCCACTCCGGTGTGACCATGCAACTGGAGTCGCCCTTCTCCAACGACCAGAACACCGCCACGCATTGCCTCTTTTTGGCGCATGTAACTCATGCCCTTGCACCAAATCAATGCTTGAGCTCTTTTCTGGCACACCCATACGTCAGCGACCCTTTCGTTAGCCTTCTCTCCTTCTAACGACCCTCCTAGGACCTTATTTTCCTCTTTTCCCCCGTGGCCAAAATCACTTCTATTCGTCTATTTCTTTTTATGGCCGCCATTCGCCATTAACCTCTTCACCAACTGGACATTAAAAATACCTTATTGCATGGTGAGTTGCAAGAAGAGGTTTATAGGGATTAGCCCCCAGGTTTTACTATTTCAGGTGACCCTCGACTTGTCTGCCGTCTTCATCACTCTCTGTATGGTTTAAAGTAGTCCCCCTGTGCCTGGTTTGGCCGTTTTAGTCCAGCTTTACTTCAGTTTGGTATAACTCGCTGTGAGGCTGATCATTCTGTGTTTTCCTTCCATTCTCCATCTGGCTCATGCATTTATCTTGTTATCTACGTTGATGACATTGTCATTACTGGCGATGATTTTGATGGTATCTACCGGCTCAAATCCCATCTATACAGTTAGTTTCAAACCAAAGACTTGGGGCCACTCAAATACTTCTTGGGCATTGAGGTTGCTCAATCCTCCTTTGGCATTGTCATTTCTCAATTGAAGTATGCTCTGGATATTTTTACTGAGATCTATATGCTTGATTATCGCCCCAGCGATACTCCTATAGACCCCAATGTTAAGCTTCTTTCGGGTCAGGGGGAGCCATTGGACGACTCAGGAAGATACCGACGACTTGTAGGTAGACTCAATTATCTCACTATCACCAAGCCAGACATCACGTTTGCAGTTAGCGTTGTTAGTCAATTCTTGAATGCCCCTTGTGATAGCCATTGGGATGTTGTCATGCACATTTTGAGATATATAAAAAATGCACCAGGCCGCGAATTATTGTATGAAGACAAAGGCAATGCCAGAATTATTTGCTATTCTGATGCTGATTGGGCAGGATCACCATCAAGTAGGAGGTCCACCTCTGGCTATTATGTCCTAATTGGAGGGAATATGATCTCATGGAGAAGCAAGAAGCAAAATATAGTTGCTAGATCTAGTGCCGAAGCTGAATACCGTGCCATGACAGCGGTTGTATGCGAGCTTACATAGCTTAGGCAACTTCTCTAACAACTACGATTTGGAGATACTTAGGATACCAAGCTTATCTATGACAATCAAGACGCTATCCACATTGTATCTAATCCAATTTTTCATGAGCGAACCAAACACATAGAGATAGACTGTCATTTTGTAAGAGAGAAGGTGCTTTCAGGAGAAATTATCACTGACTTTGTCAGCTCCAATGATCAACTGGCAGACATGTTCACAAAATCTTTCAAAGGCTCTCGGGTTTGTAACAAGCTTGGCTTATATGACCTATATGCTCCAGCTTGAGGGGGAGTGTTAAAAATATGATTTGATTTCTGTAAATATGAAAATACGTAAAGCTAGTAATTAAGGATCTTTTTGATTTTCTTTCCATGTAACCTTATTTGTACTTTTCATTACTATTATAAATACAGACCTAAAGTGTGTGAGTACACACATATTTAGTAAAACCTACAGCATCATTCAACTACTACTACAAAAAAAATAAAAATGCAACATTGAATGAGTATTACAAACCCAATTCACAAATGAGAACTACTACATCGTGTAGGAATCAACCATTGACCTAGAAAAAAAGGCTAACAACAACAATAACAACAATAATAGTAATAATAATAAATTATGGCACTTCATGACATAGAAGGTGCTTACATCAATGAACTATATGGTGGGTCAAAAAAAAAATAAAGAGGCAATAATTTTTTTACTAAATAATCAATAAATAAAAGAGTTAATTTGAAGAAGTTCTCAATTAGGTTAAAAAGGAAATATATCAAGGGAAGGAAATCAAACACACCATATGTTTTGCCATGATTATTCTTTCCGAATGTAAGTCTAGTTTAATTGCTTCCCTAAATCGTCTTTTGCTTCAGACAACAGGAATAGTTTTTTTTTTTTAAGGAAGGCTTAAGAGAGTGAAGCAGTGTTGTGTATGCAAGAGAAGAGAGAGAAAAAGACTAGATGAGTGTGCGTGAAAGAGTTTGAAAGTGAATGACATACGATTTTAATTGAAACTTCTATCCAGGCCATTAATTTCATCCAAGAGCTATTGCTTAATCCTCTGATCTCTCATAGTAAAACACTCATCTCACTTAATATGGCCCTTTCTATATATATATATATATGGGAGCGACTATATGAGAATATGAGAACAACTAATAACAACACTTAGATCAAGATTAAAAATAATAGACTGTTGAGATTAAAACCCCATTAAAAATACATCTTATGAGATCATCAATGTTGTTGCTACCGTCGTCATTATCCCTACCACCATGCCTCTCCCTCACCACTACTACCACCCTCGCTGCTACCACTATCGTTGTCGCCACCACCTGCCGTCGTTACCACTCTCACCCCACCACCATTACCACCGTTGCCACACCACCCTTACCACCACCTCACCACCACCAACATCATCGTCGCCACTACCACTAGTGATTGGTGGCGACGACAATGGTAGTGGTGGTGAGGGAGGGGTGATGGTGGTAAGGGTAATGACAGTAGTAGCAACAACATTGATGATCTCATAAGAGGTGTTTTTAATGTCAATTGTCTCTTATTTTTAATCTTGATCTAATGGTTGTTATTAGTTGTTTTCATATAAGCAAGTGTTCTTATAGGAGTTGCTCCCATATATATATATATATATATATATATATATATATAAAGAGAGAGAGATCAAGTTACTCCAAGAGTAACTCTTGGTAAAGTCACTTTACTCAATAACTCTTGATACATATTAAATTTCAACTATCCAACCATTGAATATTTTGATATTATGTCAATGATTATGCATACCAAATTTTAAGTAAATTGAACATTTGTAACTAGTTAATCTTATAGGCGATATTTACTTATAATTTAGAAAAGTATATTATACGTTAATTTGAATTTATCTAATGAAGTATCAAATAATTTTCAAACTTTGTAAAAAATTGTATACTTGATCTACTTAATAAAATCCTTTAATTTAACGATTGTATCATTGAAATTCAATATATATTAAGAGTTATTGAGTGGAATAACTCTACTAATAATTACTCTTAGAGTAATTTGACCCTTTCCCTATATATACGTGTGTGTATGTATGTATGAAGACAATATTAATTGACATTGAGTGTCAAACCTTTACACTTACATCGTTTAATTTTTTTCTTGTAGAATACAAAATTAATTAATCTAACCGTTAAGTCATTTGATATTATCATTATGATCATGTATATCAAATTTTACATAAATTGACCTTTTGTTGGCATGCTATCTAGAAGTGAATACTTATTTATGTTTTAGATAGCATATTATTTATCAAAATAAATTTGTGTGGTAAAGAATCAATTAATTTTTGATTTACACAAAATTTCACAAACTTATTTTATTTTATACAAATTTTCAATTCAATAATTAGATTGATTACTTTCATATGAGTCAAAAGCTTATTAAGTTGTATAAATGTAAAAAATGGATATTAGACGTAAATTTGTCCTATCTCGGTATATATATATATATATATATATTGTGAATAATCAAATTTATTTGAATATATAAAATACTTGAAATATAAAATAAAGTAAAAATATATTTTTTTATAAAGGAAATAAGGTAATAAATCCATTTCTTTTATGTTAGACAATATCAAAAGATGAGTTTATATTTTAGCTATATTTTAAAACTTGGCTTGCCACTAACCTAAGCTAGAACATTAGACATAATAAGATGTTGTTAATTATTATTAAAATAACTCTACATCGATTAAATCAAAGGCTTAATTATGTTTTTAGTCCTCTAAATTTGAGAAATATAATTTTTTTAGTCTCCCAAATTAAAATTAATCTTTTTAGTCTCTCAAATTTTAAAAATTTCTGTTTTGGTCCTTTTGTCCAAATGCAGTTAGTGAATTTGCCACACAAAACCCAGCCAATAATATCCTCGTCAGTGAAAACATCACACTAAACTCAACTAATACTGCATAGTTGACTCAATTTGCTCTATAAATAATAGTATAAGTGGTCCAAAAGGACCAAAACAAGAATTTTTGAAATTTGAGGGACTAAAAAGATTAATTTTTAATTTGAGAGACTAAAAAAATATATTTCTCAAATTTGGGAGACTAAAAATATAATTAAGTCCTAAATCAATCTTCACTAGTTTTTAGTTTTAGAGCTAAAAACTTATGACGTTAACATTTTTATATCTTAATTTAATTTTACGTTATTAATAAATAATTTTTTATTAATCAGATAACTTTTTATTAAATATTTATTTATTTGTATTTTTTTGTTTAAATATATTTTTGGTTCCTATAAAATATCTTTTTTTGGTTTAGTTCTTGTAAAATTTATTTTTTTTTAAAATAGTTTTTGTAATTTTTTTTTATTTTAGTTTTTGTCATTTTATTTTAGTCCTTATAATATATTTATTTTTTAGTTTTTGTTCCTATAATATTTATTCATTTTGAATTAGTCTCTTTGAAAAAATTTGATACGAACTAAAAGCAAATTATTTATATATTACAATAAAAATAAAAATAAAAATATTACAAAACTAAAACAAAACAATAGAGATCAAAATAAAAAAAATTTACAATGACTATTTTAAAAAAATTATTTTTATAAGAATCAAATCAAAAAAATAGTATATTAAATGGATTGAAAACATATTTAAGTTATATTTTTTGTTAAACGTTTCATGTTTGGTGACAAATAATAACATAGGGAGTGATTCATTCAAGGTTTGGTGTCGATATAACAGCTTCCGCCATCTCCGATTCGAAGGAAGCAAAGCTTATGCAAACGTAATTCTCACCCTTTTCTGGTTCACCTTTCCCTTCCTAACAACACAACACTCTCCAACCCATCAAATCCAAATCCCATATGCACAACTACTTACAACCAAACCTCCTTCTCTCTCTCTCTCTCACACACACAAAATAAACAACAACGAAAAATAAAAAAAGTGTAACAGATCCATTTCTCTCTCCACCCCACCTCAAAAATCTCGCCTCGCTTCAATTTTCCGCAACACCCCTCAAAACCCTAATCCTCTCTCCCCTGCGATCCGCCCCGTATTCCATGTCTGGGATGTATTTACATTTGGGTCTCTTTCTGTGCATGCTTTCCATGTGTGTCTCTGCGGCTTCGCCTTCTTCCTTCGCGTCTCGTCGTTCGATCCTTCGAGAGGTGAACGACAAAAGCGGCGGTGATCGTCCCGATTATGCCGTCGAGCTGAACGCCACGAATTTCGATGCCGTTCTCAAGGACACCCCTGCTACTTTCGCCGTTGTTGAATTCTTTGCCCAGTGGTTAGTGCTTATGATCCCTATTAAGTTATCGTGTTTTATTATGTGTTTCTATTCGTGGAATTGTTTTGAAGTCTCTTCTGGGTGTTAAAAAGTTCAGGTTTTTATGGATTTTACTTTGAGGGCAGGGGTTTTTTTTATTTGCTTTTTGTTTTGGGGGATTTGATGGAAGGGAGAGTGCCCTTTGATCTGCAGTAGTAATAGTGAAGGGGGATGGATTCGTGACATATTAATGCATTGGAAGATGTTTCGGTTGATTGGTTTGTTGGGTTTGGTTTTTACAGTGAGGTGGTGTCTTCTGTTGTTACTACTAATCCAGTTGACGGTAATTGGAGATGTAGAAAAACAGTCAGGGGAGTTAATGGTTTGTTTATGCAATTGAATGCTATGTGATATATTATCAAGGCTTCACTTGACAATGGTCTTTTCTTTTTTTGTTTCATTCACTTCGTTCCCTCCTCTTTCACACCTCTATGAGTTAATTTGAACAAATTTCTCAACAAGCACTTATAAATCTTGATCTTTTATGCTCTATCCTGTATTTTAGCTTTCACCCCATGGCATCCTAATCTTGTCTACAAGTAATATAGCCTTATTTTCAATTCATTCTCCTTAAAACAAATTATGTATATTTAGAGAGGTTACTACACATAACTTACTTAAATTTGATCAAAATAATAAGTCCAAGAAGTTACTATTCCTTTTTATTAGGAGTTCCTATTTGTGGAGGTGGACTTTATCTTTTTTGGGGGGGGGGGGGGGGGGGGGGGCAGGCAATGTCAAAATTACACATCTAACTTCTACATCTATTGGTATATTTAATGTTTCCCATATGCGAAGCATCGTGTTAAGGAGTGTTTTGAACTTAAATGACTATTTTTTTAAAATAAACTAATCCAAACACACACTGGCTTAAGTTTCAAAATGATGTCAACTGAATATTTTCACCATTTTTAATCCAAGTATTCATGAATGTGCTTTTAATCATGAAAAGGAAAATTGACCCTTTTTGTAGTCAACCCTCAACAAAAATCCCTCGATATGCTTGAGGAGCATATTATGTTACTTTGGCTTCTGATATTTCTTGTCTTAGTTAAAATGCTAATGTGGGAACAGAAATTTGAAAGGATTTTTTTTAACTACCTAGTTGAACTTAAACTCCTGCATTCCTTGGGAATAATTATTTGGCAAATTATTTTATGCAAATAAGTAGATTTTAAAGAATGAAATATGAGTGTAAGAAATTCTCATTTCCGTTGTGTCCCTTGCTTCCCTGTCAGGTGCCCTGCATGCAGGAATTATAAGGTATTATTTGCTAAAAAGTATAATTTTTTTGGGCTTTTTTCAATGAACATTTCAAATCATCATTATTATCTCGCTGAAATTTTAATGCAGCCTCACTACGAAAAGGTTGCCAGATTATTTAATGGACCTGATGCAGTGCATCCTGGAATCATATTAATGACAAGGGTAGATTGTGCATCAAAGGTGCGTGCATCTTATCTTACTTTTTTAATAAGGTTAAGGCAAGGTTTAATGTTTATACTTTATACTAAACATGCCCTGGTGATTGGTACCTTTCTGTTCAATTTTTTGGCAGCACAGATAAATACTAAGCTATGTGATAAGTTTTCTGTTGGTCATTATCCTATGCTTTTTTGGGGCTCTCCTTCTAAATTTGTTGGTGGTGGTTGGGAACCTAAACAAGAGAAAAGTGATATACGTGTGATTAATGATGCACGCCCAGCTGATCGGTTGCTTAGTTGGATCAACAAGCAATTAGGCAGGTATGAGGTATAAATAAATTCATTGTTGATACAGTTATGATATGGTAGGTGAATATTTTATTTAAGCCAGACAATGTATATGTATTTGGAATATCAACATTGTAGACATATTATAATGGACTACAAACTAGGCACTAGGAAGTATGGAAAAATCAAAGTTCTAAATGCAATAGCTAGAATTATGAGGAAGCATTTCAGTTGCATCTGATGGAACCTGAAAATTGTCATCATATATTTTGCTTAAATCTGATGGAAATTGTGTGCAACTTATAATGTTCATAATGTTGCAGTTCATTTGGCCTGGATGATCAGAAATTTCAAAATGAGCTTCTTTCATCCAATGTATCAGACCCTGGACAGGTCCTTTTCTTCACAAAGTACATATTTGATTTTCTTTTGTTTTATATTTGAAGATATTGAATTATATATGGTATGCTTGACTTGGGAAGATTGCAAGAGCTATCTATGATGTAGAAGAGGCAACTTCTACAGCTTTTGACATCATCTTAGAGCACAAGGTAGATTATCTAGTTTCCCTGATTGGTCTTTTGTGCTCATTGTTTTGGATGATAGTACAAATACTTTCTGTTTGGCAGATGATAAAACCAGAAACTCGTGCTTCACTTATAAAGTTTCTTCAGCTTTTGGCAGCTCATCATCCTTCTAGGAGGTAAGATGAATCTTTTACTGATCGGTCTGATGACTCTGATCCTTTCTTCTCTGCCCAATACTTAGTGTCATTTTTTTTGTGTTCTGGATTATTTTTTTCAGATGCCGGAAGGGAACTGCTGAATTTCTTGTGAGCTTTGATGACTTGTACCCAACAGATTTTTGGTCAACTAATAAGCAGGAAGATGATAAGAGTTCAGTTATGAACTTAAAGATTTGTGGAAAAGATGTGCCTCGTGGATACTGGGTAGGATCTCAATACTTGTATTAAACCTTTTAGACATTTCTGTATCGTGCATCTGCTTGGCCTTCATATGAAGTATTTGTATTTGTATTGTCTAATGTTTATAATATGGTCAACACTCAATTTTTGTGCACTTTTTTCTTTTTTTTGCTGGCTACTGTTACCAGATGAATCTTTGAAGAGTCTATTCTCAGTAACCAGAATTTATGAATAGTCTATTCTTTTTTTAAATTTACCATATTATGTTAATTATAGTTGAATTGTTATGAAGTATTTGCAAGAAGACCTCCTATTTTTGAGAAAAGAAATATTTTTTAATGTCAATGAACCATTCTATTTTGTATACTTGTGTGTGTGATGATTTGTCCTCAAGGCATTCTTACAAGAAGATTCAGCTTGATGAGCATTGCTTGCACTATCTATTAGGCACCCCTATATGGGTAAAGGGCAAAAGAGGAATTTACGTTGGCTGTAACAAACTTATGCACATGGCAAGTGTGGAGCATTAAAGGAAAAGGGGGGGGGGGGGGGAGAGGTAGGCAATCCTTTGGGTAGTTGTGGGTGACTGTTGCCACATGCAGAGAAGTTTTCATTCTCTGATTTGCTTTCTATACTTTTTGCATGTTACCCTTGTAATCAGAGCACCATTCTCTAGTATTTCCTCCATTAATCTACAGTAAATTCAGTTCCTATCATCGTCCAATCCTGGTCACCACAGAGAGAGGTAGAGAGAAGAAGAAAGTATGTCTATGGTAAAAAAGAAAAGGAAAGCAGTGAGCCAAAGTAGGTAAAAAATACAACCAAAGTGTCCAATTTCTTTGCATATTAGTAGTGAAAATTCCCTTGAAACAATCTTGAGAAGGCCAAAACATTTTCATATCATGCAACAAATGAAGGGACAAACCTGGAAAACATGGGTATCCCTCCCCACCTACACCATAAGACTGCATAATGGATGCATATGTTGCTTCTGTTCACCTTCATTTTTGTGTAACAAATGTAAGTGAAAACCCTGGAAAATACAGGCATTCATCTCCCACATACACTATATAACTACAATGGATGCATATGCTTCTGTGTGTCTTCCCCATCTGGAAGATGCTATGATTAATTGCTCATTTCTTGTAAATGAAAAACTGCATTCCAGCTTGGCAATTACCCCTGCAAAGAATCATATAGCTGTCTATATAGTTATCTTGTAATCATTGAGAAAAATAAAAGCTTGTTATTACTTATTTGGCGAAGTTGTTGTATTCTGTTTCTCTAATCCTTTGTTCCATGGGATTTGAAGATGAAGATACATACATACAAACATGCATATTGTGTTAAGTATCCTTATTTTATCATAATTCATAATAATGTTGCCTCCATTCATTAAATTTTGAATTTTCTTAGTATGAGAACATTCATGATTGTTTTGATTTATTATGACTTTTCTTTTGCAGATGTTCTGCCGTGGCAGTAGGAATGAAACCAGAGGCTTTAGGTAATTCTTTACCTTCCATATTCTGTCTAGTTCCATATCCAATCAACATAATCAACTTCCCCATATCAACTGCCCTTGTTTTCATTTAAAATTAAGTTGGTATTTGTTAGGATCCAAATGCAAGGTATGGGACTTGAGTCCCAAATTGGAAGTATGGGATTCTAGTATGGGGTTTATAAGGCCTTGGGCTTTCCAACTACAATGCAACAGCTAGCTTTTGTGGTGTGGTTCTCCCAAGGTTCTTATCAATTGGTATCAAAGCCTTCCACCATGTCTCTTAGTTGCAAATGAGCGGTGTGGGTGGTGATGCCAGGCTAGCCTGCGTGGGCGCTGGGGCTGCAGAGCATATGGTGGGATGTTAGGATCCAGTAGCAAGGTATGGGACTTGAGTCCCACATTGGAAGTATGGGATTCTAGTGTGGGGTTTATAAGGCCTTGGATTCTCCAACTACAACAACTAGCTTTTGTGGTGTGGTTCTCCCACTGTTCTTATCAGTATCCCATGAGTAGTTTTACTCCTGTCACTTACGAATATTCTGATTTGTGACTACTTTGTATGCGAAGCAGTATGTATATACCAAGGATTAAGACCCACCTAAGTCACCTTATATTGGGCATTGACTGCAAACCATTGATTACAAACCAGACTAGACCAGCTGATTTGACTGAAAAGCCAGTGAATTGGTCAGATGTTTTGTCCATTTAACCAAAACTTGTTCATTTGACCAGTCATGAACTTGTTTGAACTGTATTTTTTTTATTTCTTTTATATATTTTAATTTTTTTATTCGATTAAAACTATTTTTAGTCAAATAAAATGCCAAGTTACAAAGGTACATGCATGATGTTTACTTATGGGTTGATATTCTTTAGCTTCTTATTGATTTTGTATTTTATAGGATATATAACATGGTTATTTTATGCTAATTTAAAATTTTACCAAACTTTATTTTTTATGGTTTTGTGTTTGTTTATTACATAATATATTATTTAATATTAAAAATATATATAGTTGATTATTACTGGTTCAATCACAGTTAAACCAAAGAAACTGTGCATTTGTTGGCTCAATTCTGATTTTTAAAACATTTCTGCAAACCATCTCTATAACATATCTTAACTGGATGCCCTGTCTTATCTCTTTTGTTCCAGCTGTGGTTTATGGGTTCTTCTGCATTCACTCTCTGTGAGGGTTGAGGATGGAGAGAGTCAGTTTACATTTAATGCAATATGTGATTTTGTTCACAACTTCTTCATCTGTGAGGAATGCCGGCAACATTTTTATGAGATGTGTTCAAGGTATGGGAATTGAGAATTGCTAATGTCAATATCATTCAAGCTCCTTTTCTTTCTACTCTTCTAATTTTGAGTTCAATTTTCAGCGTTTCTAGTCCTTTCAACAAAGCCCGTGACTTTGCTCTCTGGTTGTGGAGTTCCCATAACAAGGTAAACGAAAGATTGATGAAAGAAGAAGCATCTCTAGACACCGCTGACCCCAAATTCCCAAAGACAATTTGGCCACCAAAGCAGCTTTGCTCTTCCTGTTACCTAGGCCTTGACCAGAGGAACAACAAAATTGAATGGAACCAAGATGAGGTGTTTAAGTTTTTGACTGATTACTACGGTAAAATGCTAGCGTCTCTGTACAAGGACAGGAATATTGTCGGAAACGACGGAACTGAAGGAGCTGTTGAAGATTTAATAGTAGCAACTAATGCAATTGTGGTGCCTGTGGGAGCTGCATTGGCTATTGCTGTTGCTAGCTGTGCTTTTGGAGCACTTGCTTGCTACTGGCGTTCGCAGCAAAAGAGTCGGAAGTATTTTCACCACCTACACTCTTTAAAGAACATTTGATAATTAGGAGGGTAATGAACTCTTTCAAAATTAACTAATGACTGGATCCTGAAGAATTAAAAGGGGGGGATAAGGAGAGAGATTGTCTTCTTGAGTTGTTGAGATTCTTATTTCACTTATTTTTGTTTGCATAATGTTTCAGGCCAAGGAGAACGTGGAAGTAGGAATTGTAGACAAGTACACTTAAAGGCATATAAGGTGCATAGCAGCTTTCATAGGCATCCAATTTATGGTCTCACTCCGAAGAGCCTTGCTGAGTTCCTTTTTGAATTTATCCTTCTTTAATAGAATGTACAGAATACAATTCTTGCTCTGGAGACCATTACTGATCCGTGCTATTTTCTTTCACTTTCTTTTTGGCGTTGAGTTCACATCTACTATACAACCTAGGAATTTGGGGAAAGGAGCACATGACATGTAACATTTTTGCTTTGTAATTTGGGGTTATTTTTTCAATATCAAGGTAACTGTATAAGCTATAAAGCATGAATTACATTATTGTCTGGTTCACTTTTACTAAACATTTGAATGCAATCACAGGAGTCTAGAATAGATTATCATTTGATAGGTCTTCTGTTGAGTTTTCTAACAGGTTCCCGCGGTTTAATTAAGTTTTTTTACTAGTTCATGCTTGTTATAGACTTATATAATTAACTACTTGAAATCTAAAAAAAGAAAAAACCTACATGAAATCTGCAACTCGTAATGTTCTGTAAATGATTGTAAATAAGACAATTTAGCTGCAAATGTTTAGGTGTTTTTGGTATTATTTTTAAATTAAAATTGAAAATTTTACTTCAATAGTCCACATAATAAAAATTTGCATAAAACTCGAGCTATCAAAATAAAATATTAATTGATTTGAGAACAATATCAAGAGTTACATATATACTTTATCCTAAATGTCACCCAATAGCAAATTTTAAAAAAATAAATATTATAGTAAACCCGTTTAAAACTCTTAAGCAGAGTCCTATTGAGAAAAAAAATTAATGAAATGATCAAGGATTGAATGAATAAATGTCATGTTGAACTTCGGTTCAACAAAGGCAATTTTCGGGTGCTGTGTTGGTTTTGGCGTTCATACCATCCAAAACCAATGTAATCAAAGCTACACCTTCATTTTCCTCCGGTAACTGGAATCATGGACAAAGTTGTTAATTTTGATTACTGAGTGGTGCCAGAAGTAGTCATTACTTTGGCTAGGAGAATCATAGAGCGAAGTAGATGATAACAGAGTTTGGTTACGGACTGAAGAAAAAAATAAAAACAGACCAAGGTAACAAAGACTCAGATTAGGACTTAAATGCAACAATACTGTGAGGAAATCAATATAATACCGAGGGTCTATTAACTATGGTCTATATCAACTGGAGGGCTACTCGAGAGTTGAAAAAGACTGAGACATGCATATATCTAGTCTAGACCCTGGATCATGAATCTCAACTAGTGACAAGGATGAGATGAGAATATTACTGAAGACACAATGTCATTTTCTATGGCCTTTCATTAATTAATGACACGGCCATACAAGTGAAATAAAAGCCACAAAAGTACCTACCTAATTTTCATTGCAATATATACAAGTCATCTATTTTTTATATCTACCCATGTAATTTTCTCTATATAATTATAAATTTCTATATATACATCTGAATAATTCCCTTCAGTAAACAGAAACAGTAATGTAAATGTATAACTCTTGTGGCTGCCAAGACTTCACCACGAGTAGCTATAGAGGGACTTGGTAACACAAGTGGCATGCAATGCCTCTTATGACCTACGACACCTGTTGCACATCTGAATTTCAGTGTCCCCATCCTTAGCTAAGTCAAGGTTCTCAGGGAAGTTGTCTCCATCTAATTTAAATAAAAAATCAGAAGACAAAGTGCAGCATCTCAAACCAAGAGCTTTTCATACTTCATTTACTTCAAGTGGCTACTGGTTACAGTATTTTTACAGTACATGTATGACATGAGGCTGAGGCTGCAAATCTGCTTGCTCACTTTCATCGTCAGATGAACTGGCCAAGGCGTTAAGATGCTCCTGACAGTTACAAATGGCCAAGCAAAAATACAAGAGACTTCATTATATGTAATTAGACGGTTCATATGATATAGTGAATCTGAATAGAGACAACAGGTTAACGTTAACCCATGGTAGAGTAAGAGGTAGAGACTTACTCGATATTGTCTCCGATGCCGCTGGATTAAGGCCACTGCTCTAACCATGAAGTATATGGGAAGAACAACTCCCGCAGTACGAAATAATAACAGCTATCAAAACTCCATTAAATTAAATAAACCTTGGTAAGTAAGAGTATGATCAATGTGCTTGCTAAACTTTTAAGTTGAATTATGCAAAACGTACCAAAAAGAGTGGGAAAGAATACTCCTTATTTCCACTAATTACAAGGGGAAGTGTGTGTCTTAAAATCAGAAGAACCATGAACTGCACAAGAGAAGCAATGAATACTTGGAAATGTCACAGCCAGTAGGTGTAAAGATAGTGGCATACATGCATAAGAAGAGAAACAAGAGAGGTTACAATGACAGCAATTGATCGACAGCAAATCAAACTTCCTGGAGCAGAGGCTGAATACTGATCAAGGTTAGAACTGGTAAGGTTCTGGTCGGTGGGGACCATGCTAACCAAATGAGTACTATTCAAGTCTCTTCGTGAAATCTCCCAATTTCCCCTGACATAAATATCATGGGAGCAAATTGGAAAATGGAAAGAAAAAAACAAGGTTCACAGATTAATTTATGGGAAAAAAAAAAAAAAAATTTTGCATGGAAGTTACCTGAAACTCATTGGAATACGTCCAAACTGAAATAGTGGAGGAGGAGCTGTATAGCCAGGCTTGAATTGCTGAAATTTACAATAAAGGGAAAATAATCAATTATAAACAAATCAGGTGAAAAATGATATGACAAATATAATGACTACCCAGAGCAGTATAACCAGGCTTGACTTGCTGAAATTTACAGAATAGGGAAAATCCTCAATTATAACAAAATCAGGTGAAAATGATATGACATCTAATTACACTCGAAACCCAAAATAATCCAGATGCTGCCAAGTATGCAGAAAGGATATGAGAATCAAGGACGGGAACAAACTTAAGTTTACCTGGTGGCATATCTCACAGGTGGTGTCACCCTTCTCATTACACCATCGTTGTATACATCTGCGGTGGGCATACTGCAAAAAATCAATTAATAAAAGTATACAAAGTTTAAGCCATTAACTTTGGCAGATAAAATAAAAATTTGGGCAAGATATCCAGCAATTACTCCCCATGATCAGACCAAACAATGGCTAGAGTTTGATAAATATCTGTAGTTAGTATATGTGCAACTAATAAAAAATGAAGAGCCAAATACAGCATGCTCTAATCAAAAGATCTTTGTTTCCTGGTATTTCACCAAAATCCTATGTTATCTTGGGTGGAAGGGCGGTCTTCTATGTGTAACTTGGTAACTGACATGTTAAAATCATAATTATTGTCATCTCTACAAATGCAACCACGTGAACTGAATTACAAGCAGACAAATAGTTTTTATGGTTAAAATAATAAACCAGTTGCCATCATTAAATTCATGTCTATCACAACAGAATTGGTTTTCCATTAAATTTTAAAACACAGATATCATGAATTCACGTTACAAATAACAACACCACAAATTAAAACGCTTCATCACTTTCACATATCAAAAACATACGATTACGAATATACTAGTAAAGAACTAACCTTCAAACTACCACAACAAGAGCAGGGTGTCTCCATATTGGAATCTTCATCATCATCATGACATATCCTGCATTCTACCAGTTTCCCTGGATATTTGATATCATCCACACCCATCTTCATCAAATTGAGATCAATTTTTGCATCATTCCCTGCTGAGGATGCAGCCAGCATTGACCTATTCCTGCTTTCAAGTGCAGCTTCTAATGTGGATTCAGTAAGCAATCGATCAACCAGCAACTCAAAGTGATCCCCCATCTTTGTCAGCCTATATACTTCCAAGGAAATTCTAAATTCTTTGTGTCTAAACCTCTATATACTTCAGAATTTCTGGAAATGAAGGCCACATGCAAGTAAAGAAACAAAAAAAAGCATGTTAGCAACATCGAGAAGCATATTTAGAAAAGGTCAATTTTCCATTTGGGTGCTCATAAAATTGGGGAATTTTATCTTCATGCAGATATTCCCAGTTAGCCGGACCCCACATAATGCTTGTTGAAATAGGGGGTCAAAATCATAAACACAAAGCTCCAAAAGTGGAACAAAAACACCCCTGAATCAATTTTTTTTTTTTTTTAAAAGTTAATCGAATCTCACAAACTGACGCAAACATAAAAAAAACCGACAAATTGAACTGAATCAATAAATTTCAAAATTTTATGTCAAAAAATGAGGAATTTGTATTTATAGTGAGAAACACAGCGACTTAAAAAAAGGGTGCGTCCCCAGTAAGTCCAAACAAGTGCAGAAACATTCAAAAGGACATTAGAGAGAAAAGAAAGCACCCAGAAAAAGTTAAGGGGGGAAAGAGGGAACAGACCCAGATGAAAAAAACGGAACAAGAGAACAAAAAGCGAGCACCTTTACTCACAGAATGACTTAAAAGGAGAAAAGAAGCATCGGAATTGAAAAAGAAGGGTGGGAATCTTACACGAAGGGGATCGCATTTTGTTGAAGCTACGAAAGCTATTTTCACCTTTTTGCATTTCTTTGCTGAGAACCGGTGATAAAAGAGGTGAAGGGAAAAGGGGGTTGGGTTTGTAGAAACTTAAGGGGAATATGAGAAAAAGAGTTTTGGGAATGAAGCAAGAGATTGAGTGTGGTTGATGTGCAAAGGCAGATACAACGACAGATGCGATTTTCCCTCGTTTGTTTTGTGTGTCTTTGGTTTTATTTATATATGTGAACGAATATGAATGTTGATTGAGAGAGAAGAGAATGGGACCGCCATGCTATGCTTGTGCCCATCATTCAACTCTCGTTATTTCACCGTTACTGTCATTTTGCATTTGCTTCCTCGCTTTTCTACCCCCAACTCTCTCTCCTTCATCCTTTCTCTAACTACCTCGCCTCTTGGGCATACTGTGCCATCAACGTGTCCCAACTGAATAATAATGAGTTTAAGAGGCATGAGTTGGATTTTTTTTTTACTTGTTAATTAATCAGAAATTATTTTTTATATAATTTTTAAAATATTTATTACAAAAACTAGAAAAAGAGGCACATTTAATGTTTTTCTTCATTTTTTTAAAATAAACAAAATAAAAGAGAGAGAATATAGTGAATAGTTTAAAAAATAGTTAAAAAATAAAATAATAGATAATTTAGAAAATAATTAAAATATATAGTAGCCTGATAAAAAGTAGAGTCAACGAAAAAAGTTTTCTCTTTAGTTAAAAATTAATAAATTTATCATATATCATAATTTCTTATTACATAATGATGTGAAAGAATCTGTATGTTTTTGGTACATATATTATTTATTCTAATAATAATAATAATAGTTTAATGGCTATGCACTATCAGTATAAAAAGCTTTACATTGTTAACTAATTACAAATCACCATTGTTGTGACTTTTAAAGTAATTATTATAAAAGTCAACAAACTTACCATATATGGTGGTTTGTGACTGGATGACAATGTAAGATAACTTTACACTGTTAATGTATAACCTATTTTCTCTAATAATAATAATAACCACCTAATAACAATATTATTATTATTATTGATAAGAGTTTAATAGATATATATTATTAGTGTAAAAGTTTTTACATTATCAATTAATTAAAAATCATCTTTGGTATGACTTTTGAGGTAATTATTATAAGAGTTTAATTTTTATGCACTATTAGTGTAAAATAATTTTACATTGTCAACTAATAAGAAAAAAATATTAGTATGACTTTTAAAGTAGTTAATTTAAAAGTTAATAAACTTATCATACATGACAGTTTGTGATTGAATGACAATGTAAAAATTATTTAAATTGTTAGTGCATACACTTTTATTATTTTTATTATAAAGGCTTAATTGTATTTTTGGTCTTCAAAGTATTGCAATGGTGTGATTTTGATCCCCAAGTTTTAATTGAGCAAATTTGGTCTTTCAAGTATCGCAATTGTGCAATTTTAGTCCTTTTGTCAATTTTCATAAAAAATTTAACATCACTATTACCATTAGGCCAAAGTGTCGATTCAAGATATAAATTATAATTATATTATATATAACTTAAATTTGACACCAAAATTGCATATATTTGTTACTATTAAATAAATTATTTATATCATATATAACTTAATTTATATTTATAAATATTAATTTATTAATATATACTAATAATATTAAAAATGTTAATAAATTAAATACTAATAAATTTAAATTAAATCTTATTAAATACTAGTAAATTAATAGATATATACTAATAATATTAATAAATATAAATTAATTTATATTGATACTTTAGTAACTAATTAAAATATCAATCAATATTATTAGTATAAATTATTAAAGTATTAATATAAATTAATTTATAATTATTAATTTATATTTATTAATATTAAATAATATTAACTTTAATATTATTATTAAATATTTACTAATGTATTAATAAATTTTAATTTTTAATTTATTAGTATTGAATTTTTAATTTATTAATATTTCATATTATTAATACATAATAATAAATTAATATTAATACACATAAATTAAGTTATATATAGTATAAATAATTTATTTAGTAATAATAAATATATGTGCAATTTTAGTCTCACATTTAAGACATATATAGTATAATATTTATTTATATATCAAATCAACACTTTGCCCTAGTGATAATAATAGTAGTATTTGGGTGAAGAGGTGGGGATTCAAATCCCACCACCAACATTTTGTAACTTTCTTTTTTAATTTTTGCATGTTTCGTCACCCGCCATGTGAGTATATGAATGACACGTCAGCATATGTGTTAGATCACCATATTAGCTGTCATGTCATTTGTTAGTACCATATCATCTGTCACGTCACCTGTCAATGCTACATCAGTAAAATCTGTTAAATTTTTAACAGAAGACCGATAGAGTTACCAAAATTTCACAGTTATGATATTTGGAAAAACAAAAGTGCAATTAAGTGAATATTTAATGTAAGAATAAACATTTATATTTATAAGAATCTATTTTTCATGATGATCAGTGTAAAATATTTTACCAATCAATCAATTAGAAATCATCTTAAACAAAATTTTTAAGATATTTATTATCAAAATTAACAAATTTACTATAAATAATAATATATGATTAGATGTCAATATAAAAAATCTTTAAGTACATTCTAATTAAAAATCTATTTATAATATAGGAATATGTAAATCTCTCTCTTTTATCGTTTACATACAATATTATGCATACGTATTTTGTATTCATATCTCTACAATATAGATTAAAAAAATCTTTTAAGAATTTTTTTTTTGGGTAACGATGTTATTTTAGGGAAAATATTTACAAAATATTAAATCATAAATGTTAATATGTGATATAAATTACAATTACTGGTAAATTTAATTAAAAAAAGTTACGTTTCAATCAAGTTAAGGGAATTAATGATTAAGCAAATTAGAGAGACTAATCGGAATAAAGAGAAAGTATAAGATATTTATTATTTTATGTAGCTTCTCTAAAATAAAAGAGGTAAATTCTAGAAGATAAAATGTAATAATATCAACTGATTAAAAAATTAATGATTAAAATTACAATAATTTCATAATTTGTTGTATGGGTTTATGTAATTTATTACAATTTCTAATCAATAAATATAATTATACTTTATCTTAATTATTAAAAAACTGTTACTTTTTTTTTTTTACTTTATAAATCTCGTTATTTTAGATGACATTTTTTATTTTCTAAAGTACCCTTGTTAAATTTTACCAACAATTTATGTATGCTTAACCCTTGTCTCTCTCTGTGTGTGGCTTGGTAGGAATGTATTCTTTCACTTTCAGCATAAACAACGGCTTATATTTATACTTTCGAGGACCAAAACAGACATTCGTCTTTTTCAATCTTTTAGACTTTGGTGAAGTAAAAGCTTTGTACATAGAACTGGTAGAAGGCATTTATTCGTGCAGGTGAGGCATGCACCCCAACCCCAATTGATCTAAGTGTCACTTTATTGTTTCATTGTAACACCGACAGAATGGCGAGGCACCCATCGGTTTATCCCAATTACTTATAAATTTCAAAGTTCGATATATAATTTTTTGTTAAACATGACGACTTACGAGGTGTGAGTATAATTTATCTAATTTTTAAGGGTAAATTATATTCATATTTCATGAAATTTAATAAAATTACACATAATGTTTTTTCTTTGACATTAATTTAACTCCTTTTAATTAATCTATACAATTGCATAACTAACGAGACAAGGTATGTGCTAACAGGAAAGATATACGATATTATGTTATTATATAACTTAAGGGAGATTTATGCAAAGTAAAAAGAGAGAAATAGAGAGAGAGAGAGAGAGATTGAATGAAATTTTGTTAAATTTCAATAGATGTGAGTGTAATTTGTTTAATTTCTAACGTTAAAAATAAAACAATTTTTGACCTATTAATATGTATAAAATAAAAGTGTGTAGAACTAATGATATTTAATGAAAATATAATTACGTGTAATTATATTAAAAATTGTTCTCATTTAATAATTTAAAATGAAAACATGTTGTTGCTAAAACAATTACCATTTTTTAAAATATAAAATAAAATAGGTATACATTATAAGTGCAATACTTTATAATAGTAACTTTAGTATATATATATTTTTTTACACCAAAATCTGGCATTTGTGGAGAAAGACCGTGTCAAAGAACCACCAAGCCATCAGGCTCAAGTGGGACAGTTGAGAGATCTGAACCTGGTCGTGTGAGTGTTCAATATAATTAATAAGTCAAATTTGCTAAATGAAATCAAAGTCGGAATATTATTTTTCAGATGCATTTCAGGCTTTCAACAAAGGCAACTACGTACGTAAATGGTAGGCATTGGTGAAGGCTACCATTATATTTATGTTATTCATTTTTGCTGGGAAAAGTTTTTTTCTCCTAATAAATATTAATTATTATACATATTTCTAAACCCAGTTTAATCTGAAACTCATACTCCGATTGAACCAGGAAATTTTAATACTCCTGTAAAGGGGATATCCCTAGGTAGTAGGGGTGGGCAAAAATACACAACCACCTCGCAACCCAATCAAACTGATCCGAAAACATGCATTTCGGGTTAAACTATTTAAAATATCGGTCTTATAAGGACACTTTTGGGTTGGTGCGGGGAAGGAAAAAAATTCGTTGGAACTCGCACTTAATTGTGAACCAATATATTTTGAATTGACCGAGTATAGTTGGCACACGTTATTGTTTATTGTGTTTCAAAATTTGTTAAGACAAAAAATGAATTTATGACCCTCATTTCGTTTTGATAATAATAAACAGTCTTATGCTTAATCGTCTGATCACACACTTTTATTGCATGTTTTCACTATCGTCTACTCACACGTAATTTATAAAGATGTTATAACAACTAACTCTTTCAGACGATACATATGTATTGATCTTTTTGAAGCTCTGTTATATGAGAACCACTTTAGTTTTGGAAAATTGTGTACCATCTCGAAAAAGAAGACGTCTACGTGCCTATCTTTGAAAAGGTCTAACTTTATGCTTAAAAGAAGAAATTTGTGTACAGATGTCAATACGAAAAGCAAAATATGTTCACTGTAACAAGATTGGGTACGAGAAAGACTAGATAAACAGACTATTTTATCTTATTAGAATGATCAGTTGGTGAAAAACATTAAATGCGGCATTTAATGCTCCAACCACTATTTTCTTCATTAGACGAAGGATGTCTGTAAAAGCTCTCACAACAGACAATTTGGGAGAATTCTATATATAGAAGAGAAGATCATTGTTAAAATGACGAAACTCTTAGCAAATTCTCTTTTTTCTCAATCTGTAATCTTGAACAAATTCTTCTTGTAATACTTTCCTAAGCTTCATTGTATATCCGTCTGATAAGACGATAATCTAGTGTGATATCTTATCCTTAACCATTTCTTTGTGAAATTGGTGAAAGCCTGAAGAGGCTTTGAATAAAAAATACTTGGGTATTTGCTTGAAGAGGCAAGTGAAAGACTACTCGGGTTGAGCCTGAAGAGGCTTGGATAAAAGAATACTTGTAACTTGTTTAAGTTATAGTGGAACTTGGTAGTATACCAAGAACTGGATGTAGTCTTTAGGGTGAGACAAACCAGAATAAAACTCTATGTTTTTCTTGTTTACTACTTCTCTTCGTTTTCACAAATTTCTTTTAAAAATATTTATTGCTTGTCCTTCAGATAAAACACCTTTTTGAAAAGGTTTTGCAAAATTTTTTTAATAACACAATTCAACCCCCCTTCTTATATTATTGTTGTGTTTTACAAAATTGCAAAGTCACAGATAATAATTCACTTTGAGCAACATGCCACCATAGTACCTTTAATCTTTTTCACAAGACACAAGTCATTGCCTACGCGAAGTCTACTCTTTCCTATATTCAGTTCTCTCTCACTTTCTTGAAGATGAGTTTGAGATTGCTCTTCTTCTCCTCCTGTTGTTGCTCCATCACAACATCTTCTTTTTTCTGACAAGGAACACTACTACACACCATTACTCTAAGCTTTAGGCATTGTTGCACATAGTAGAATCACACTCCAGTCTAAGTCTTCAACCCTGTCTCTACCATCCTGCTGTCGTTCAAGCTTGCGGCGGGCATTGATTTTGAACGAAACCTTTAGAGGGGTGAGACCTGGTTGTGAGGAGGAAAAACAAGGAAGGATGCGGCGCAAAAACGAACAAAGATGAAGGATGAGAGAAACCAAGATCGAACATGGTGCGAACAAATACGTTTCAGAGGCTTATGGAATGACAAATCGAAGTAACCCACCCGCCTCACCTAAACTCGAATCAACCCAAACCCAATCCAATCCAAAGGATGAGCGGACAGTGACGGGCCTTATTTTTCACCATTCGATTTTCATCGGTTTGGAATTTCTAGGCTCGAACTTGACTGAATCCAACTGATGCCCACCCCTATCCCTAAGTCTCCAATATATAGTATATAAATTTCAAAACCATTAAAGGAAAAGTTTTGAAAAGTGTCAAGTTTTTAAGCTTCTATACACTATTAAGACCATGCTATTTTAGAAAGTTATACTATTCAAGTTGTAGTGCATTTCCATTTATACCACTCTTCTTATATAAATTTTCTTTTCATACCACTTTTCTTATACACATTTCCTTTTTAAACATATTTAATACTACATCTGGTCCTTTATATAAGTAACAAATAGGGATATATTTTTTGGTCCTAATTATAAGCAACATAGAATGTATTAATTGTTATCTTCTTTTTATATCCTTAATTTATTGTAAAGTCTATCAATGAGATATTTACTCATTTCTTATGCAAATAGATGCATTCATTGACATATTAACAATATAAATTACACTAATTGGTGGAGAAAATCATTTCTTAAATTATGAATGGTATCATTAAATATAACCACCACTTAAACTATTTAATTTTGAGGATATTTTTGGAATAAAATTTAAATTTATGACATTATTAATTAAAATTAGCTAACTTAACTATTTTAATTGGTTTTGATGAATTAGTTATTTGTTGTTTATATAAAAGATCGGAGGTAGTAATACTGTTATTTTATAAAATGATATAAAACAATTAGAAAGGGTATTTCTAAATAAATTTATTTTATAATTAATCTAAATAATTTCTCATTAAATATAATTTTTTTTTGTTATTAAATATATTAATAAAATATATACTGTATGATTTTAATATTAATATAATATTAAAATGGTAAGGTCATAAAAAATTGTACAAATATTTATATCCTAAATATATTTATAATTATATTCATGTTGCTTTACTCAAAAATATTCCATTTAATACAATATTCTTTAAGTTTTATACTTTTATATTAGTTATTTTTTTTTGGAGAGCAATGTATCATGTTTCCACCTCAACCAATTTATCTCTCTCTTGCATATCATTTATTACATCTCATAATAATGGAAAGAGATAGACACAAAAAGTATTATTGTACAAATTGTTGTATGAATTGTTGTACATGTAGCATATCTCTATAATATTATAAAGTTAATTCATTTAATATGATTTTAAGATGTTTTTAGAACTTATCTTATTAAACAAATTAACATTATATAATAGTAAAATATATCTCTTATGAATAATATTTTTTTAATAAATATTATTAATTTCATGTATTATATTGTCATATAACATCTATATTATTCTATGTATTGTATGACTTATTGTAAGTTCTACATATTATTTAACCTAATTACTTGAAAAAATAAAAATAAAAATATGTTTTAAACACTATTTTTAACTAATATTTGATTTCAATAGTTTTCTTTTAATTTAATTATTTTTGTACTTTAAATAATCCACATTATTGTTTATAAGCTTAAAATATTATAAAAATAACAATTTATTTTTGTTTGAAATATCATTGTAAAATAATTGAATTATTTTATCATTTTATATTTCAAAATAATAATAACATTTAAATTTAAGTGTAATATTAAATATAATATAATATATTTAATCATTTTAACATCTAATGGTAATAAGAAAATCATTTAAAATTCTATATTATTTACAACATTTAAATTTACAATTTTTTCACTCAATATTTAAATAATATGAAAGAAGTTTTATATTCATCATTATGTTGTAGGATGAATATGTCGCATGTAAATATTTTATAATTAATTTGAATAATTTTCCATTAAATATAAACCTATTTTTTATTATTAAATATATTAATAATGATATATACTATATGGTTTTGATATTTGTATAATATTGAAATGGTAATCTCATTTAAAATTATTTGAATATTTATATTACATACAACTAATATAAAACTCAAGTGCATAATAATTTTCACTATATAATACAAAATATATAATATTTTAATAATCGAAATAAATACAAAATATTATTTTATACAAATTTAAAAAAATGAAAATAAAAGTATTAAGTTTGTGTATTGCTACAATTTCACATATTATGTTTTACTATTCATTTCTTTAAAATAAATAATTTTACTATAAATTAAAATATTTTATTTTGAAAAACGGATTAAAATATTTAGATAAAAATATCACTCTTTCGATTACGTTAAGGAGAAAAATAATGCCTACATTAGAGAACTTAATACTTAGTAAATTTTCTTACAAGTAGAAAGATAATAGTAAACACCTATAACAATTCATCTTACATAAGTGCTAATGAAATATAAATTTTCTATTAGAGATTAAAATAATAATTTATTTATTTTAATCAATATTTGATTTCAATAATTTATATCTAATTTAATTAATTTTTATATTTTAAATTATTAAAATATTATTTATAAATTTTAAATATTATAAAATCAATAAATTTTATTTTTATTAATATAATTGTAAAAAAATTGAATTATTTATTATTTCATATTTTAAAATTACAAAAAACATTGAAATTTAAATATTTTAAAAAAAATTTAACATAAATTTCTCATACAATTTAATAAATATTTTAAATAAAATAAAAATATATATAAGTCTATAACCAAATAAATATCCCGTATAATAAAATAAAAAAATAATGCCAATTAAATGCCATGCCGTTAAACACAAATAAAAAAATAATACCAATTAAATGCCGCTTAAATGCTTTAATATACATTAGCATTTGAAAGCTCTTTCAAGGTAGTCTTAATTCGTTGCTGGCTTATAACTAAAATAGAGGAGTATTAGCAACATACTTTCTAACATATTTCTTCTAATATATACTTTATTATTGGTTGAAATTTATTGAAAATTACAAAATCATGAGAGAGTGATTAAATAAGATATGGGACGACAATTTTTTTATAATTTTCAAAAAATTTCAACCAATAAAAAAGAGTGTGTTATTAACATTTCTCAATTAAATAATAACCAACGGGTATCTTCAAATTGTAGATCTTAACGGAGGGCGTGCATGCCATTGCCACATGCTTGTATTATATATATTGTTCAAGATTGGCCAAGTATTTTTATTAATAAAAAAAATATAAATGTATATATTCATGGCAAGACAAAAATCGAATTAGATCAATTACAGACAAAAAGGAACCAGACAACTGTTGACACATGCGATACAGGTCAACTTCCTTTGACTTGCGACATTTTCCATCTCATATATACTTTCCATGATATAATTGTCCTCTATCACCAACCCCATTAAGTAAAAATGATAAAAATATAAATAATTTTCTTATAGATTATACTTATGTAAAGCTTTTTGCTAAAGTAAAAGTTAAAGTATGATCAACTGTGACATAAGATATAAAAAGAAAACATAATTGGACGTTATAAGACAGTAAACACGGTAAAGTATCCTGTTAGTAAATAAATAATATGCGGAAGTTTTTTAAAATGTTTGAATAAATGTTCTCCCTTTTAATTTAATTTCCAATAGTACATCTTACGTAGCTTAGGGCCCGTTTGGGGTGGTTTTTGGTTGTGAATTTTGAAAATTTTAAAAACTACAAATAGTTTTTAGTTTTTAAAAATTAGTTTTAGTTTTTTTTTTAATTTTTGGTTTCAAAATAAACTCACTTTGAAATTTCTTATTTTGTTAAAATTAGTTTAAAAATATGTTTGTGTAGTGACGACAGTGATAGTGGTGAGACAACAATGATGGTGGTGGCGGTGGTAATGCTGAAGGTGACAGTTGTGGCGATGCCAACAACGATGATTGTGGTGGTATCGGTGGTGATCGTGGCGGTGCCAGTGGTGATGGTAGTGGCAGAGTCAGTGGTGGTGGTGACATTGCCTGTGGTAGTGGCAGCAGTGCTGGTGGTCGTGATCGTGGTCGTGGTG
This sequence comes from Spatholobus suberectus, assembly GCA_004329165.1. NCBI lineage: Eukaryota > Viridiplantae > Streptophyta > Magnoliopsida > Fabales > Fabaceae > Spatholobus > Spatholobus suberectus. The sequence goes on from CM014735.1 coordinate 7,852,017, forward strand.
GTGGCGGTGACAATGGTAGTGGTGATGAAGCTTGTGGTGGTGGAGGTGATGCTGGTGGTCGTGGTAGTTGTGGCAGCAGTGATGGGTGGTAGTTGTGGCAGCGGTGATGGTGGTGGCAATGCCGGTAGTTGTGGTAGTTGTGGCAGCGGTGATGGTGGTGGTGGTGGTGGTGACGGTGGTTGTGGAGATGGCGGTAGCAATAGTGGTGGTAGTGACAATGGCGGTGGTTGTGGTGGTAGTGGTGACAAGAAAGACTATTGTCAAATATAATGATGTGTATTTTTTTTTTTAAAACCAAAAACCAAATTTACAAATCCTTTTTTCTTGGTTTTGAAAATGAATGTAAAAGTGTTTTGAAATTGAGTTAAAAACCATTTCAGCTCCATTTTAGCCAAACGCGTTTTGTTTCGAAAATTGTATTTAAAAACCAAAAGCCAAAAACTCGCAACCACCCCAAACGGGGCCTTAATTTTTAGTTTACTGTTCCCTTGACGCAGCAGATATCATAAAGACGGCTCATATATTGGATTTCCATCTAATGTTTTTTTACCTTTCTCATTCACCACCCTTTCCTTTTTTCATGGAGTCTTTTGTCAGCTCCTTTTAAACCCACTTTAGTATTGAGCTTTCCCCCTAAAAGAAAATCCACTTAAAAAAAAGAATCCATTTTTACAGTCTTAATTTAAGTTCCATAAACTACGTACATTAATTGAATATATATAATTAAAAGAATTTTAGAGTTTAGACCACTTGCATGCAACTCAAGATGCCTACAAATAAAAACAGTCTGGTCGTTGAATCAAAAATTTAGCGTCATTGACTCTTAAATTCAAGAACGTCATTATAATTATCATAAGAACATAAGAATTAGGTTAACCCACAACAATTACGATGTTTGACTTAATAGGTTGGGTAAAGTCCAAGATAATGTCAATATATCCCATTTAATATATGATCTCACCTTCTCTTTATACGTATATATATTTTGATTATTCGATCTAGTTCTTTCTGCTCCTGCTCCATTCTAACCATGGGGGCTATGCAATCTTGCGGGTATGAATAATCAGATTCGAATTATTGTGTAGGTGAACGACCAAACTAATTTGGGAGTTTAAAAGTGCACGGAAGAATATCAAAACCTGATGAAACTGATTTTGGCTTATTTAGAAACTTTTTAGTAAAAAGACGAAAAGCTAACATGGCCAAAACTTATACATACGTGTTTATTGAATTATTGTCGAGTTAGAGTTAGTAGATTTGTTAATTAGGTTTATAAATTCAAACTTTCGTGTCGCCATTATTAAAGGGGAAAAAACTAAAAATGGCATGTTAATTTAGAGTTTTTCTCTTAAAAGTTAAATCATTCATGAGCTGCAAGGAGCTAAACACTGTAACTTTCTGGCCAAATTAGGAATAACAAGAGATGTCGATATTTGCATATCAATGTCATGGCAGTTATTTCTTGATAGAGTTTAATTTTGATACACTTGAGAGTACAAAGATTTTTACATTGTTAACTAGGAATGAGAAAAAAAAAAAACCTCATACATGTGGATACTCGAGAGTAAAATTAACTATGAATTAGATTTGAATAGTTCAACGGATATCTATAGGTAAATTAAATGAATTTTATTTGCTTATTGAGGGGACGGAGAAGGATAGCAACATACACATACATGTGCGTATTCACAATTTAAAACTACTTAAATGTCCTTAATTATATATAAGAGTAAGTTATCATAATTTATTTTTAATATAGATATATGTTTTAAAATTGTTTATTTTTAGTATATATAATTGTTTCAAAATAATTTATTTTCTATTTTGTCTTTTTTCTACTTTTTTATAATTTTTATATTTTAATATATATTTATTGCTATCCGTAGATACTAGCTTAGCAGATATTTGTGCAACTACAAGGTAGATTTTCATCCCACAGAATAGGTGACAAAGGTTACTATTCACCTCGCCCCATTATCATCTCTATCTATAACTAATTAGAAATTATTTTAGATATCACTTTCAAAGTAATTATTAGGCTAAATTATACTTTTGGTCCCTTATCTTTTCAATAAAATTCGTTTTGCTCTTTTATCTTTTAAAAGATTTATTTTGGTCATTTAACACTCAAATTTAAGTTAATGTTGTTCTTCTAAAACAGTGATCTTTTTCAATTTTGAGGCACGATTTTAAACTATTTTTTAATCGATTCAAGACGTAAAACTTGCCCCATTAGATTCACCTACATAAAAACTATAAAACCCAATGTTTGAATAAAAAAGTGCCATAGATATAATAAAAATTGGGTGAAAAGTGAGTCTAAGCAGCAATAAAAAAACTGAAAAGATCAAAACAAATTTTAGTAAAAGATAACCAATTAAAACTATATTTTAACCTAATTGTTATGTTTTTGAACTAACCTTTCATCAGAGTGGTCCAAAGCCACCAATTCATATTGGTTTGGCCAACGATAAGCCCAATGAGCTCTCTAAAGGGCCAAGCCATGTTAATCTAACGAGTTGTGAAAATCATGCACCTGCGATGTGCAGTAACTAAACCCTGAAAAATCAGCTAACTACCAATGAGAATCTAGGGAATAAAATAATCACGTATCATTTCATTATCACCAACATGACATTACCATGCATAATATATAAGGAAAATAGAAATGTTTGGAATATATTCTCTAATACACTCTTTTGAAGATATTTTCTCTTATTGATTAAAATTTATTAAAAATTATAAAATTTAGTAGGTTTCACATTCTATTTAATGTACATCTCATAATTTTGTAATTTTTAATAAATTATAACTGATTAAAAAAGTACGTTCCTAGCACTCCAAAAGGAAAAATCACCGCATCTAAGGTACACACTTCCTTTAATTTTCTTTATCTCTTGATTCTTGCTCTCCCTGAGCAGAATCGGCCTTACGTGACTTCATTCCCATTGGGCTTGAGAATGATAATGGCAAAAATCAACAATATGACAATCTTTATTTAGATCAAATACATTCTAAGATAATACGCGTATAAATATATCTGAAACGTTATTCATGAAAAACTGAAAGCAAAATTAATCAATAGGTCTTTGAACTATTTTGAGAATTTTTAATTAAGTTTTTAAATTAAAAAATTTATAATTAGATTATTGATCTTATAAAATTTTTGTAATTAGGTCACTAGTATTAGTTTATGACAACTTGAAACCACTAGAAAATAACAATTTGTGGCGATTTTAAAGACTTTAACGTTCTGTTTGGTAGCACTGAAGTATCGAAGAAGAGAAGAGAAGTGATCGGAAGAGCAGAGAAGTGTACGAACTTGTCTTGTTTGGTAGCGACGAAATATCAAAGAAATATTTGAAAAAAGTGAGACCCACGTCTGACAACTTCTTCGCAAAACTGCGAAGAAATGCGCGAAAATGAGTATTGTTGGTAAAAATAATCGATTATTTTTATTGATAATCGATTATCACTGATACTAAAAATTAATTTTTATTTCAATAATTGATTACTTTTGTAACATAATCGATTATCACTTCCTATTAATCGATTATCTTTTCTTCCATAATCGAATATCTCTCCCCTATTCGATTATCTAAATCCTCCTCCTCCTATTATTCGAATATGTGCCCGCCCCCCTCTCCCCTTTCTCTCTCAAAATCCCATCCCCTGTTATTCTCCCCCCCTCCTCAAAATCCCATCTTAATAATAATAATAATAATAATAATAATTAATAATAATAATAAAAATAAATATTATAATAACAATAAAAATAATATTAATGATAAAATAAATAATAATAATTAAAATAATCTTAACTTACACTCTATTTCTTACCTATTTCTCTTTAACCAAACAACTTTAACTTCTACTCTATTTTTTATCTATTTCTGTTCTCTTCTCTTCTTTTCTCTCTATTTCTTTCCTCTAAATGCCCCAAGTTTTTTAATTTTATTTGTCTCCAACAATGCTATATATTCGAATATGGGTTTACCATATTCGAATATATGGCTCCCATACATTAGAATATGATAAACTCATATTCGAATATATGTAGCATAATTGTATTTCGACATTTTCTATAAATAATTTAATTAAAAAAAACAAGGGTATAAGTGTAATTTTATTTTTCATTTCAAATCCCCAAAAATCAAAAAGCAAACTTCCACTCTATTTCTTCTCTACTTCTCCCCAACCAAACAACTTCTATTTCCACTCTATTTCTTACCTACTTCTCTTCTCTTTTCTTTTCTTCTACCTACTTCCTCTCTCTCTATTTCTCTCCTCTTTACCAAACACAGCGTAAGAACTCAATTACAAAAATTTTACAAGATCAAGGATCAAATTACAAATTTTTTTAATTTAAAGATCTAATTAAAATTTTTAATATAATTCCCGAACCTACTGATTAATTTAGAAGTTTGTTTTAGATTAGGACTTAGGAGAAATATGAAATATGCAACTTTCTATTTGTTTCAATAAAAAATAATTGATAGTACTTAATTGGAAAAAGGCGCGTTTCTGTCTTTTCAAAGGAAACGACTAACGATCTCTGTAACTACTTGCTCGCAGCGTCCAATAACAGAACGCCACGTATAAGTTTCCACTTCCCGCCAAACCTCGAGGTTCCTCCATGGCGTCCCCGCTCGCGCTCCTCCTCTTCCTCTCCTCCTTCTTCTTCTCTCTCGGCCGCGCTCTTCCGCGCGAAGCCATATTCGACGCCGCCGACGTTCTCTCCGATTCAGGGTTCGTCTCAATGTCCCTCACGCTCGAAATCGTGGCCGAAACCATTCTGGAGCAGTCCCCTTCCGCCACCGTCTTCGCCCCCTCCGACTCCGCCTTCAAGAAATCCGGCCAGCCGTCCCTCGACCTCCTCCGCTTCCACTTCGCCCCGCTCCCCCTCCCGCCGGCCAGCCTCCGCCTCCTCCCCGCCGGCGCCAGGATCCCGACGATGCTCCCCGGCCAGTCCCTCACCGTCACAACCTCCCCCTCCGACAGCGAAACCTCCGTCAACAACATAAAACTCACGAGGTCTCCCATCTACGACGACGGTTTTCTCTTAGTCTACGGAATCGAAAGGTTCTTCGACCCTACGTTTCAGTTCAACAGTCAAAGACCTAGTCCTGATTCCAATTCCTCGTGTTCGGGGAAGAACCACACCGCTAGTGCCTCCGATTCCTTCGACCAAGCCATTGAAACCCTAAAGGCCGGGGGGTACTCCACCATGGCTTCGTTTCTCGCAATGCAGCTCTCCGGCGTGACGGACCAGACTGGAATCACGGTGTTCGCTCCGGCGGATGACACGGTGATGAACCGCATCGGCGGTTTCGGCGAGTATCCTTCGTTCTTTCGCCGCCACGTCGTGCCGTGCAGGCTTCTGTGGAACGATCTCGTGGATTTCAGCGACGGAACGGAGCTCCCGACGTTCTTGGAGGGATTCGCCATCAACATCACCAGATCTGACGGCGTTTTGATTCTCAACGGAGTTCCGGTGTTCTTTCCCGACGTGTTCTTCAACGATAGGGTTGTTGTTCACGGCGTCAGTGATGTTCTGGCTGCGCAAGACAACGCGCTTCACGTTGATGATGAGCAAGTCGTGTTTGATCCTTTGGAATTTTGAAACTGTCCAGATTTTCAGTTTCTGCTTCTTGGATTTCGTTTTCCTTGTGTTTGTGATGTAAAAACAGGGATTTGGTTTAGTCACGTTTTCATTAGATATCATCATGCTCCTATTTTCTTATTTTTTTGGATTAGACTCTTCTGAAGGGTGTCAAAGTAATTTCAAAAGGAAAAAAAAGGCAAAAAAAATAATGTCAAGTACAAATGGTCTACTCATGATTCATGAAACAGGAAAGCTAGTGTAGATAAAAAAAAAATTATAAATAAGGTTCAAGTTCAAATTTCATAGAGAATGTAAATGATATTATCTATAATGATAGGGAAAAAACATAATACACCATCAAAATATGATTTTGGGGAATGAAATTTGTGGTATCAATCTATAGATTTCATCGTTTTTCTAATTTCTTCTCTAACGATATGTGGAAGAATACCTTTCGAAAGGAAGCAGAAGAAGAACTAGCAGCCGATTATCAGACCAAATATTCGGGGTATCAACATTAGTCTATTTTACGTTGCTTCTTATTTAAATCTATTAATTTCTTCCTTATTTTTAACAGAATTAACTGTTAACTTTCTTATCAGCAACTAATATTACTTTATCTAGAAGATTTTTTTGGTTCGACCTAAATAGGGGGTGTTTGATAAATCTTTACTTCCTAACATGATAGGTTGGCAATAATAAAATGGCCCAAGCTACAAGTGTGGCACCAGTCAAAGCAATTAGCAAGCCATGGAATCCAAAGCTAAAAACAAATCAAATTGCTCTTTCTTTATATGGACAAAATGCTGTAGTACACTAGCTTTGGCTATTCTCTTCAACCTCAGGATGCAGATTCGCTTCACCTTTGTTTCTTCCCGTAATATAGTAGGGAATTGTAAGACAATAATAGTCTACTTCTTTATCAACTGATTTTCTATTATACAATCTATACTTCACTATTTGCATTTGACAACGGTAAATTTGTGCTGGGTTCTGGTAAGGATGACTTCTCAAACACTTCCCTCCTTCGGGGGCGGTTTGCATAGAGTATCCAGAGAACAAGGCAGAGCAGAACACCAACTGAAACGAGGCCAAGTCCTACGTTGATAATCTTGAGGTAATGGTTTAATGGAGGACAGTAACTTGAAGTGATTCTTGTGAACGTGTCCCTGACAAAATTGCAATTCTGAAGGCTAAGTAAAGGTGGAGTATAATGTTCTAATGCATAGCTTTCGTTCACTGCAGCTACTAACTGCAAGTAAATCTCGGGGATCACCCTGCCTACTGTGGTGCAAATACCAGATTCAGATACCTCACACTCATAGTTCTTCCAAACCTGAAAAGTTGAGACAACGGACTTAATGAGATTCTGTGTATATCGTCAAATAGACACTGGAACATGATACAAAAATTTAGAACAATTCAACAGTAAAACTTAAGGGATACTTCTTTTCATCCAATTTCCCTATGGCAAATAATCAAAATAGTTACAAGTTATCTAAAATGTTTTCAGTTATAAGCCATAGCCATTTAGTGTAACATGCATGTCAATTGTCAACCATGTATGTACCAAAACACGAGTAAGTCTACGTTTCAAATGCCAGTAGATCATGTCCAACAACAAAAAATGGATAAGAAATTTAGAGCCTAACCTCCAGGCTTTATCAAGATTGGCTTGGTTAAATACAAGTAATACTTAAACCCTTTTCTAAAAGGGATGGAAGGCCATATTTGCACCAATCAACTATACAGAAGTAGATTTTCAGAATAATTTCAAATTTCCAGCAGAACATAGATTGTATCATTTCCTATTAAACAAATGATTTAATATGCAGATGTAGTTCGTAGCAGTTTAATCTTACCACTTTCAGCATTCAACTGAGAAGTGAGAACCAAAAGCTTAAAAGAACTAATGTTTCTCTCTGTCACAAACATACACTTGAATTTTTTATTGAGCGCAGGGGGAACCCAAAGCTTAATAACCAAGTGATGAAAAAAAAAAACTTACCATTGAAGCATTGGCAGAAGAAACTTCTTGATCTGTACATTGACGCTCTTGAAGCTGAGAGTCAAAAGGGTAGCATAAAGGCGGCATTTTAGGCCCAGACTGATTGTAGTAGCCAAAACTACCTTGCGTTACATTTATGTTTGCAGTGTTATAGATGAACCGATTGACAACACTTGCAATATTGGTCACCACTTGTTTACTTTGAAAGAGTGTTTTGTTTGTGGTGATCTGATCAACACATGGAAGGACATTACTAAGAGCAGATTCAGTGTGTGGATTCGCTACCCATTCTCCCATAGCCAAACAGGTATCAGAAATTGTGCTGTAATAGAAATAAATACTCATGTCAGGTTTGGTTGTTAATGTTAACTTTTGAACAGACAAATTCTTATAACATAAAGATAATTGGATTTCATTCCGATATTATCAGCTCAGTCAGGTTTTGTTATGGATTAAGTTACAACTTTGAATTGAAGGTGAAGGAGAGAGGATTGGATGCAATAAATGCAGAACACTTATCCAATGGCAAATGAATGCCTAGAGGGAGCCAAGAAAGTGAATAGTTCCTAGTTCCCACTAATTCCTGCTAATAAGTTAAACTGAAATCTATTAGATGTAATGGCTTACTTATTAAGGATCATGAATACTCCACAAAGAATGAATGTATTTGCAACCAGTAACCATCCAGTGATAACAAATCTGCAAAACATTTTGAAATCAGATAGAAGAACATAACAAGGACCCTTCAGATATATACAGGGCATGATAAACAAAGGTAGTATCGATAGACCATAAGCAAATATAACTTACATGAGGATTGCATGTTGATATCCAAGGACAGACAGGACTGCCAAAAAAAAAAAAAAGAGTCAGTTATAACCAAGAGTTTGGGAATATAAACATAAAATTAGGCTCAATTTATTCAAGATTTTATGATCAACACATACGTAGTCCAACAAGAGCCAGAAGAAGCATCACAGCTGCCACAACAAACAAAGCTGTCCGCCTACAAAATATGCATGGTTTAGCATCATACATGGATGGAATATCAAATTCTAGAATGAAGAGCTTTCAGTTTTATGATTGCGTACACGTCATTGAATACTCTTCGAATTTTAACTGAATTTTCATTTGTCTTCTCAGAAAGTGTATCTGCTGCAGTATTTAGATCCACATTCAGTTTGTCAATACCATCCATGACATCAGACGGAAGAAGTATCTGGGTGACATTGATAGTTTTTGCAAGGGAGAGATACTCTGTGACATTTCTTAGAGTCTGCACTGTATAATCTGACTGATTGACAAAATAATGGAGCGTATCCAAGGCTTGACCATGGAATTTATCCTGCCCAACAGAGAGGAGGATACATCCAGTCCTGTGTGATTAAGAGAATGGAGCATGTTAATAACCGCATTTAAATATGTGATGAATAAAACTTTGAGCTAGCAGTATACAGAAACTTCACATGTATTATACAAAGACCAATTCTCAAAATTTCACAGCAAGGGAATAACATTATTACCAAACTATCACCAAGGTTGGCATTTTGAATTACAAATACCGAAGAATATCTTGTAACCAATCATGAAAAAGCTTATTAAAGAACAAACTTTCTGTATCTATGATAAAGGGGAAAGAACAAGGGGAATCGTGAAGAAATACAACATCCCATGAAGAAATTAACAAGGGAAATATCAAAATAGAGTCTTACGCTGCAGCAAAAGTGAATAATAAAAGCAGTATAAGACAAATCCTTTGTGAGCGACTTGATCCTTTGTCCTTGATGTTAATTCCCCACCCACAGCATAGATGTATCACAAGCGCCAAGCCAAATGAGATAAACCATAGGATGGCAAGAATGAAACCAGCTGCACCAGTGAATCCAACTGACTGCACATATAATGGTTAATTGAAGTGCGAAGAGAAGAATCTTCTGAAAGTAGAACAAACAGAGTAACTGAAATAGACTCCAAACTTAAAGCAATAATTTCAAAGAGGACAAAATAAACCAAGGAAATGAAATGAAAATTAAAGCTAAAGACATAAAGCCAGATTGGGTATAGATGTACATCTCCAGCTGTTAATTATACAGCAGTGGCCAATGGCCATCATGACTTCAATGTGCAAAGAACTATAATGGTGGTAAGTAAGCACATAGTGAGGGATGTATTTGGATAAACAACTTAATTAAACGATCTCTTATCGCACGAGAGATTTTGTCATAAATTTGACAAGTTTCACCTAGAAACTTATTGGAATCTGCTAAAAAAAACTTATGGGTGTCATAAGTTCATTTTCATAAGTCCAAATACGCTTAGTAAAAACTCTTCCAAATGCTCCCTAAGACTATGATTAAGGAAAATATCGCTGATGCATCCCACCATTTGAGTTTCAACAGTTGCCAGTTACCAGATATCAGGCATGATCAGAATTCACTTCACATTTCCTAATGACAGTCAATATAGATAGATATAAGCAGGCAAACAGTCGAAACGTGTAGAACAATAGCATTCTCCATTTCAATCAAATACACCAAAGATCAAGGATGTTCAATAAGAAATGTAAAACAACATGCAAGAACTTCATTTCTCAACATTGATTTGACACTGAGCATAGCATAAATCATCCATCCATTTTAAAACATGATGTTCAAGAAAGTAACCACGGCACTTACAGCCCAATAATGCTGATCCGCAATATCCCAACCACCTTGATAGCGTCGGAATCCTCGCAGAATGTCAGGCCTTTTGGTCCTGTTTGCCGCCAGGATAAGAACATCCTCACCTTTAGGCCCTGGTGCTGGAGCCAATTGAGTGAATTCACTCTTCCATGGACCCAAATTCTCTTCTCCCTCTCCTGAAAAGTGGAAACAGACAAAAAAAAAAAATACCAATTAACCAAACCACACTTTCAAGCAAAGCAAAACAGATGAAACCAAAACCCCCCACAAGCCAATATGCAAACATAGGGCACCCAAAATTTCCATTTCTCCAATCCTCACAAGCATTTAGCAACAAAAATTGGGAAACCCAACATGATGAAATGAAGCAAAAACTGACACCAAGCTTTGATCTTTCCTTCCAAGTCCTAACCTTTCCGGGATCCACACCTAACCCATCCCCATATTCAGAAATCACAGTGAACGAGAAAATCGAACCTATGATAAACTTCACGGGACGCCGAAGCGGAATCGACCCAGTTGGAGATAAAGCTGAAACCGAGCTGAGAAACGGTGACACGGTGAAGAGGAACAGCAAAAGGCAAAACCCATCTAAGGAAAAGGCCTTCATTGTGGGTTGAAAGAATCACTTCAGAACTCACACTTGACAACTGACACCGCCATTTTGGATTCTGAGTCCAACGAACCCAAGTACTGGGGGCTAATACAACGAGTCAACAGCGCCAACACACATCACAACATTCATTGGGACGCTGCTTCCTTGAGTTTACATCTATTAAAGAACGGCGCTTTAGAGATTTAGCGGAACGCAGAGAAACGATGAGGGGCAGCGAGTCATATGGGGTGGTGGTGTTCACATTGATGAACATTGACGCGAGCGAAACCAAAAAGGCGGGTGAGCTTTTAATCATTTTAGTTAGCTAGCGTAAATTATGCTTACTTCCGTATATTTTGCTTTAAAACACTTTGGCCTAACTTATTATTAAATTTCACGTTTTAGTAAAATCACTCCTTCTGTCTCTGTTATTTTTAAATTATATTTCTGTCCCACGTTATTTATCCTTTTAGAATATAAAGAAAGCATTAATTATTTTTTAATAATATCTTTACTAATAAATATAGAGAAAATAGGCTATACACTTTACATTGTCATCAAATTACAAACCACCATTTATGGTATGTTTGTTGACTTTTACAACAACTATCTTAAAAGTTATATCAACGGTAATTTCTCATTGATTGACAGTATAAAAATCTTTACACTAACAATGCATAGCTATTAAATTCATAAATCTATAGCTGAAACATTAATCATTTATGAAATAAAAATATTTTAGTTACATAAAATTATTTTATCATAAAAATGGATATAATTAATTGTAAGTATATACTTATTTTTTTTATCTCTTTTTTTTTTCATCACATAATTTTTACACTTATTATTTTCTCTCTTTTCTTTTTCTTTCTATTTCTCTATTTCATCCATCCAAAATAAGATGGCTTTACTCGTTTTTCTTTCTTAAAAGAGAAAATAGGTTATGCACTAACAGTGTAAAGTTGTTTTACACTATCATCAATCACAAATTATTACATATGATAAGTTTGTTAACTTTTACATTAATTACCTTAAAAGTCATAACAACAGTAATTTATAATTAATTGATAGTGTAAGATTTTTACACTGACAATGCATAACTATTAAACTCTTCTTAAAATGTGTATTACCTTAAACTATAAAATGAGGGGGATCGGCTATTTAGGTAGCATTTATTTTAAAGTACAATATTACATTTTCAAGAATTATATTTTAGAAATATTAAATTTAAGAGTATTATTTTCAAGAACATATTTAGTTGAAATTTAATCATTTCAAAAAAATATTTAATTAAAAATAAAGTAGGAATATATAATTATGGTAAGAAGTAACTTTTATTCCATAAAAATATAAAATATCTATATTTTATTATGGAAATAAAAAATAAGATACATATATAGTTTATATTCTAGAAAATTAACAATATCTGAATTTTTTTCAAAACTTATACTACATATGAGAATATAATATTTTCAAATTCACTGATATTTGCAAGGCTATTAGAACTGTGCTAGCAATATATTTTTTGATACACTTTTTTTTATTAATTAAAGTTTATTAAAAATTATAGAATTATAAGTGAAATTCAGCAAATAAGTGATAAAATTCATAAAATTTTATAATTTTTAATAAATTTCATCCAATGTTAAATAATGTGTTAAAAAACCATGATAGAAACATTTCTCAACGCGGTTAATCGGTTTTTGTCAAAAGCAAATAGTGAATCTCCTTAACCGACACTCACTAAAGTCACTTGTCTTGGTGCTGGTGGAGCGCACTAGCATTGATTGGTCGAGCGGACGCAGACTCACTTTTCTTTTTCAATTTTGTCCATTTCCCAACCACATTAAATAAAAGCCGTTACTTTTGTTTTTTTTTTTTTAATTTTGTCCATTTTCTAATCTCAATGTTAATTGAAGTGATGTTATTTGCAAATTATAACTTATATATATTACCCAGTACTTCAATTCTTACTTTCTAACCTGAACGGAGTATTCATTATTCAACACAGGGTAACTATCATTTTGTGTGGGTGTAGTTAACTATTGAAGTGCTAACAATAAAACCACAGCTCTGAAGGCAGTAGGAGGAGTGCAATATGGGGGGCACAATGCAGCTGTCAGTCTGGCCCCGAAAGATTCACCAGTGATTGGAAATAAAACGAACAAACGACAATTATTCCTCCCGGAGTAAGATTTTTATACATTTTTTTAATATCTTTTTTTTTTTATAACATTTTAAGATCTTTTCTTACATCTATTTATACTTGTTTTAAAAATTAAAAATTTATATTTACCTTATTTTATTATATAAAAAACATAATAAAACATTACCTAGTATGATTAGGTTCACCATAGCATGATGATGTGCTTCTTTAGGATTAGGATACTTATTATGCCCAAACATGATCAATGCAGGATGACAATTAATAATTTAATAAGAAAACATTATCTAATATGGTTAGGTTCACCATTGCATCATTCTGTTAAGTTAGATTAAGATTTGGTGAAAAAAGAATCCGATTGGGTGAAGGGTGGGTCCCTGAGTTCAATGCATCGCACTGGATAAATTGGTGTGGCTTTCGGCTTTGCGTGTGAGTGAGTGGCCAAGGCACGTGACCACTGGCAAGGGGCATGCGGGGCCGGTATGCTTTTTCACATGGGATTCGATGGGCCCATACCCTACGACACTACGTCTAGCCTTTGTTAATTGGGTTGAAAGAGATATCGACATCCAATTATCAATCATCTTTCCTTTCCCTCCGACAATGCTTGATGAATGGTAGCATTAAGTTCCCACTAAAAATCTTATAGTATACACAATGTTTTACTTTTCACTCTTAATTAAAATAATTAATAAATTTCAACTTAAGTTATGGAATACACACTACACAACCCACTTGGTTTGGCTTAGTGGTAAAGAATTAGAATAATATGTACAAGATCGTAGGTTCTAACTTTATTGTCGTTATATTGTACAAAAAAAAAAAAAGGAATACATGATGCACAATGATTTTTAATTTAAACGTTCAGACCAGATTTTGTCAAATTAATTATAAATTATCATTTACTTAGAACATTATTTACATATGCATACATATACAAGAGTGCTAAAATAATGTTAATTGTTTTGTCTCGATAAAAACAAGGGATTCATCTTAGAAAAGAAAATAAAAAGTATAGTCCTTGACTGGAAAATTAAATTTTATATTATAACTTAAATCATTATGCTTAAATATAAAACACATTTCGTTATATTTTTTGCTTATGACTCATTAGTTAATATTTATGTTTATGTTTTAAAATATTTTTAAATTATTAATTACATTCAAATTTTCTTTTTTATGTTATGATTTAAAATTTTTAAAATTTAATTTTAATTATTTTTACTTTTTAATGTTAGAATTTCATTTTTTTATTTTAAATTTCAACTACTTAATTTTGAAATTAATTGCTTTCAATTTTAAATTTTGCCTATTTTAAATCTATTTTTGTTTACTTAAATTAAAAAAAATTACAAAGTACATGCTGATTTAAGAATTAAATCTATGATAAAATATATACATGTATATAATAAATCATAAGATTATTAGACCCATATTCTTAATTTTATTATTAGATACAAGTCTTTACTTTTTTTTTTGAGACCATAGGTATCCTATAGGACTTGCATGAGAGGCAATCATATTCGAGTTGAGTAGGACTATTAAGGACGACAAAGTGTTTCCTTCGAGTATTTAGCACATTTGCATATCTAATGCTCAAACACGAGACTACTGATTAAGCTCGAATAACTCTACACCAGCTGATTCCCACACTCAACAATCTTTACTATTTTTTTTCTTTAAAGTACATTGCTTATTTTAGAAGAGTAAAATCTATTATAGTGAGAGATTTTCTTCCCTCCTTCCAAGTTAATCAAGAACTTGTGCAATAATTTATTATATTTAATTTCTCAAAAGGTGGTCTTTCTCCGGTTATTATTTTTTATTATAGTATAGTTTTTTTTGTTATCATGTTATAAGTGCGAAATATCAACGACTTTATTGATGACTAATTTTTATCAAAAATTTAATTAATCACCTTTAATGAGATCTCCTCTTCTAACCATATTTTTTTTATTCATAAAACTCAAATTGAGACCTTACTTAATAAATCTGAACTCATTTATTCTCAAACCAACGTAATATTGGTATTTTGTAGTATATTTTGTTAATGTATAATTTTTTAAATTGTAATTTAATCACATGTTATAAAATTTAATGAGTTTTTTTCGCTCAAATGATTATTTCTATAGTTAGCACTGTCTATCTTAACAGTGACTACACTTGATTGAACGATGAGTTAAAAAAAATTACAAATCATATAAATCCAAACAGTACACTTTATATTTTATTTTTAAATTTACCAATAAAAACAAAAGATAAGATTTAATTTAAAACTGTTAGAAGAATATATAAAATTACTACAGAATTTTTTATTAATTGCAGTTACTACAATATGAAAGCATTAATTTTTGCATCACTCTTAATTGTATAAATAATACTTCTGCAAGGTAATGACGATTGAGACATGTCTATTCTACTTAAGTGTTAAGACCCATGACTTTACATATCTGTCTTTGTTTTCTTTTTCCTGCTACACCACATTACATTTGTTTCTACTCACTTGAGTAATCGCTTGCAAGAGATTCCGTGCTCTCAGTATCAGTGTATCCTTGACACTCAGAAACAAAATCACAGTACCCACACTTCCATTGCTCATCCTCAGCCACATAACTGGCTTCTCTCTGTCCAAGCCACAACTCAAGACAACTCTGGATTTGACTCTTTACCCAACCATCATCATATGCAACTTTTTCTTCATCCAGCACTGAATAATCCCTCTGAGATTCATATCTCAACACAAGCATATCATGAGCAGGTGGTAGCATCTTGCATGTATTTTGGTAACACATCACCACATCATTAAGGGTCCGTGCTGAGAATCCAGAATCATCACATGCTGCTTGTAGATCTTTGCATAGAGTACGACGAGGATTTAACTCAAAATAATCATACAACTGTTTAGATGGGAAATCATGATGAGCATGTGCAACTAAATTGTCCCACAAATACTTGTAACACATTAACTGAATCCTTCCCTTTCTTTTCTGTGCTTCTGAAGGAACAGTATCTTGGGAACGAGTCTTTGTTTCAACTAGTATTGGATTGTGATCTTTTTTCCCTCTAGGCATCCGAACCTCATCGATCTTTCCCACCATCCATATGCCTTGTGCAAAGGCAAAGCTTACTATTGGAAGCTCACGTGTTAACCCAGTCAAACAGCAATTGATTCACCCCATTTATGAAGTTAACAAGCTTCAGTGCCATGTCATCTTCACGTGACTTCACATTCAATTCCACCATAGTGTGAACCTCTTGCTGAAGTTGAACATGCCGATCTCTGCCAGCTTTTATAGCTTCATTGTTCCTCCTTCCTCCTCCAAAATTCATTTGATTAGCTTCACTGTTCTTCCACTCTTCAGAGAAAAGAGAAAACTCCATTTGCCTTTCACACCATTCTGTGTTCGTAACATCGGTGACAAACAAGCCTCTCTTGCTCCTAAACCGGTTGAGTAGCGTGTTATCTTCTCTGGGCTTCTTCTTCCTCCTCAGAAAGTTGCCATAGTCCTCTATGTCAGGTTCTGCACACATGCACAACCTTCTCTTGGCTTTAACTGAAACTGGGTCAATGGACCTGGCATTTCTGTGCAACTTAGAGGCTGAAGTGGGTGTATGTTTTGCAGGTGTAGCAGCTTCAGTGAAAACAATTTCTTCATCATCGCTTAGTATCTCAATTATTGGGATCTTGGAGGATGTTCGAACCATGGTTGATTTTGGTCATGCAGGTTTGCTATTTGTGGTTGGAGTGTAGTGATACTACTTGGGCATCAATTCGCTTGTTGAGAATTAATTCTAGCAGTGTGAGACTTGGGAACTCACGAAATTATAGAGAGTATTGAAATTTTATTAGAAGGGAGCTAGTGAGAATTGGAAGTCTTAACCATCAAGAAAGGAAAAATAATTGAGAGCAAAAGAGCCGTGGTGGAATCTTAGTACGAGTTTCAAAGAAAGTAGACTTATACGAAAAGAAAAGGCATAAAAGATAGAAAAGCTGTCTTGGGATGGAGACTCTTAATTTGGAGGATTGGTAGAGTGGTATGTGGGTCTGTTGAGGGCGTTGCAAATTTATCGAATAATATTTCGAGAAGAGTGGTACATAAGGATGGTTATTACCAAGTTATTGTTTCAATAAGATTTAAATTTTGTCGAAATATCCTGTTCGACAAGATTACAATTGGTATACAAGAAGGCTGCTCGAAAGTGTTCAACTTGAGAAACCTTAAAGGAATTTGAGGAAAAGTCCCTATTATTCGAGAAGAAGTTCGAATCATATTTGAGGAAACATTCAAGTGACGTTCGACAAAAAATCTTGAACAAATCAAAATGATGTATAAAAGAGATCATAATAAATGTTGGAAGCAGTTATTACTAGAAGACGGTTCTGTATAGGTGTCAACACTGTTATTTAGAAGTTATTTGTATACTGTATACGTGTCTTGTAATTATTTT
Organism: Spatholobus suberectus; assembly: GCA_004329165.1. Taxonomy (NCBI): domain Eukaryota; kingdom Viridiplantae; phylum Streptophyta; class Magnoliopsida; order Fabales; family Fabaceae; genus Spatholobus; species Spatholobus suberectus. Next base: position 7,869,519 of record CM014735.1, read on the forward strand.
ACCATTAGATGAAAAGTCTATAAATAAGTGACCATGTAGCCATTTTTCTTTGGTTCTTACCATTTACACAAATCCTGTATACCTGTTAATATTACCATTTTTCAAGGAAATCGAAAAATGGTCTTTTAAGGACATTTCGAGAAAATCAAAAAGAATGGTCATTTCGAGAAAACATTTCGATTAAGTGCTACAAATTGGTATTTCAGCATAATATTTTGACTAAGTGTCAAAATATAACTTTTCTACTAATCTTACTTTGACAAGACGTTGACAGAAAAATAAAAGATCCGGAAAGCATCAAGACCAGAAAAAGTCATCAACGGTAAAGATTGAAAACAAAACTATCAACGGTGAATATTTAGTAGAAGTTTGTAGCGGTTATTAGTAGTTAGGAATCATTTGTCTATAAATACTAGTTTGTACCATGTAATAAGGGTTATACATTGTAAACACCCTATGCATCCTAAGTCCTCGACATTCATGGATTGACGGGTTACTACAATGTTCCCAACCACCATTTTAATTCTAGCAATTTACATTTATGCAAATCTACTTCTCATCTCAATTTCTTCTACCGATGACCCCTTCTTCTATCAATATCTCCTTCTTCGTATTTTAATTTCAATCTATCTATGACTTTTTCCTCTATCTATAACCCTTTCTAACAAAATTAATAAAAGTTTAACCATAGACCTAGGATAAAAGGGCCTACAAAGGAGGTTAAAATGCCTCCAAAGGAAGTACATGTCCCCTTCCTCAAAATCTAGAATGAGATTATGTTTGTTGATAAAAAGGTGCAAAATTTCATTGTCAACAAAATGGTGCGCCAGGTAGGGGGCCCAAAAATGGGTATCGTGTGTTAAATTTTTAGTTATGGCCATTAATTATTGGCCAACAATTGTTACAGTATTAGATCCCCTCTATCAATATTTTTAATGGCCAATATAATTTGAATTAATTGACCCCGAAGATAGATTCGTTCGTGTTTTATGATACTGTAATGCATCACAATATTGTAGATGGTCGTTTACAGCGTTTGTTTATGGCCAATGGTTGGTTGATTGTAACCATTCCAATTTTAAATGTCTTTCAATTGATTTTGGAAGAACATTATTGATGAATAAAAAATGAAATCGCAATTTTAAATGGCCAATGATTTGATTAAAAGGGATTATTATGAAACCAAGACTTGTAGAAAAGCCTCAAAAAGCATATGCCAAAGAAGAACAGAAGATGAAGCGGTTAGCCTTTGAACATGTAACCGTAGAAGTTAAGCCCAAACTTTTCAAATTTTGAAAACGTCAGATTATTAATGGAAGTTAATTATGGCTTTTAAAAAAAATGAATGAAATTATCAAGTCAAACAGTAAAGCCATTTTTAAATAATTGGTTTTGACTGGCAGGAATAATTGGTTTCAACTTAGAGGAATAAAAGGTCCAAGTTTGGTGGAAATAATAGGTCGAATTTTTATTTTTTTTGAAGGTAGTTGGCCAACGCAAATTTCAAGTTGAAGTCGAAAAATAAAAGGTCGAAACAATTCCTTAAAAAAAAAATGAATGAAATTATCTATTAAGAATCGAAAACAACTTCAATCTCTCAAACAAATTTCCACCATCAACAAATTGGCACGCCCAGTGGGACATGTTGCCATAACGTTGAGAACTAGTTTTGAGAAATTTGTATGATTTTAAGAAGTGGCAGAATAATGGCCAGTCCTAGTGGTCCAGGCAATCCTAGAAATAATGCTAATCGAAGGAATAGGACGTCTAATAATGACAACAATAATAATATGAACAATCCAGTGTCTGAGGCTAATAATAATCCTGTGACAGAAAGTGTAATAACAACACAAATGGAAGTTGTAAATACTACACAAGGAAATGTGCCTCCATCATTATAAGCAGGTCCTAGTCATAGTACACCTCTACAAGCAAACCAACCCTAGGGAATGCCAGGATGGAGTTTACAACAAACAAACATGGAAATGCCTTTTGCTCATCCTTAATCAATATCTTCGGCCCACGTGTCGGTACAATCGACATAGCCAAGGAATAGAAATTCAAATTTACAAGGAATGAATTATGCGTTTAACAGTGAACAAATGCAATCATTGGGGGCAAATACTGAAAGTAATATGTTGAGGGAAAGAAGTTTCTCAACTGGTATTACTAATAAAACTTTAATGGCATTTAGACAACAAATGAATCATAGTAACCACGACATGGTGAATATGTTGACTAATCAAATGACTACGGTGTTGAATCCTATGATTCAAACCACTCATAATAGTTACCAACAATTGTCTATGTTAACGGCAAGGGATGCAGATGTTTTAGAAAATTCTCAAGGGCAACGGTTATTACAAAATCAAACTGCAAATCAAATTCCTGTAACTAACGTTATAAATCCTGTTAATAACCGTCAAGGGTTGTCTGAAAATCCCTTTACGATAAATCCAAATCAGAATTTTAGGGTGAATGCTCAACAAAATCCTATCTTGGTCAATAGAAACCAAAATGCTGACCAATTTCTAAATTTATTTAGACAAGGTCAACAAAATTTTGGAGAAAACAATTTACAAAATCAGCCAATTCCTATGGGTCAAAATATTCAAAATCCACAACAAATAAATCAAATGATTGAGCAAGCGCTTAATAGGCATGGTTTTGAAGTTGGTTACTATAATCAACCATATTTCGTATCTGCATTTCCTAATCATGTTTTGCAAACGGAATTACCAAGAGGATTTAAAGTACCAAAATTTTCTAAATTTGTTGGAGAATTAGGAGAATCAACGGTAGAACATGTTGCTCAATACCAAATGGAATGTGGGGATATAACTTCCAATGAAAATCTTTGAATGAAGTATTTTCCCAGTTCTTTAACCAAGAATGCATTTACGTGGTTCACTACTCTGCCTCCCAATTCGATATATAATTGGGTTCAATTGGAAAGAATTTTCCATGAACAATTCTTTAGAGGAGAAACTAGAGTGAGTTTGGTGGATTTATTGAATATCAAGAGGTTTAATGCAGAATCAATCGATGATTATTTGAATAGATTAAGGCAATTAAAATCTAGATGTTATACTCAAATCCTTGAACATGAGTTGGTTTGAACGGCTGTCGCTGGATTAGAATTTTCAATTCGAAAGAAGTTAGTGAATCAACAGCTGAGGGATATGGCACAATTGGCTGATAAAGTTAGAAGAATCGAACAAATAAGATTCGAAAAAGATAAAAATAAGAGATTCAACAAAATGATTCGAAAGGATAAGATTGCATTTGTCGAAACAAAGAAATTAGAGTAACCTGAGATTAACTTCGATATGGACGCTAAATATGAAGATAATGAGGTTAATATAGCAGAACTAAAATTAGGACCTCTTTATGTTTGTCAATTATTGAAACCTGAAGATAAAAATAGAATATCGAATCAAAAATATAGTTTTGATATAACAAAGGCTGATAAAATATTTGATATTCTGTTGAAAGATAAACAAATTATATTAACTGAAGGACATATAATACCTTCTTTTGAACAAAGGAAAGGAAAAAAATACTGTAAATATCACAATGTTTTTGGTCATTAGACTAATAAGTGTGTTCGTTTCAGGGAAATGATTCAAAAAGCGATAATTGAAGGGAGATTAAAATTCGAGGGAAAACCTATGCAAATAGATACTGATCTCTTCCAAGTACAAACAAATTATACTGAGCCTGTTGAAGTTCTTATGGTGAATGCTTCAACCAAAGGTGATGAAACAAAGTCAATAAGGTCTCCAATGTCCGAGGAGAATTTGGAAAGGGCTCTGGAGGAGTTCGAGAAGGAAAATAATCAAATTTTTCCCAAGCAAGCGACACATTGGTCGAATTTCTACAGTGTAAGAAAGATAGCAATATTGAGGTTATGCTATGTCCCCGATGCAACACTATTTTTGACAGGTCTGCTGCGAAAGCCTTCGAGACGTCTGATGTCCAAAGGCAATACCAGTTTAACAAACCTGATGTTGGAGGATTGAAAGGAAAACAGAATATTAGTATGTCTATTATCCAGAAACCCCTGAATCATTTTCAAGGAAGCACGATGTACGTTCTGAGTGCTCGAGTTCCCTTGAACAAATGGTTCCGGCAAGGTTACTCATCTGGAAATATGAAAGCAAGACCTTTCAAGATAGGTGATGCTATGTCCAAGATTGGTGAAACTTCAGGATCAAAGACCCAGGTATCTTATCCTTACCCCCAGAATGTTCAAAAATTTGAATTTTATAGGCCTCATTGGGAGAATAAAAGTATGACAAAAACTCAATGGAGGAGAAATTAGAGGTTCAGGAAAGCTGCCTTTGAGAATCAGCATCAAGGCGGAATAGTGAGAAGACATTGTATGGAAACTGTCAAAGATCAACCTGGTGTTGAGAATGAGGAAGACTTGATAACGGATTGTTTCGAATCTGAATTTGAAGACTCTTTAGAAGATACTTGTGGGGTAGTTTCGATGCTTCCTGTCGAATTTGCTCAACAATATGAGGAATGCCAAGCAATTGAGGATTTCATCAGGGATGATTATTTCGAGGATGCTGTGATTGAATCAAAGGCCATATAGGGTTAATCAAGTTTCATGTATTGTGCCAAAATATAACGCTGTAGTGTTTGATCCGCCTACGGAAGAAATGAAAGCACATTTGAAACCCTTAGTCCTTACAGTGGTAATCGAAGGACAAAAAGTTGATAAAGTGCTAGTAGATGGCGGAGTGACAATAAACATATTGCTGAGGACAATGCTGAAAAGATTTAGGAAGTCAATAGAAGATTTGATTCCACATAACATTGTGGTTTCAGATTTTAGTGGAAAATCCTCAAAATCAGATGGAATGGTAGCTCTGGATGTTATCGTTGGTAGTCGGAAGCGACCAACTATATTTGTCGTGGTTTCGTCGCAGGCAAGTTTCAATGTCCTTTTGGGTAGAGAATTGATACATGGAATGGGGGTAGTGCCTTCCACTGTTCATCAAAAGTTATTTTTCTGGAACGAAGAAGGTCACTTGGAAATGGTCGAAGCATACCAAAGCTCATACGAAGCATATGCTTCGTTTGCGAATCAACAAGATAAGACCTTGGTTATAACAGCCCCTTTTGAAATAGATGATTCATATTATGTGAATCAAAAAGAAGAGAAGAAGTTTTTCTGGTGGAACCCGGAGGAAGGATTCAAAATAATTCGAAAGGCCAAAGATGATTCAGCCAAAATTGAATGATGGATGACCAAATTGTTTATTCGAGCTTTTTAGCTCAAGTATCGGCCTACGTGGCTGAAAATAAAGCAAAAGCTTCTCTCATTGAAGCAAGTTCAAGTGAAATGGTTGAGATTGTCGGAAGTCAAGACATGAAAAATGTTGTAGATGTTTGTGTTGAAAATAACAATGGAATGGCCTTGGAGGCCATGAATAAAGAAAAAGTAAATTCGGCATAAATTGCTAAAAATTGTAAAAGAAGAAAAGAATTTGAAGAAAAAGAATTCTCGAAAAGTCATTTGAAAATGTGTTGAAAATACCACACACATCGCACACATGGCTTCCAGTCCCAAGGAAAACGTGTATGTTCTAACCCATCTTTTACTTTAATGTATTACATTTGTTACAACTCTTGTCTATAACTTTTTCTCCTTTCGATAACCCTTTCTTTTTTCAATAACTCCTTCACAATGTTGTTCTAAAGTTTATACTCTTATCTAATTATTTAACTAATGTCTCGAAATCATGCATTTACATGTATTATGAATGAATTTGATACTAATATCTAATTCATATTAATAATATAACAGATTTGAGTTTTATATGGAATCATTGCTAAACAATGGAAAACTACTCAAATAATTCTCAAGTTGAAAGTTTTAACTACTAGTTCTAATAAAAGAATCTACACTAAAATTATAGATTCTAAGTCCCTGTAAAAAAATATATATTTATTTGTTGGTTAGAATTTTCGTGAGAAGTTATCTATTGAGAATCGAAGCAATTTCGATTCCTCAACAAATTTCCATCATCAATAGGGTCATAATTCACATGGTAAACTGAACAATTCTGATTGCTTTCGGACACAGTTCTTATATCCAAAAACTATGATCATGCAAAGCATATAGTGTCAACGCAAATTGAAGTAAAGAAAACCTTGCACCAGTTGCTAGAGTCACCAGAAGAGAGGGGGGGGGGGGGCGCGGGGCGGGAGGGAGAGAGGAAGGTTACCCATAAAAACCAACGGTTAAGAGTGAGAGTATGTCAGAGCATATTGTATGGCTAGGCAATATTGGTCGAAAACCTTCATTGCTAAGCTATATAGTAGGTCACATACCCCACAAATACTAGGCACAAACAATATTCCACATGAAAGCATCCTTCGAGTAAAAATGGAAAGAAAAATATTTCAAACAGCTTGCTAGAGTCAACTCAATAAACTTGTTTATTCAACTTCAGGATTCAAGGGACTTGTAGGCCAACCTTATCTTCACAGAAATGGATCTTGAAGGCAGGCCTCCTAGCTTATTCAATTTTTTGTTTTAAAAAAAAAGTCATAAAGTAGCCACAGAATATATGCATGTTTGTGTTAAAATTTATAAATATAAGTTTGAATCAAAAGTACATTATAAACAAGTTTGGTAAAAAATGAATTTACTATAATGTGATTTATATTTAATATATTTTTTTCAAAAATATTTTGACAAAGTGAAATATGTTTGGATAATATTAATCGCAAGTACTTTTATTTAATACTGCACTTGCATAAGTACTGTCAATAGAAAAAAGTTTTCAAAAGCAATCCTATGTTGTTTCCAACTCAAACTCAGTTTAGTAACAAACTGAGTTTTTAAAATTAATTTGAGGGACATCCAAACATAATAGCAAACTAATTTTAGACCACCCAATTCTTAATCCAAATCTAGCTTATATCCGTTTGCAGTTCAAAAGTTATTCTGTCTTGTTATCCAAAGAAAATGAATTTTTTTAAACATTTAACATATCATTTCTAAACACAAATCGATTTCTTCAAACTCAATTCTTTCAAAATTAACTCTACCAAAACTTAAATAAATTATTTTTTATCATTAGCCCAAGTTCAAGTGCCATAATATCAGCGGTATCCATGTCCAAGAACATCCCATTCTCCACATCTCCCGCAGCTGCGGAATTGCAGCGCTTGCAACCTTCAAATTTTGTAGATCCAACTCCTAAAATTAATTATATTCAATTAAAAAAAACTAAAATTTTCACTTTTCTTGAAAATAAACCAGTGATGTTTAATTTTAGGCAGTGTTTTAAAAATCAGCTCAGACCAGCCGGTCAAACCAGTTGAACTGAAAACTGTTGGTGCAACCGATCTGAGCTAATGATTGGATCGGATATGTCATCAACCCGATATGAACTGGTGTGACTTGGTGGGTTTTACACATGAATCGGTGAATTGGCGAGTTGACCCGGACCAATTCAAAGAAATTTTTTTCAAGCATGAAATAATGTCGTTTTAAATACAACTATTGAACAAAAAATAGAAATATCAACTTATAATATAATTTATATATTTAAAAATATTAATTTACTATGAATTTTAATTATAAAAATATAAATATTCATATGTGAAATGATAATAATCACCAAAATTGTAAATCTGAAATCCGAATGTATGTATGTGTACGTGTTAGGGTCATTTTTGAAGATTGTCGAATTTAGTTGTCGAAAAGATATACATGAAAGCAAGCTACTTTTCGATAAAACATAGATTCTATCGAAATACTCTATTCGACAAAAGAAGAGTTAGTATACAGAGAAAAGTTGCTCGAAAATGTCTTAATCAGAATCTGTAAGAATTCAAGTAAAAAATCCCCTTATTCGAGAAGAAAGCTACATCAAATTCGAGGAAGTATTCTAGTAATGTTTCGACAAAGATCCTGGACAAATCAGAAAGACGTACAAAGGAGATCATAATAACGTTGGAAGCAGTTACCACTCAGACGGTTGCATAAAAATATTAACGTATTATTTAAAAAGATAACTATAGACTATATACGTGTTTTATTATAGTGATTTTACCGTTGTGTAGAATATTTATAAATAGATGACCGCGTAGCCATTATTTTTGGGTTATGACATTTCACACAAATCTTGTATACCACACACGTCGCACAAAATGGCTACCGGTTCCAAGGAAAACGTATATGTTCTAACCCATCTTTCGTTTTAATATTACTTTTATTGCACTTCTTTTTCGATAACTCCTTTCTTTTAATGATTTCCTCTTTCAGTCACTTTTATGATCTAGTTCTTTTTTACATTGGTAACTTCTATTCAAATAATTCGCAACATCTCGAAATCATATATTTACAAGTATTATGAATGAATTCAACGTTAATTCATTTATAATACAAAACTGTAATGAATTCAAGGATTACTAACAAATATGGATGAATCACAAAACATTAACAAAATCCTTTTCAAATTGAAAGTTTAACTGCTAGTTCTAATAAAAGAATCCACATTATAAGTTTAGATTCTAAGTCCCACTTAAAAATCTTTATTTGTTGGTTAGAATCTTAGTGAGAAATTATCTATTGAGAATCGAAAACAACTTTGATTTTCCAAACAAATTCCACCATCAACAGTACGACATAAATGTCTCTCGTATTTACCACACAACTACACTTGCTTTTTCACTTGCTAGGTTTGTTTGACTTAAATGCGTAATTTTTAATTTATTTTTAGGCTACACATCACTATTGAAATTTAATTTAATAAATTTTATAACTATGAAATTTATATGTCATAAATATTTTTAATTTTTTAATAAAGATCAGGTCATGTAGTTCAATTAGTGACTCTTGAGTTTGACCATTGATTCAGTGACCCAGTATCGTGATTGAGTCAATGACCGGTCTAAGTTCTAAAACATTGATTTTAAGAATAAAATTTTGATTTCAAAAAAAAAATCTAAAATTTTATCCAAACGACAAAAACACTACACAAATCCATTTATTTTGTAAAAACTGTTATTTTAGGTGGCTGAAAACCTCAGGTGATCTCTACCAAAAGTAATTGATAAATTAATTGAAAATTAAAAATTAATTTTGTAATTATATGTTATTAAGCTAACTTGTATATAAGAAAAATGTTATTTGTACAATAAATTTTGTAACTACAAGAGAAGAAGAGAAAGAAGAAAAAGAGGAAAAAGTATGAAATCTAATAAATGTTGTGATATAGAGAAATAGACACAGAAAATTATATTATACGAATAACACATCTCTATATATAATTAGAATTGTTTGGCAAAATTACTTGTTCAATTAGCTAGTAAATATAAAATGACATAAAAAGATGTGTCTATAAATTTTTGTAAAGAAAAATATATTTTTAGATAAGTATAGTTTTGGGTCTTTAGTTAATTTTGAACTCTTATCCTATTTTATATAGAAGCTAGCATTTTATATAAAATTTTAAAAAAATGATATAATAATTAGACTTATTTGCACTTTATGCCACCTAAGTTTTATTATTTTATGAATTTTGTCATCATGTTTTTTTTTCTCTCACATTTTGTCATCCTATTTTTGAAATCTTACGAATTTTGCTCAATCATCAACTGTCTATTAAATGACAAACAAAGTAATTACGTGTCAGTGATGAGTTGACATTAAGCATTCATGCCAACTTTTTTTTGAAAAAAAATATTTTTCTAAAAAATAAAAATTGTTTCAAAAAAATATTGAGCCTATGCTCTATGTAGCTTTTAGGGAAAAAAAATTTTCAAACAATTTTTTTTTTTTAAAAACATTTTTTTGAAAAAAAATAAGTTGGCATGGATGTTTAATACCAGCTCATAACTGACACATCATCACTCTGTTTGTCATTTAACAAACAATTGATTATCAGGCAAAATTCATAAGATTTTAAAAATAGGGTAGCAAAATACAAGAGAAAAAAATTGGTAAAATTCGCAAAATGATGAAACGTTGGTGACACAAAATGTAATTAAGCCAAATAATTAACATAAATGATTTAATATTAAAAGAGGAATTTTATTAAAATAAATAATATAATATTAAAGATGATGATAAATAAGGAATTTTATTAAGGAATTAAGGGTAAAAAATAATAATAAGTTATAAAGAGTAATGTTTGAAAAAATTCTATAAGTTAACGAAATAAACTTATTTATTTTGATCGAAATAACTTATAAACTAATCAATTAAATTGTAAACTAGCTTAAATGACTCACTAAACACTCTTAATCAAACTGGTTTAAAGTTATTTAAATTCACTCTCTTTTATTTTTCATTGATAGTTATAACTTCTCTTTTTTCTTCTAAGATGTATACTTTAATTTAGAAGTGCAACATCTATAACAATATATAAAGTCGATACCTTTTTTTTTATTTCCACGTTTCTTTTCATGTTTTTGCCCCTTTAAACTACTTATGTAACTTTCTCTTCCACTACGTTATTTCATTGCTAGCCTATTTTATTGTAAATTTAACCTCCACTCTCACTACTCAAATCACTTATTCTAGATACCAGCACTTTCTCTCAATTATCTCTAACTGCAAAATTATCGTAACTACTTAATAAAAGTTGGTAAATGATTTGAAATCTGTTCAATAAAAGTTGATAAATTATTTAAAATCATAATTGCCCAATAATTATCGTAACTACTCAATATTTAAAATCGCAATTACTCAATAATTTCGTAATTACTCAATAAAAGAAGATAATTCCTCTTTTGAATGTCACTTAGAATTTTATCTATTGTCCTTATATTTTGTTATCTTTTCTTCTTTTTCATCTATTTTTTGGGCTGAACTAATGACTTATTCTTATATTTACATCATCAGATCTTATTTTATGGACTTTTACATTTGCTAAGGGAGTGGAGAAATAAAGCTACAAAGTTTGCATAAGTCATTATTCATTTTTTTTTGTTTAATACATCAATTGATCTCTTCGAGAATTTTTAATTAGGTCATTGAACTAAAAAAATTGTATTTACATCCTTGATCTTCTACAATTTTTGTAATTGAGTCCCTAGAGTTAATTTGTGGTGATATTATTACCTCCACGAACTCAATTACAAAAATTGTAAAAGATCAAGAACTAAATTACAAATTTATTTAGTTCAGAGATCTAATTAAAAATTTTATGAAAGTTTAGGGATCAGTTGATGTATTAATTTATTTATTTTTACTAAACTTGAAACTGAAGCATTAGTATACTAGTAAAGGGATATACATTATATATAGGTTATAGCCATTTTTGGTGTTGATTGGAGGTAATGCAGATTTCTTCATTTTTGGTTTTGATTGGAGGCAATACATATTTCTTCAAGGTTGCTCTGAATTCCATTTCTGACATAACTCATTCAAAAAATTAATTATAAAGCAACATTTATAATTGAATTTCGAGATAGACTATGGGAGAATGTCCACGTCGACTGGATCAATTGTCTATGGCCCTAACCTGTTCAAAATCTTCTCTTGATGCCTTTTGGGGCGGTGCTGGCTGCTTTCGAACCTTTTCTCCTTGCTCATTTGTAATACAATTTTCAATTATTTTTTGTTTATCTGCAATCTACATTCACTGTTCAGTAATATATTTTGTGTATCTTTTTAATATTCCTTTTTAATTCATTTTAGTCTTATTAAGCATAGAGATTACTAAGAAGAAGAATGGAATTTCAACCAAACAAAATCCCTTCGAGGTACGAAATTGAAAAAATTTTATAATCAACAAAAGGATCATGAGTTTGAGTTAAATTTTGATAAAGAAAAAGAAAAATTATATTTTATCTCCTCAGTTTTATTATTTTTCAAATTATTTATTTTTTAATGAAATTAACCTTCTTGAAATTTGAGTTAAAACAAAAATATTATAATTAGAGTTTTAATTATGAGTAACAAACTTAAAATTGTAGCTAATAAAACTAAGTTAATAGAATTTATTATTTTTTTTATTTTAACGCAAAATTTAGAACTTTAGTATTTTAGTGATGTAAAGAAAAAAAATTAAAATAAGTTAAGAAAACATTAAACTATTGGAGATAAAATCTAAGGAATAAAATTTGATTCTTATATTATAAATTTATAATTGCCTGTACAGGTTAATTATTTTGCTTGATATTCAACAATAAAATGTTATTTATCTGTTAAGAATATGGTAAAATTAAAGAGAGAGAATAAATATGAAATATAGTGACAGTAATATATTTAATGTGATAAATAGTAGAAGTACAAAAAGTAAAATTAATAATATTCCTTGAATTCTTTTTAAGATGTGTTCTTATGATTATTAATGAACAAAAAAAAATGATATTTTTGTAATTCCTTTTTTTATGTTCTTATAAAATTCCTTATGTAAAAAAGTCATCTTTAAGCGTGATAGAAATGTGGATACATAGACACTGCAGTACCTGTGTTTTTGCTAGTCTGTTATTACAGAGAATTTCATCTCTCTCCTCCATGTTATTCAAGAACTCAGTGCAATCATTTGTTTTTATTTTTTAAAGATGGTCTTCCTCAAATTTATTTTTTTTTATTGACAGAGACTAAGGTGAACCATCTTGATAGGTGGTCCATAGTAGACCATAAGTTTTAACTATTAGATTAATCCTATTATCATAGGTTTTCTCACACCAGAACCCGACAGTGTTTCTATTTTTTTTTTTGCCATTTCCTCACTGCCACCACCCCTTCCCCTTACTCAGGCCACCAGTGACGCCGATGCTACCACCCTCATTGGCAGCCACTGGCGACGCCGACAACAAACTCGCAAGCACAAGCTAGTGATCTAAAGAAATCCACAACAATAGATCTAGACCAACTTCATGCTGATCTTGTTCTTGTTGGTGGTGGTGTTGTTGGTTGAAGGTTGTTTTGTTGTCATGGAGGGGTGGCGGTGATGGAGAGGAGACAAAGAGGTCCTTGAGCTTGTGGCAGACGCGAGTCTTGGAGTCGAGGATCTACAGCGGATCTGAGGAAGGAGGAGAAAATTAGTGTTAAAGGTGTAGGATAAGAATGGTAAAATTAGATGAATCTGTTGATAAATAAAAACGGTGCACCATGAACCACCTATCAACATGGTGCACCCTAGAACTTGTCTTTTTTATTAGTATAATGTGGTAGTGCATAAACTTAATTTTACACTACAATTCAATTATATGTTATAAATTTGAATGAGATTATTCTCTAGAATCTTCATCATTATCAACAGTATTATTAGTCAGACTATTTTCTCAAGTCCTTATACGGAAAAAAATATAAAAATAAACTAATCATGTCAAGTGATTACAGCTATTTGAGTGATGAACTAAGAGAATTCACAAATCAAAATAACTCCAAACAATACATTTATTTAACTTATAAATTTCCAAATAATAAAAGCAAAAGACATGAGGTAGTTTTACATTGGAAAAGAAATATAAAAAATTAGTACAGAATTTTGATTAAAGGTAGATATTATAAAATTAAAGCATTAAACTTTGCATCACTCTCTATATTCTCTAAATTATATTATTGTACACGAATGATGCTTTTCCGAGGCACGTCTGGTCTGCTTTAGACTTGTTACTTTTGACCAATCACCGTATTCATTTCTTTCCACTCTCACTCGAGGAATCGAATGGAAGGTGTTCTGTACTCTCAGTATTATTGTATGCAGGACACTTGGAACGAAAAGAACAGCGCCTACATTTCCATAGCTCTTCCTCAGCAACATAACTGGCTTCTCGCTTTCCAAGCCAAAACTCGAGACAATTCTGGATTTGACTTTTTATCCAACCATCATCATATGTAACTTGTTCTTCATACAGCACTGAATGATCGCTCTGAGATTCATATCTCAACTCTAGCTGATCATGAGCAGGTGGTAGCATCTTGCATGTATTTTGGTAACATATTACCACGTCATCAAGGGTCAGTGCTGATATACCAAAGTCAGCACATACTGCTTGTAGATCTTCACATATAGTATGTTGAGGATTTAACTCAAAATAATCAAACAGCTGTTTAGATGGGAAGTCATCATTCGCATGAGCAACTAAATTGTCCCACAAGTACTTGTAACACATTGATTGAATCCTTCCATATCTTTTCTGTGGCTCTAAAGGAACTGTATCATGGGAACGAGTCTTTGTTTCAACCAGTATTGGCTTATGACCATTTTCTGCCGTAGGCATTCGAATCTCATCAATCATTCCCACCATCCATATGCCTTGTGCAAAAACAAAGCTTACTATTGGAAGCTCACGTGTTAACCCTTCACTGAGCAATTGATTCACACCATTTATGAAATTAACAAGCTTTGCTGCCATATACGTCTTCAAGTGACCTCACCTTCACTTTCACCGGCGATAAAACCTCTCGTTGAAGTTGAACATGTCGATCTCTACCAGCTTGGATAGCTTCATTGTTCCTCCATTCCTCACCAGGCTTAGGTTCATTCTTCTTGGATTCATCGAGAGAAAACTTCATTTGCTGGTCACACCAATCTGTCTTGGAAACATCAGTGACAAACAAGCCCCTCCTGCTCCTAAACTGGTGTAGTAATGTGTCATCTGCTCTTGACTTCTTCCCAGTACTCAGCAAATTGCCATAATCTTCTATGTCTGGTTCAAAATACATGAATAACTTTCTTTTGGTTTGAGCTGAATCTGAGTGAACAGATACGGCATTTCCCTGCAACTGAGAGGCTGGAGTGGGCGATTGTATTGCAGGGATAGCAGCAGAAGTAACAGGAGAACTAGCTGCTGAAGCTAAAGCAGCTTCAGGCGAAGCAATCCTTTCATCACTTCCGATCTCAGTTGGGATGTTGGAGGATGTTCCGGCCATGACCACTGCTGATCCAGCAAGTCTGTGAATTGTGTTAGAGTGCAGTACTACTTGTGCTTGAGTTCACGTATTGAGAGTTAATTCTAGTAATGTGAGACTTGGAACTCACGTAATTATAGAAAGTATTGGAATCTTATCGAAATGGAGCTAGTAAGAATTGGAATTCTTAACCAGCAAGAAAGGTAAAATCAATGAGAACATAAAGCAAAGAAAAAAGAAAGAAACTGTATGGAATCTTAGTACCAAGTTTCCACGAAAGTAGACAAATATGAAAGAAAAAGCATAGAAGATAGAAAAGGAGTTTTGGGATGGAGACTCTTAATTTGGAGGATTGGTAGGGGTAAGTGGGTCCTAATTTATAATTTTGATTGCTTACAGACACAGTTTTTGCGTCCAAAAACTATGATCACGTAAAGCAAATACTGTCAACAGAAGATTACAGATATTAACAGGATTAGGAAAGAAAAGATCATTCACTTCACCTCTTACTCCAACATTTTTTTTTTACTGTAACACAAATAGGATAGCAAAGAAATCCCAACACTGGTTGCTAAAAGACAACTCAATGCACATGACTCCCACATAGTGGGATATTGGAAGGGTAGATTGTACGCAGCCTTACCCTCTCATGAGCAATGCTATTTCCACGATTTGGACATGGATCACAAAGCAGCAAGCCAGCAACCTTACCGTGGCATCAAGGTTCACCGTCAATTGTTATAGAGTCACTAGTTCGGGGAAAAAATTACCCATAAAAACCCATGATTAAGAATCAAAATGTGCCAGATCATATATACCGCCTATGTAACTATGTAAGTAGTCAAAAACCTTTATTGCCAAGCTATTTAATAAGCCATGTTCCCCACTGTTAGGGTCGTTTTTAATCGAATAGAATTGTCGAGAGAAATATATGAGAAATTGAGGCCTAGATAAGGATTGAAAATGCATGGATGCATAACAGAAAAGACAAGTACTGAAGTACTCGAAAGCAGGATTTCGAATTAGTCAAGATGGGTATGTTCGAGGAGACTTTGTTGCATATAAGAAGAGGCTCAAGCCATGCTCAAAAAGAAGACTTTTCTGGAGAAGGGCCACATTCAAAAGGAGGTTTGTGTTGCAGTTAGAAGTAGTTTTCAAAAAAGGGTCAGTTTCAGACAGGTAGCAACATATTAGTTAGGATCACTTACTTATTGTATACGTGTCGAGATCATAGAGATTCGACTTTTATATAAATTATGTATAAACAAACAATCGTGTAGCCATTTTTCTTCAGTTCTGACATTTCATACATTTCTGTACACCACACATGCCGTAAACTAATGGCTACCAGTTCAAAGGAGAAAGTGTATGTTTTGACCCAACTTTTATTTTCAATGTATTTTGCTTTTCGCATCTTAAACTCTACTGTCTATAACTCTTTCTTCTTTTGATAACTCTTTCTTCACAATTTAATTTTAATCTTTCTATAACTCTTACTTCTTTCTATGACTTCTTCCTCTGCCTATAACCCTTTCTAATAATATTTATGTAGTACAATGCATGTTTCGACTCATTTGTGAATGACTATATAATTAAAAATCAAATATAAATCTAAAGGTTAAATATGTTTTTGGTCCTCTAAAAATTAACCTATTTTGGTTTTAGTCCTAAAAAAAAAATTTGAATAAAGTTCTTCAAATATTAAAAATACTTTAATTAGATTCTATACTAAACTCTGTTTAATTTTTTTATTAAATGATAATCACATCAGCATCACAATTATCATTAATTTGCTGATGTGGTCATTCATATTAACTGTTATGTCCAAGTAAGATTAGTAACATACTTTTTAAATAAAATCATTACATGATTAACCCTAAATTAGAGATTTTTTAACCCTAAAGTAAAAGTAATTACCCAATTTTTTATTAAAAATTATCATTAGACAATTTAGGTAATAAAATACTTTACTTAGAAGCTAATATAACCATCATTTAACAAAAAGGTTTAGTAGAGTTTAGTACAGGGATCTAATTGGGGTATTTTTAATATTTGAACGACTTTATTCAAGGAAAAAGATTTTTGAGAACTAAAACTAAAATAGGTCAATTTTTGTAGGACTAAACACATATTTAACCCTAAATCTAAATGTTTGTATATATGCTATTGTTTATCAATTCAAATGAATATACAATCATAATTCTATTCATTGTATGAAGTTATTATTTAATACCTTTATCAAAATCAAAGTAATTAATAATATTGGGTTGTTGATTAAAATTTTCTCAAGTTGAAAGCCTAAGATTGCTAGTTTGAATAAAAAAAATCCACAATGAGATCATAGATTCTAAGTCTCATTTTAAATAAAATCTTTATTTGTTGATTAGAATATTTATGAAAATGTATCTTTCTAGAATTGACACCATTTCGACTCTTAAAACGAATTTCCACTGTCAACACCGACAAATATTAAGCACAAAGCTTAGCATTTCAAAACATACTTGAGCCAAAGTGAAAAGTAAAAATATAAGAGACAAAGAGACATGTGGAATTACAAACACCTTGCTAGAGTTAACACAATTGGTATAAATAGTTAAATACATTTTTGCTCCTTATATAGTTTACCTCAATTTTAGTTTTGGTCCCAATAGTTTAGATGTTTGGTTTTTAGTCCGTAATTGAGGTAAACCATTGGGATGAAAAATGTTTTTGATTCGAGAGATTTTATAGGCTGACCACATTCATGGAATTGTATAAAATCTTAATGGCCTCCTAGCTTATTCAGTAACCAAAAAAAAAAGTCAAACGGGAAAATGTAAAAGGAAGGAAACATACCTTAACGTTCTTATCACACCCGTACCATGAAATTTCTCAACATTTTTTCTTTACATGACAGAAACAGTTTACCTATTATCTAGCTCATTGATGATAGAATCAACTACACTTCCTGGAAACCTCAACTTGTAACTGGGGACAGCATATTTGGGAAGGACAGACCATATCATCGTGAATTAAAGAGGGTATTAGGATAAAAGAATATTTTCATAGTCATAGTCTAGAAGTCGACTACCAGTAATACCTAGGCCACTAGGTCTAAACAATAACAAGCTTCACATAGGGAACCAGGAAGCTATTACATTTCCATAAAATCCATAATACTATCAAATCAATTTAGGGCTCAACACTTCAACTTAACGTCAGCTTTAAAGCAAAAACACATTGCTTTGAAAGGAAATGAGAACAATCTTGTACTCCAATCAATGAAATAATTGCACACTAAACATCATAATTTAGTTGACAAGGTTCCAATATGAAGAAACATTAGTCGATTAACCTTGATAACATCATTATAAGTATACTATTATAACAATTTTCAGAGAACCCAAGTATAGACATAATTAAATACACTAAAGAACATCCAAATATCCAAGTAAGCCAGTATTGGCTGTATTGCAGCTAACTTCTCAATGTACCAATTAAAGTAGGTTGCCCGGAAGGCAAAAGCAGGAATGAAGTAAAGATTTGAACATCCCAGACTCCTGACCCATAATCAAGCAGGGGAAAAACAACAACGTTGCAGTTCAAAATTGTCATTGATCCAATGACAGAAAGCATCCAGACACACAAGTAACAGTATGTAAGAATCAGTAAGAAAAGGATTGGAAATGGAATGCAACGATAAAATATTAAACATTTACACAAAAATTAACACACTTAACCAATGTTACAGTAATTAAATATGGCTTAATCATTCTTGTATTACTAACAGAATAACAGTATTTTGTCAAGCAGTATTACTAACAAATCATATAAATCCAAACAATACACTTTATATTTTATTTTTAATTTTACTAATAAAAACAAAAGATAAGATTTAATTTAATACTATTAGAAGAATATATAAAATTACTACAGAATTTTTTATTAATAGCAGATGCTACAATATGAAAGCACTAATTTTTGCATCACTCTTAATTATATAAATAATACTTCTGCAAGGTAATGAGGATTGAGACATGTCTATTCTACTTAAGTGTTAAGACCCATGACTTTACATATCTGTCTTTGTTTTCTTTTCCTGCTACACCACATTACATTTGTTTCTACTCACTTGAGTAATCGCTTGCAAGAGATTCCGTGCTCTCAGTATCAGTGTATCCTTGACACTCAGAAACAAAATCACAGTACCCACACTTCCATTGCTCATCCTCAGCCACATAACTGGCTTCTCTCTGTCCAAGCCACAACTCAAGACAACTCTGGATTTGACTCTTTACCCAACCATCATCATATGCAACTTTTTCTTCATCCAGCACTGAATAATCCCTCTGAGATTCATATCTCAACACAAGCATATCATGAGCAGGTGGTAGCATCTTGCATGTATTTTGGTAACACATCACCACATCATTAAGGGTCCGTGCTGAGAATCCAGAATCATCACATGCTGCTTGTAGATCTTTGCATAGAGTACGACGAGGATTTAACTCAAAATAATCATACAACTGTTTAGATGGGAAATCATGATGAGCATGTGCAACTAAATTGTCCCACAAATACTTGTAACACATTAACTGAATCCTTCCCTTTCTTTTCTGTGCTTCTGAAGGAACAGTATCTTGGGAACGAGTCTTTGTTTCAACTAGTATTGGATTGTGATCTTTTTTCCCTCTAGGCATCCGAACCTCATCGATCTTTCCCACCATCCATATGCCTTGTGCAAAGGCAAAGCTTACTATTGGAAGCTCACGTGTTAACCGGTCAAACAGCAATTGATTCACCCCATTTATGAAGTTAACAAGCTTCAGTGCCATGTCATCTTCACGTGACTTCACATTCAATTCCACCATAGTGTGAACCTCTTGCTGAAGTTGAACATGCCGATCTCTGCCAGCTTTTATAGCTTCATTGTTCCTCCTTCCTCCTCCAAAATTCATTTGATTAGCTTCATTGTTCTTCCACTCTTCAGAGAAAAGAGAAAACTCCATTTGCCTTTCACACCATTCTGTGTTCGTAACATCAGTGACAAACAAGCCTCTCTTGCTCCTAAACCGGTTGAGTAGCGTGTTATCTTCTCTGAGCTTCTTCTTCCTCCTCAGGAAGTTGCCATAGTCCTCTATGTCGGGTTCTGCACACATGCACAACCTTCTCTTGGCTTTAACTGAAACTGAGTCAATGGACTTGGCATTTCTGTGCAACTTAGAGGCTGAAGTGGGTGTATGTTTTGCAGGTGTAGCAGCTTCAGTGAAAACAATTTCTTCATCATCACTTAGTATCTCAATTATTGGGATCTTGGAGGATGTTCGAACCATGGTTGATTTTGGTCATGCAAGTTTGTGATTTGTTGTTGGAGTGTAGTGCTACTACTTGGGCATCAATTCGCATGTTGAGAATTAATTCTAGCAGTGTGAGACTTGGGAACTCACAAAATTATAGAGAGTATTGAAATTTTATTAGAAGGGAGCTAGTGAGAATTGGAAGTCTTAACCATCAAGAAAGGAAAAATAATTGAGAGCAAAAGAGCCGTGGTGGAATCTTAGTACAAGTTTCAAAGAAAGTAGACAAATACGAAAGAAAAAAGCATAAAAGATAGAAAAGCAGTCTTGGGATGGAGACTCTTAATTTGTAGGATTGGTAGAGTGGTATGGGGTCATAATTCACATGGTAAACTGAACAATTCTGATTGCTTTCGGACACAGTTCTTATGTCCAAAAACTATGATCATGTAAAGCAAATAGTGTCAACACAAATTGAAGTAACGAAAACCCTGCACTAGTTGATACAGAATCGCTAGAAAGGGGGGAAAAAAAGGTTACCCATAAAAACCAACGGTTAAGAGTGAGAGTATGCCAGAGCATATTGTATGGCTAGGCAATATTGGTCGAAAACCTTCATTGCTATCTTGTAAGTCATGTACCCCACAAATACTAGTCACAAACAATATTCCACATTAAAGCATCATTCGAGTAAAAATGGAAAGAAAAATATTTCAAACAGCTTGCTAGAGTCAACTCAATAAGCTTGTTTATTCAACTTCAGGATTCAAGGGATTTGTAGGCCGACCTTATCTTCAAGGAAATGGATCTTGAAGGCCTCTTAGCTTATTCAATTTTTTGTTTTAAAAATAAAAGTCATAAAGTAGGCACAGAATATATGCATGTTTGTGTTAAAGTTTATAAATATAAGTTTTAATCAAAAATATATTGTAAACTCAAGTTTGATAAAAAAATAAATTTATTATAATGTGATTTATGTTTAGATGTTTTTTGTTCAAAAGTATTTTGACAAAGTAAAATATGTATGAATAATATTAATCACAAGTACCTTTATTTAATACTGCACTTGCACAAGTATTGCCAACGGAAAAATGAAGGTATGTCTAGGATCCTCCAATATACTTTTGGATCACAAAACTCACTTTGTTACCATATTTGGTTGCTCCCTAAAAGTAATTTCTTCACCTATGTTTCAATCTAAACTCAGTTTGTAATGGAAGCAAGATGTGGCTTACTTTTGAAAACTCAATTTTCCGTTGGTAGTATATATGCAAGTGCAAAAGTACTTTTGATTAATATTAACCAAACAAATTTCACTTTGTCAACATATTTTTGAACAAAAAATATCCAAACATAAATTACATTATAATAAACTTATTTTTTTTATCAAACTTAAGCTCACAACATACTTTTAATTCAAACTTATGTTTATAAACTTTAACCCAAACATGCACTAAGTTTTCAAAGGCAATCCTATGTTGTTTTCAACTCAAACTCAGTTTAGTAACAAACTGAGTTTAAAATTAATTTGAGAGGCATCCAAACATAATAGCAAACTAAGTATAGTAGGATAAAAGTAATTTTGGACCACCTAATCAGTAATCCAAACATAGCTTATATCTGTTTACAGCTCAAAAGTTATTCTGTCTTGTTATCCAAAGAAAATGAATTTTTTTAAACATTTAACATATCATTTCTAAACACAAATCGGTTTCTTCAAACTCAATTCTTTCAAAATTAACTCTACCAAAACTTAAGTAAATAATTTTTTTACCGTTAGCCCAAGTTCAAGTGCCATAATATCAGTGGTATCCATGTCCAGGAACATCCCATTCTCCACATCTCCCTCAGGCTGCGGAATTGCATCGCTTCCAGCCTTCAAATTTGGTAGATCCAACACCTAAAATTAATTATATTTAATTAAAAAAACTAAAATTTTCACTTTTCTTGATAACAGACAAGTAATGTTTAATTTTAAGCAGTATTTTAAAAACCAGTTCGAATCGGCTGGTTAGACCAGTTGAACCGAAAACTGGTGGTGCCACTAATCCGAGCTGATGATTGGTTCGGATATGTCATCAACCTGATATGAATTGGTGTGACTCAGCGGATTTTACAGTTGAATCAGTAAATTGGCGACTTGACCTTGACCGATTCAAAAAAAAAAATTTTAAGCGTGAAATAATGTCGTTTTGACTACAACTATTGAATAAAAAATAGAAATCCCAACTTAAAATATAATTTATATATTTAAAAATATTAATTTACTATGAATTTTAATTATAAAAAAATAGATATTCATATGTGAAATGATAATAATTACCAAAATTATAATCCGAATGTACGTATGCGTACGATATAAATGTCTCTCGTATTCACCGCACAACTACACTTGCTTTTTCACTTGCTCTTGTTTGTTTGACTTAAATACTTAATTTTTTATTTATTTCTAGGCTACACATTACCACTGAAATTTAATTTAATAAATTTTATAGCTATGAAATTTTTATGTCATGAATATTTTTAATTTTTTTAATGAAAACCGGGTCATGTGGTTCAATTAGTGACCCTTGAATTCGACCATTGACTTAATGACCCAGTATCTTGATCGATGACTGGTCCGAGTTTTAAAACATTGATTTTAAGATCTAAAATTTTGATTAAAAAAAAAAAAGAATCTAAAATTTTATCCGAACCACAAAAACAAACACAAATCCATTTATTTTGTAAAAAATGTTATTTTAAGTGGCTGAAAACCTCAAGTGATGTCTACCAAAAGTAACTGATAAATTAATTGAAAATTAAAATTAATTTTGTAATTAGATGTTATTAAGCTAATTATATATAAGAAAATTGTTATTTGTATAATAAATTTGTAACTAAGAAATAAAAAGAGAAAAAAGAGGGAAAAGTGTGAAATGTAATAAATGTTGTGATATAGAAAACTAGATATAAAAAATTATATTATATGAATTGTTATATGAATAGCACATCTCCATATATAATTAGAATTGTTTGGCAACATTACTTATTCAATTAGCTAGTAAATATAAAATGACATAAAATGACGTGTCTATAAATTTTTATAAAGAAAAATATACTTGTAGATAAGTATAGTTTTGGGTTCTTTAGTTAATTTTGAACTTTTATCCTATTTTATATAGAAGCTAACATTTTATTTAAAACTAAAATTAAATAATATAATAATTAGACTTAATTGCACTTTATGCTACCCAAGTTTATTATTTTGCGGATTTTGTCACCTTGTTTTTTTTTCTCGTATTTTGTCACCCTATTTTTAAAATCTTGTAAATTTTGCTCAATCATCAACTATCTATTAAATGAAAAACAAAGTGATGACATGTCAGTGATGAGTTGGCATTAAACATCCTGTCAACATTTTTTTTTGAAAAATATTTTTAAAAATAAAATTTGTTTAAAAAAATACCGAGCCTATGCTCCATGTAGCTTTTAGGGAATTTTTTTTTCAAACAATTTTTATTTTTTTAAAAACATTTTCTTCAAAAAAAAAAGTTGGCATGGATGTTTAATTCCAACTTATCACTGACACATCATTACTCTGTTTGTCATTTAATAAACAATTGATAATTGGGCAAAATTCGTAAGATTTTAAAAATAAGGTGGAAAAATACGAGAGAGAAAAAATGCGATGACAAATCTGCAAAATGATGAAACTTGGGTGGTATAAAATACAATTAAGCCAAATAATTAAAATAAATGATATAATATATTAAAAGAGGAATTTTATTAAAATAAATAATATAATATTAAAGGTGGTGATAAATAAGGAATTTTATTAAGGAATTAAGGGTAAAAAATAATAATAAGTTATAAACAATAATGTTTGAAAAAATTCTATGAGTTAATGAAATAAACGTATTTATTAAATATTTTTATTTTGATCGAAATAACTTATAAACTAATCAATTAAATTGTAAACTAGCTTAAATGACTCACTAAACAGTCTTAAACAAGTTAAAAGTTATTTTAATTCACTCCCTTTTATTTTTCATTGATAGTTATAACTTCTCTTTTTTCTTCTAAGATGTATACTTTAATTTAGAAGTGCAACATCTATAACAATATATAAAGCCAATACCTTTTTTTGGTCTCCACATTTCTTTTCATTCCCCCCCCGCAACATCTATAACAATATATCTTTTTCTTCTAAGATGTATACTTTAATTTAGAAGTGCAACATCTATAACAATATATAAAGGCAATACCTTTTTTTTGGTCTCCACATTTCTTTTTCATTGCGCCCCCCCCCCCCCCCCCCCCCTAAAATTGCTTATGTAACTTCCTCTTCCACTACTTTATTTCATTGCTAGCCTATTTTATTGTAAATTTAACCTCCACTCGCACTACTCAAATCACTCATTCTAGATACCAACACTTTCTCTCAATTATCTCTAACTGCAAAATTATCGTAACTACTTAATAAAAGTTGATAAATGATTTGAAATATGTTCAATAAAAGTTGATAAATTATTTGAAATCATAATTGCCCAATAATTATCGTAATTGCTCAATATTTAAAATCGCAATTACTTAATAATTTCTAACTACTCAATAAAGAAGATAAAAGTAGCTAATCCACCTAAACTCTGCTTCCTCTTTTGAATGTCACTTAGAATTTTATCTATTGTCCTTATATTTTGTTATCTTTTTCTTCTTTTTCATCTATTTTTTTGGGTTGAACTGATGACTTATTCTTTATATTTACATCATCAGATCTTATTTATGAACTTTTACATTTACTAAGGGAGTGGAGAAACAAAGCTACAAAGTTTGCGTAAGTCGTTATTCATTTTTCTTTGGTTTAATACATCAGTTGGTCCCTAAACTTTTGGATAATTTTTAATTAGGTCCTTGAACTAAAAAAATTGTATTTAGGTCCTTGATCTTCTACAATTTTTGTAATTGAGTTCCTAGAGTTAGTTTGTGGTGGTTTTATTACCTCCAAAGACTCAGTTGCAAAAATTGTAAAAAATCAAGGACTTAATTATAAATTTTTTACTTTGGAGACCTAATTATAATTTTTTTTAAAGTTTAGGGACCAATTAATATATTAAACCTTTTTTTTTTTTACTAAATTTGAAACCGAAGCATTAGTACACAAGTAAAAGGATAACATTATATGTAGGTTATAGCCATTTTTGGTGTTGATTGGAGGTAATACAGATTTCTTCATTTTTGGTTTTGATTGGAGGAAATACATATTTCTTCAAGGTTGCTCTAAATTTCATTTCTGACATAACTCATTCTCTATTTCTTCTCAAAAAATTAATTATAAAGCAACATTTATAATTGAATTTCAAGATAGACTATGGGAGAATGTCCACGTCGAATTGCATCAATTGTCTATGCCTATAACCTGTTCAAAATCTTCTCTTGATGCCTTCTGGGGCAATTAGGGTGGAAAATGAATGGATTTGATAAATTTTTAGTTAGATTATAATGGATTGAATAAAAATAATCCATTAATCCATTTTGATTCATTAAAAATTTATTTAAAAAATCTAATCCATCCATGATCCACCTAATAATATCTATCCAATCCATCTATTAACAATTTTTTTATGGATGGATATCCAATCCATCCATAAAAATAATATATTTTAAAAACCAAATAGTTTTTATTTTTAAAATATTTTGTCTTTTCTCTCTCCCCTCTCTCTTCTCTTTCAAATCCAATCCACAATCAAAATTTAAAATTATTTAAATTAAGTTTAGAGTTTATAGACAATGAAAATAAAATGATAATAAAAGAACTAAAGAATAAAATTCTCAATCTTACGCTAGAATATGCTTGGGATCTATATTCACCAACAACATTGAACTGGATCGTTGTTCCAATTTTTTTTAGAAATAATTTTTGGTGGGTGCATATGAAATAAATTGTGAACTATATATAAAAGATATTGTTCAGCCGTGTTTCCAAAACTACACTAGTCAAGGACCATTGATGTGTATCTTCTTTTAATTTCATTATATGTTTATCACTTATCTGCTTTATGCGTCTTTGTCGTGTGTTATCAATCCGGGGCTAACTTTTTTTACTTTCGGATGTTTAATTTTTTATTTTTTTTATAAAACTGAACTATGTTTTTTTTATTTTTTATTTTACAATCATTTTGATGTTAAGTTAATTAATTTGCTCAATTGATAGTTTAATGTGAGCGAAGTGAATATTTATTTTTTGGTATTTCCTATTTTCAATTCAAATAGGGGAGAGAGAGAGAGAGAGAGAAGAGAAAGGGAGAAAGAGGAAAGAGAAGGGGAGAGAGGAGAGGAAAGAAAAAAGAGATAGAGAGTATTAAAAAATAAATATGAAAAAAATTATGTTGGATTAATTTTAATCCATTAAGTATTAATTAGATGATCTATTGGATTTGAAAATAAAAATAGGATGAATTGTTATCCATCCATTTAATTATGTTATCTATCTAATCCGATTCAAGTCTTTTTTATTTAACAATTGGATGGATTGGATTGAATGTACATGGATAAACTGAATGGATCACAGATAAATAGATAATTTTGTCACCCCTAGGGGTAGTGCATGTTGCTTTCGAATCTTTTCTCCTTTTTCATTTTTAATACAATTTTCCATTTATTTTTTATTATCTGCAATCTTAATTTACTGTTCAGTAATATTTTTTATTCCTCTTTTGTTTCTTTGTTTACATACAGATATTATTTTTCTTTTGCGTATTTTGTTGCCAATTTTGAGTGCTTATTTCTCTTAGGGGTGTTCATGGACGGGTTAGGACGGGTTATATATGTTCCTACCCGTCCCTAAATGTTAACCGAGCCAATTTTGTAGACCCGAACCCGATCCTTAACCTAAAGAGACCGATAACACACGGGTTAACGAAGACCAGGTCTAAGTAAGACAACATCGGGTTGACCCGAAGTGTAAGCTAAAGTTTATATAGTGCTCATTAACCATGGTGAGAAGTTCAAGACATAAACTTAATACACATTACACTTATTAGAAAATTAGATTTCATAGTCAAGGAGTAGAGGGAAGAGGAAGACACATTACATTATTAGAAATCCACACTGCATGTGATAAAGTTTTTCTTTGCATAGATATAATTATTCTGTATAACAAAAAATGTTAAAAACTCAAAGAAAATGAATTACATTCATGTTTTGCTTTATAAAAAATTCAGTTCATAAAGACTGAGAGTATTAGACATTCTGGAGAGGAAATATCTTGTAGATTTTTTTTTTTGAGGAGGGGTGTTAAGGGGTTATCTCTTATAGAATTTTTTTTTAACATCGCATATTACATTTTTTTTGTTTTTTCAAACCTACTAATTTTCTGTGCACCTTGGGTTATTAAGGGAAAGTCACAGGGAAATTCTAAAAATCTAAAAAGCAACTCATCCATTTTGAGCTGAACTTTAGTGAGTTGTGATAGAATATTAAACTTTAAGTAAGCAAATAATCCATTTTTGTTTCTACTGCGCAGAGTAATGGAAATGCTACCACAGTAAGTGGATTCTATTATTCTAAATTATCTCTTTGTAAATCTTGGAAAATTGATAGCAAACGACGAAGTATTTATCAAAATGTAATGATAATAATAAATAATAAATTAATATAATAATTGGGCCGGACCAGGTGACTCAAGGTTCAACCCGAACCCGTCCCAACCCGAACCCAGGTTCTGGACTGTCTTGCCTTCTTGTCCTTTTTTCCTTTGGAAACCAGGTCAAACCTAGCTCGAAGTCTTTGGTCCAGGACGAATTGTCGGGCCGGACCAGGTCTTGTACACCCCTAATTTTCTTTTTGTTGTGGAAGGACAGTGCCATCTCATTGGGGTTATCAAGTCTACCGGGTCTATTTGTAGGGTCCCTGGTGCTCACCCTCTTTCCTGCACCTGTTTCTTCTATCATATTCTCTCTCCCGTATCTTTCTAAAGACAAGGCACATGTATTTTTTAGCACTTTTTTTTTCTTTGTGCCCATAATATTGTCGATTTTAGTTTTTTGATCATTCATTTATTTATTATTTATCTGAAACTAATGACTAAATGGTATTAGACTTATAAATGAATGGCAGCACGATCATGCAGAAACAAAAACAGGAAAGTCGGTGGATGCAATTGGTAGAGTGAAAAAAAGAACAAAAGAACAATCTTTTTCTGCAGAAAACAGTTCAACAACTTAAAGTACAAGTCAGTTCATTTTCTTTTCTTGTGAAACCTCTATTTTTGGATGTAATATTTGGTCTTTATTTGTATCTTCTTGACTGTACTAATATCTTTCGAACTGATAGCAATGGGCAAGATAAGGTTTGTTTTGGTTATTTTTTGATTCATTAGGCAGCTGGATTCAATTTCATATTCGTAGCGTTTGTGATTCTCTTTGTTTGTTTTTCTTTTAGTAGGATATAATCTATATCTTAATTTACTCTCATCAACGGAGTGAGATGTATTTTTTTTATTGTTAATAAATTTTAAATTCAACTTTTAAAAAAAAATTAATTATGTAGTTTTAAATTTATTTAAATTCAATCTGTATATCTTTCTCATAAATTTATGTATTTTTTAATTTATTTTAGTCTTATTAAGCATATAGATTATGAAGAACAAGAACGGAATTTCAACCAAACAAAATCCTTCGAGATACAAAATTGAAAAAAATTTGTGAAGCAACAAAAGGAACATGAGTTTGAGCTAAATTTTGATTAAAAAAGATCATTATATTTTATTTCCTCAGTTTTATTACTTTTCAAATTATTTTATTTTTTAATGTAATTAACCTTCTTGAAGTTGAGTATAAAACAAAAATATTATAATTAGAGTTTTAATTGTGAGTAATAAACTTAAATTGTAGCTAATTAAACTAAGCTAATCGAATATTATCATTTTTTTAATTTTAACGCAAACTTTAGAACTTTAGTATTTTAGTGATGTAAAGAAAAAAAAGTTTAAACAAAAAGTTAAGAAAAACATTAAACTACTGGAGATAAAACTGTAAGGAATAAAATTTGATTCGTATATTACTAAATTTATAATTGCTTTGCACGTAGGAATGACAAACAAATCTAGACCCATGGGTACCCGTCAAACCCTGTCTTGACTTTGGCGAGAAAACCCGTTTGACCAACATCGGGATGGGGAGGAGGATGCTAATACCCGCCCCGCCCCTCAACCCACCCGTACTAATCAAAGTACAAAATTAGCCTTTATATATAAATAAAAATTCCTAAATAATGGACTGCATGAAATGGAACATTGGTTTTTTTTTTTATTATATAATGTACTTTATGTTTAGTTTTTTTTAATTATTTGTATGTGTCATTCTTGTGGCACTATGTTTCAAAATCTTATTTAACTTTTCCAAATCATTCGAGTGTACACTATGTAATTAGTATCATTTGTCTAATTTATTACTTTTTTATTTAAATTTTAGGATATGTTTAAATTGGATGTAAGGTAACGAGAAATGATTTTTGTAAGAATACCAACATTTACATACTAAATATTTATCTATTAGTATCATGTTATTCATGTTTTTTTTTTATATAAAAAAAGACAAAAAAATATAACAAAAAAATAATGGGGGCGGGGTGGGTAAACTCAATCCCCAGCGGGGGCAAGGATGGGTATCATTTTCTAGTCCCGGTAGGGATCAGGGCCGAGGATGATTTAGGGAATTGAGGGCGGGGTGGGGATGACAAAACCTGCCCCCGCTTTGCCCCGTTGCCAAGCCTACTTGCACGGGTTAATTATTTTGCATGGAATTCAACAATAAAATGTTAAATATTGTAAGAATGTAAAATTAAAGAGAGAGAATAAATATGAATATAGTGATGTAATATATTAATGTGACAAATAAAAGAACTACAAAACGTAAATTAATAATATTTCCTAATTCTTTTTAAGATGTGTTCTTATGATTATTAATAACAAAAAAAAATGATATTTTTATAATCCTTTTTTTTATGTTCTTATAAATTCCTTATGTAAAAAAGTCATCTTTAAGGCCCGACAAGAATGCGGATACAAGGCACTGCAAGTGCTTGTGCTTTCGCTAGTTTATTATTATAGGAGAATTTGAACTCCTCTGTTTTATTCAAGAATTCAGTGCAATCATTTGTTTTTATTTTTAAAGATGGTCTTCCTTACATTATTATTTTTCTTATCGGAGGCTAGGGTGAACCACCTTGAGAGGTGGTCCGCAGTGAACCATAAGTTTTAACT
Source organism: Spatholobus suberectus (assembly GCA_004329165.1). NCBI lineage: Eukaryota > Viridiplantae > Streptophyta > Magnoliopsida > Fabales > Fabaceae > Spatholobus > Spatholobus suberectus. The sequence continues at coordinate 7,899,880 of CM014735.1, forward strand.
ATTAGATAAATCCTATTATCATAGGTTTCTCACACCAAAGTCTTGACAGCGTTTCTGTTTTTTTTTTTTTTTTTTGTCATTTCTCCACTCCCACCCTCCCCTTCCCCTACTCAGGCCACCAACGACACCGATGCTACCACCCTCACTAGCGCCACTAGCAACGCCGACAACAAACCCGCAAGCACAAGCTAGTGATCTAATAGAAATGCACAGCAATAGATCTAGACTAACTTCGGTTGATCTTGTTGTTGGTGGTGGTGGTTTTGTTGGTCAAGGGTTGTTTTGTTGTCATGGAGGGTAGCAGCGATGGAGAGGAGACAAAGAGGCCCTTAAGCTTGTGGTGGACGTGGGTCTCGGGGTTGGGGATCGGTAGCAAATCTTAGGACGGGGGGCGGAAGCGAGCAAGGAACATGCGAAGGTCTTTGGCTGTGAATGGACCTCGAGAACTCCCAAACATTGGAGAGAGAAATGCCTCTAGCGACAACCAGTGAGTAGATAAGGAGGGAGAGGGGAAGAAGAGAAAAAAGAAAGAAAAAAAAAAAGGTGTCATTGTCGAAAATCACCTTTGGCAACGACTAGTGAAGCAGATCTGAGGAAGGAGGAGAATTTAGTGTTGAACGTGTAGGATAAGAATGATGAGATTAGATGAATCTAATGTTAAATAAATGATGCACCATCAACCACCTATCAACATGGTGCACCCTAGAACTCGTCTTTTTTATTAGTCTAATTTGGTAGTGCATAAACTAATTTTACACTACAATTCAAATTATATGATATAAATTTGAATGAGATTATTCTCTGGAATCTTCATCATTATCAACATTATTATTAGTCAGACTATTTTCACAAGTCCTTATACAAAAAAAAAAAAAAAAAAACTAATCTTCATGAGTGATTACACCTATTTGAGTGATGAACTAAAATAATTCACAAATCAAAATAACTCCAAACAATACATTTCTTTAACTTATAAATTCCAATAATAAAAGCAAAAGCCATGAGTTAGTTTTAAATTGGAAAAGAAATATAGAAAATTAGTACAGAATTTTAATTAACGGTAGATATTATAAAATTAAAGCATTAAACTTTGCATTATCTCTATTCTCTAAATTATATTATTGTACACGAAGAATACTTTTCCGAGGTACGTCTCGTCTGCTTTAGACTTGTTACTTTTGACTAATCACCGTATACATTTCTTTCTACTCACTCGAGGAATCGAATGGAAGGTATTCTGTACTCTCAGTATCATGTATGCAGGACACTTGGAACGAAAAGAGCAGTACTTACATTTCCATAGCTCTTCCTTAGCAACTAACTGGCTTCTCGCTGTTCAAGCCAAAACTCGAGACAATTCTGGATTTGACTTTTTATCCAACCATCATCATATGTAACTTGTTCTTCATACAGCACTGAATGATCGCTGAGATTCATATCTCAACTCTAGCTGATCATGAGCAGGTGGTAGCATCTTGCATGTATTTTGGTAACATATCACCACATCATCAAGGGTCAGTGCTGAGATACCAAAGTCAGCACATACTGCTTGTAGATCTTCACATATAGTATGTTGAGGATTTAACTCAAAATAATCAAACAACTGTTTAGATGGGAAGTCATCATTCGCATGAGCAACTAAATTGTCCCACAAGTACTTGTAACACATTAATTGAATCCTTCCATATATTTTCTGTGGCTCTAAAGGAACTGCATCATGGGAACGAGTTTTGTTTCAACCAGTATTGGCTTATGACCATTTTCTGCCTTAGGCATTCGAATCTCATCAATCTTTCCCACCATCCATATGCCTTGTGCAAAAACAAAGCTTACTATTGGAAGCTCACGTGTTAATCCTTCACTGAACAAATGATTCACGCCATTTATGAAATTAACAAGCTTCAGTGCCATATAATCTTCAAGTGACTTCACCTTCACTTTCACCGGCGATAGAACCTCTTGTTGAAGTTGAACATGTCGATCTATACCAGCTTGGATAGCTTCATTGTTCCTCCTTCCTTCTCTAAAATCAATTTGCTTTGGCTGCACCGTTCCTCACCAGGCTTAGTTTCATTGTTCTTGGATTCTATGAAGAGAAGAGAAAACTCCATTTTCTTTTCACACCATTCTGTCCCGCAAACATCAGTGACAAACAAGCCCCTCCTGCTCCTAAACTCGTCTAGTAATGTGTCATCTGCTCTTGACTTCTTCCCAGTACTCAGCAATTTGCCAAAATCTTCTATGCTTCAGCATACATGAATAACTTTTTCTTGTGCTTGAGCTGAATCGACTGAACTGCTAAGGCATTTCCCTGCAACTGAGAGGCTGGAGTGGGAGATTGGATTGCAGGAATAGCAGCAGAAGTAACAGAAGAACAAGCTGCTGAAGCTAAAGCAGCTTCAGTCAAAGCAATCCTTTCATCACTTCCGATCTCAGTTGGGATGTTGGAGGATGTTCCGGCCATATGACCGCTGCGGATCCAGCAAGTCCGTGAATTGTGGTTAAAGTGCAGTACTACTAGTGCAGTTCACGTATTGAGAGTTAATTCTAGTAATGTGAGACTTGGAACTCACGTAATTATAGAAAGTATTGGAATCTTATCGAAATGGAGCTAGTAAGAATTGGAATTCTTAACCAGCAAGAAAGGTAAAATCAATGAGAACATAAAGCAAAGAAAAAAGAAAGAAACTGTATGGAATCTTAGTACCAAGTTTCCAAGAAAGTAGACAAATATGAAAGAAAAAGCATAGAAGATAGAAAAGGAGTTTGGGATGGAGACTCTTAATTTGGAGGATTGGTAGGGGTAAGTGGTCATAATTTATAATTTTGATTGCTTACAGACACAGTTTTTGCGTCCACAAACTATGATCACGTAAAGCAAATACTGTCAACAGAAGATTACAGATATTAACAGGATTAGGAAAGAAAAGATCATTCGCTTCACCTCTTACTCCAACATTTTTTTTACTGTAACACAAATAGGATAGCAAAGAAATCCCAACACTGGTTGCTAAAAGACAACTCAATGCACATGACTCCCACATAGTGGGATATTGGAAGGGTAGATTGTACGCAGCCTTACCCTCTTATAAGCAATGCTATTTCCACGATTTGGACATGGGTCACAAAGCAGCAAGCCAGCAACCTTAGCGTGGCATCAAGGTTCACCCTCAATTGTTATAGAGTCATTAGTTCGGGGAAAAAATTACCCATAAAAACCCATGATTAAGAATCAAAGTGTGCCAGATCATATATGCCTATGTAACTATGTAAGTAGTCAAAAACCTTTATTGCCAAGCTATTTAATAAGCCATGTTCCCCACTGTTAGGGTCGTTTTTAATCGAATAGAATTGTCGAGAGAAATATATGAGAAATTGAGGTATAGATAAGGATTGAAATGCATGGATGCATAACAAAAAAGACAAGTACTGAAATACTCAAAAGCAGGATTTCGAATTAGTCGAGAGGGTATGTTTGAGGAGACTTTGTTGCATACAAGAAGAGGCTCAAGGCATGCTCAAAAAGAAGACTTGTCTGGAGAAGGGCCACATTTGAAAGGAGGTTCGTGTTGTAGTTAGAAGTAGTTTTTAGAAAAGGATCAATTTCAGACAAGTAGCAACATATTAGTTAGGTTCACTTACTTGTGTACACGTGTCGAGATCATAGAGATTCTACCATTATATAAATTATGTATAAATAAACAATCGCGTAGCCATTTTTCTTCGGTTCTGACATTTCACACAACTCTATACCACACACGCTGTAAACTAATGGCTACCAGTTCAAAAGGAGGAAGGTATGTTCTAACCCAACTTTATTTTTAATGTATTCTGCTTTTCTCATCTCAAATTCTACTCTATAACTCTTTCTTCTTTCGATAACTCTCTCTTCACAATTTAATTTCAATCTTTCTATAACTTTTACTTCTTTCTATAACTTCTTCCTTTGCCTATAACCCTTTCTAAAATATTCATGTAGTATAATGCATGTTTCGACTCATTTGTTAATGACTTATAATTAAAAATCGAATATAAATCTAAGGGTTAAATATGTTTTTAGTCATCCAAAAATTAGCCTGTTTTGGTTTTAGGCCTAAAAAAAAAAATCTTGAATAAAGTCCCTCAATATTAAAAGCACCCTAATTAGATCCTTGTGTTAAACTTTGTTAATTTTTCTATTAAATGATGACCACATCAGCATCATAGTGACTATTAATTTGCTGATGTGGTCATCCATATCAACTATTATGTCCAGCTCAGATTAGTAATATACTTTTTGAATAAAATTATACATGATTAACCCTAAATATAGATTTTTTTAACCCTAAAACAAAAGTAATTACTTGATTTTTCATTAAAAATTATCATTGGACACTTTAGGTAATAAAATATTTTACTTGAAAGTTGATATGACCATCATTTAACAGAAAAGTTAGCAGAGTTTAACACAGGGATCTAATTAGGGTATTTTTAATATTTGAACGACTTTATTCAAGGAAAAAGATTTTGAGAACTAAAGCTAAAATAGGTCAATTTTTGTAGGACTAAACACATATTTAACCCTAAATCTAAATGTTTGTATATACTATTGTTTATCAATTCAAATGAATATACAATCATAATTCTATTCATTGTATGAAATACTCAAAAGCAGGATTTCGAATTAGTCGAGATGGGTATGTTCGAGGAGACTTTGTTGCATATAAGAAGAGGCTCAAGCCATGCTCAAAAGAAGACTTTTCTGGAGAAGGGCCACATTCAAAAGGAGGTTTGTGTTGCAGTTAGAAGTAGTTTTCAAAAAAGGGTCAGTTTCAGATAGGTAGCAACATATTAGTTAGGATCACTTACTTATTGTATACGTGTCGAGATCATAGAGATTCGACCTTTATATAGATTATGTATAAATAAACAATCGTGTAGCCATTTTTCTTCAGTTCTGACATTTCATACATTTCTGTATACACACATGCCGTAAACTAATGGCTACCAGTTCAAAGGAGAAAGTATATGTTTTGACCCAACTTTTATTTTCAATGTATTTTGCTTTTCTCATTTAAACTCTACTGTCTATAACTCTTTCTTCTTTTGATAACTCTTTCTTCACAATTTAATTTTAATCTTTCTATAACTCTTACTTTTTCTATGACTTCTTCCTCTGCCTATAACCCTTTCTAATAATATGTATGTACTACAATGCATGTTTCGACTCATTTGTGAATGACTATATAATTAAAAATCAAATATAAATCTAAAGTTAAATATGTTTTTGGTCCTCTAAAAATTAACCTATTTTGGTTTTAGTCCTAAAAAAAAAAATTGAATAAAGTTCTCAAATATTAAAAATACTTTAATTAGATTCCTATACTAAACTCTGTTTAATTTTTTATTAAATGATAATCACATCACATCACAATTATCATTAATTTGCTGATGTGGTCATTCAATTAACTGTTATGTCCAAGTCAAAGTAGTAACATACTTTTTAAATAAAATCATTACATGATTAACCCTAAATTAGAGATTTTTTAACCCTAAAGTAAAAGTAATTACCCAATTTTTTATTAAAAATTATCATTAGACAATTTAGGTAATAAAATACTTTATAGAAGCTAATATAACCATCATTTAACAAAAAGGTTTAGTAGAGTTTAGTACAGGGATCTAATTGGGGTATTTTTAATATTTGAACGACTTTATTCAAGGAAAAAGATTTTTGAGAACTAAAACTAAAATAGGTCAATTTTTGTAGGACTAAACACATATTTAACCCTAAATCTAAATGTTTGTATATGCTATTGTTTATCAATTCAAATGAATATACAATCATAATTCTATTCATTGTATGAAGTTATTATTTAATACCTTTATCAAAATCAAAGTAATTATAATATTGGGTTGTTGATTAAAATTTTCTCAAGTTGAAAGCCTAGATTGCTAGTTTGAATAAAAAAAATCCACAATGAGATCATAGATTCTAAGTCTCATTTTAAATAAAATCTTTATTTGTTGATTAGAATATTTATGAAAATGTATCTTTCTAGAATTGACACCATTTCGACTCTTAAAACGAATTTCCACTGTCAACACCGACAAATATTAAGCACAAAGCTTAGCATTTCAAACATACTTGAGCCAAAGTGAAAAGTAAAAATATAAGAGACAAAGAGACATGTGGAATTACAAACACCTTGCTAGAGTTAACACAATTGGTATAAATAGTTAAATACATTTTTGCTCCTTATATAGTTTACCTCAATTTTAGTTTTGGTCCCAATAGTTTAGATGTTTGGTTTTTAGTCCGTAATTGAGGTAAACCATTGGGATGAAAAATGTTTTTGATTCGAGAGATTTTATAGGCTGACCACATTCATGGAATTGTATAAAATCTTAATGGCCTCCTAGCTTATTCAGTAACCAAAAAAAAAGTCAAACGGGAAAATGTAAAAGGAAGGAAACATACCTTAACGTTCTTATCACACCCGTACCATGAAATTTCTCAACATTTTTTCTTTACATGACAGAAACAGTTTACCTATTATCTAGCTCATTGATGATAGAATCAACTACACTTCCTGGAAACCTCAACTTGTAACTGGGGACAGCATATTTGGGAAGGACAGACCATATCATCGTGAATTAAAGAGGGTATTAGGATAAAAGAATATTTTCATAGTCATAGTCTAGAAGTCGACTACCAGTAATACCTAGGCCACTAGGTCTAAACAATAACAAGCTTCACATAGGGAACCAGGAAGCTATTACATTTCCATAAAATCCATAATACTATCAAATCAATTTAGGGCTCAACACTTCAACTTAACGTCAGCTTAAAGCAAAAACACATTGCTTTGAAAGGGAAATGAGAACAATCTTGTACTCCAATCATGAAATAATTGCACACTAAACATCATAATTTAGTTGACAAGGTTCCAATATGAAGAACATTAGTCGATTAACTTGATAACATCATTATAAGTATACTATTATAACAATTTTCAGAGAACCCAAGTATAGACATAATTAAATTACACTAAAGAACATCCAAATATCCAAGTAAGCCAGTATTGGCTGTATTGCAGCTAACCTTCTCAATGTACCAATTAAAGTAGGTTGCCCGGAAGGCAAAAGCAGAATGAGTAAAGATTTGAACATCCCAGACTCCTGACCCCATAATCAAGCAGGGGAAAAACAACAACGTTGCAGTTCAAAATTGTCATGGCTCCAATGACAGAAGCATCCAGACACACAAGTAACCAGTATGTAAGAATCCGTAAGAAAAGGATTGGAATGGAATGCAACGATAAAATATTAAACATTTACACAAAAATTAACACACTTACCAATGTTACAGTAATTAAATATGGCTTAATCATTCTTGTATTACTAACAGAATAACAGTATTTTGTCAAGCAGTATTACTAACAAATCATATAAATCCAACAATACACTTTATATTTATTTTTAATTTTACTAATAAAACAAAAGATAAGATTTATTTAATACGATTAGAAGAATATATAAAATTACTACAGAATTTTTTATTAATAGCAGATGCTACAATATGAAAGCACTAATTTTTGCATCACTCTTAATTATATAATAATACTTCTGCAAGGTAATGAGGATTGAGACATGTCTATTCTACTTAAGTGTTAAGACCCATGACTTGACATATCTGTCTTGTTTTCTTTTTCCTGCTACACCACAATTACATTTGTTTCTACTCACTTGAGTAATCGCTTGCAAGAGATTCCGTGCTCTCAGTATCAGTGTATCCTTGACACTCAGAAACAAATCACAGTACCCACACTTCCAGTGCTCATCCTCAGCCACATAACTGGCTTCTCTCTGTCCAAGCCACAACTCAAGACAACTCTGGATTTGACTCTTTACCCAACCATCATCATATGCAACTTTTTCTTCATCCAGCACTGAATAATCCCTCTGAGATTCATATCTCAACACAAGCATATCATGAGCAGGGTGGTAGCATCTTGCATGTATTTTGGTAACACATCACCACATCATTAAGGGTCCGTGCTGAGAATCCAGAATCATCACATGCTGCTTGTAGATCTTTGCATAGAGTACGACGAGGATTTAACTCAAAATAATCATACAACTGTTTAGATGGGAAATCATGATGAGCATGTGCAACTAAATTGTCCACAAATACTTGTAACACATTAACTGAATCCTTCCCTTTCTTTCTGTGCTTCTGAAGGAACAGTATCTTGGGAACGAGTCTTTGTTTCAACTAGTATTGGATTGTGATCTTTTTTCCCTCTAGGCATCCGAACCTCATCGATCTTTCCCACCATCCATATGCCTTGTGCAAAGGCAAAGCTTACTATTGGAAGCTCACGTGTTAACCGGTCAAACAGCAATTGATTCACCCCATTTATGAAGTTAACAAGCTTCAGTGCCATGTCATCTTCACGTGACTTCACATTCAATTCCACCATAGTGTGAACCTCTTGCTGAAGTTGAACATGCCGATCTCTGCCAGCTTTTATAGCTTCATTGTTCCTCCTTCCTCCTCCAAAATTCATTTGATTAGCTTCATTGTTCTTCCACTCTTCAGAGAAAAGAGAAAACTCCATTTGCCTTTCACACCATTCTGTGTTCGTAACATCAGTGACAAACAAGCCTCTCTTGCTCCTAAACCGGTTGAGTAGCGTGTTATCTTCTCTGAGCTTCTTCTTCCTCCTCAGGAAGTTGCCATAGTCCCTCTATGTCGGGTTCTGCACACATGCACAACCTTCTCTTGGCTTTAACTGAAACTGAGTCAATGGACTTGGCATTTCTGTGCAACTTAGAGGCTGAAGTGGGTGTATGTTTTGCAGGTGTAGCAGCTTCAGTGAAAACAATTTCTTCATCATCACTTAGTATCTCAATTATTGGGATCTTGGAGGATGTTCGAACCATGGTTGATTTTGGTCATGCAAGTTTGTGATTTGTTGTTGGAGTGTAGTGCTACTACTTGGGCATCAATTCGCATGTTGAGAATTAATTCTAGCAGTGTGAGACTTGGGAACTCACAAAATTATAGAGAGTATTGAAATTTTATTAGAAGGGAGCTAGTGAGAATTGGAAGTCTTAACCATCAGAAAGGAAAAATAATTGAGAGCAAAAGAGCCGTGGTGGAATCTTAGTACAAGTTTCAAAGAAAGTAGACAAATACGAAAAGAAAAAAGCATAAAAGATAGAAAAGCAGTCTTGGGATGGAGACTCTTAATTTGTAGGATTGGTAGAGTGGTATGGGGGTCATAATTCACATGGTAAACTGAACAATTCTGATGCTTCGGACACAGTTCTTATGTCCAAAAACTATGATCATGTAAAGCAAATAGTGTCAACACAAATTGAAGTAACGAAAACCCTGCACTAGTTGATACAGAATCGCTAGAAAGGGGGAAAAAAAGGTTACCCATAAAAACCAACGGTTAAGAGTGAGAGTATGCCAGAGCATATTGTATGGCTAGGCAATATTGGTCGAAAACCTTCATTGCTATCTTGTAAGTCATGTACCCCACAAATACTAGTCACAAACAATATTCCACATTAAAGCATCATTCGAGTAAAAATGGAAGAAAAATATTTCAAACAGCTTGCTAGAGTCAACTCAATAAGCTTGTTTATTCAACTTCAGGATTCAAGGGATTTGTAGGCCGACCTTATCTTCAAGGAATGGATCTTGAAGGCCTCTTAGCTTATTCAATTTTTGTTTTAAAAATAAAAGTCATAAAGTAGGCACAGAATATATGCATGTTTGTGTTAAAGTTTATAAATATAAGTTTTAATCAAAAATATATTGTAAACTCAAGTTTGATAAAAAAATAAATTTATTATAATGTGATTTATGTGTAGATGTTTTTTGTTCAAAAGTATTTTGACAAAGTAAAATATGTATGAATAATATTAATCACAAGTACCTTTATTTAATACTGCACTTGCACAAGTATTGCCAACGGAAAAATGAAGGTATGTCTAGGATCCTCCAATATACTTTTGGATCACAAAACTCACTTTGTTACCATATTTGGTTGCTCCCTAAAAGTAATTTCTTCACCTATGTTTCAATCTAAACTCAGTTTGTAATGGAAGCAAGATGTGGCTTACTTTTGAAACTCAATTTCCGTTGGTAGTATATATGCAAGTGCAAAAGTACTTTTGATTATATTAACCAAACAAATTCACTTTGTCAACATATTTTTGAACAAAAAATATCCAACATAAATTACATTATAATAAACTTATTTTTTTATCAAACTTAGCTCACAACATACTTTTAATTCAAACTTATGTTTATAAACTTTAACCCAAACATGCACTAAGTTTTCAAAGGCAATCCTATGTTGTTTTCAACTCAACTCAGTTTAGTAACAACTGAGTTAAAATTAATTTGAGAGGCATCCAAACATAATAGCAACTAAGTATAGTAGGATAAAAGTAATTTTGGACCACCTAATCAGTAATCCAAACATAGCTTATATCTGTTTACAGCTCAAAAGTTATTCTGTCTTGTTATCCAAAGAAAATGATTTTTTTAAACATTTAACATATCATTTCTAAACACAAATCGGTTTCTTCAAACTCAATTCTTTCAAAATTAACTCTACCAAACTTAAGTAAATAATTTTTTTACCGTTAGCCCAAGTTCAAGTGCCATAATATCAGTGGTATCCATGTCCAGGAACATCCCATTCTCCACATCTCCCTCAGGCTGCGGAATTGCATCGCTTCCAGCCTTCAAATTTGGTAGATCCAACACCTAAATTAATTATATTTAATTAAAAAAACTAAAATTTTCACTTTTCTTGATAACAGACAAGTAATGTTTAATTTTAAGCAGTATTTTAAAAACCAGTTCGAATCGGCTGGTTAGACCAGTTGAACCGAAAACTGGTGGTGCCACTAATCCGAGCTGATGATTGGTTCGGATATGTCATCAACCTGATATGAATTGGTGTGACTCAGCGGATTTTACAGTTGAATCAGTAAATTGGCGACTTGACCTTGACCGATTCAAAAAAAAAAATTTTAAGCGTGAAATAATGTCGTTTTGACTACAACTATTGAATAAAAATAGAAATCCCAACTTAAAATATAATTTATATATTAAAAATATTAATTTACTATGAATTTTAATTATAAAAAAATAGATATTCATATGTGAAATGATAATAATTACCAAAATTATAAATCCGAATGTACGTATGCGTACGATATAAATGTCTCTCGTATTCACCGCACAACTACACTTGCTTTTCACTTGCTCTTGTTTGTTTGACTTAAATACTTAATTTTTATTTATTTCTAGGCTACACATTACCACTGAAATTTAATTAATAAATTTTATAGCTATGAAATTTTTATGTCATGAATATTTTTAATTTTTTTAATGACAACCGGGTCATGTGGTTCAATTAGTGACCCTTGAATTCGACCATTGACTTAATGACCCAGTATCTTGATCGATGACTGGTCCGAGTTTTAAAACATTGATTTTAAGATCTAAAATTTTGATTAAAAAAAAAAAAGAATCTAAAATTTTATCCGAACCACAAAAACAAACACAAATCCATTTATTTTGTAAAAAATGTTATTTTTATAGTGGCTGAAAACCTCAAGTGATGTCTACCAAAAGTAACTGATAAATTAATTGAAAATTAAAAATTAATTTTGTAATTAGATGTTATTAAGCTAATTATATATAAGAAAATTGTTATTTGTATATACATTTTGTAACTAAGAAATAAAAAGAGAAAAAAGAGGGAAAAGTGTGAAATGTAATAAATGTGTGATATAGAAAAATAGATATAAAAAATTATATTATATGAATTGTTATATGAATAGCACATCTCCATATATAATTAGAATTGTTTGGCAACATTACTTATTCAATTAGCTAGTAAATATAAAATGACATAAAATGACGTGTCTATAAATTTTTATAAAGAAAAAATATACTTGTAGATAAGTATAGTTTGGGTTCTTTAGTTAATTTTTGAACTTTTATCCTATTTTATATAGAGCTACATTTTATTTAAAACTAAAATTAATAATATAATAATTAGACTTAATTGCATTTATGCTACACAAGTTTTATTATTTTGCGGATTTTGTCACCTTGTTTTTTTTTCTCGATTTTGTCACCCTATTTTTAAAATCTTGTAAATTTTGGCCAATCATCAACTATCTATTAAATGAAAAACAAAGTGATGACATGTCAGTGATGAGTTGGCATTAAAACATCCTGTCAACATTTTTTTTTGAAAAAATATTTTAAAAAATAAAATTTGTTTAAAAAAAATACCGAGCCTATGCTCCATGTAGCTTTTTAGGGAATTTTTTTTCAAACAATTTTTATTTTTTTAAAAACATTTTCTTCAAAAAAAAAAGTTGGCATGGATGTTTAATTCCAACTTATCACTGACACATCATTACTCTGTTTGTCATTTAATAAACAATTGATAATTGGGCAAAATTCGTAAGATTTTAAAAATAAGGTGGAAAAATACGAGAGAGAAAAAATGCGATGACAAAATCTGCAAAATGATGAAACTTGGGTGGTATTAAAATACAATTAGAGCCAAATAATTAAAATAAATGATATATATATTAAAAGAGGAATTTTATTAAAATAAATAATATAATATTAAAGGTGGTGATAATAAGGAATTTTATTAAAGGAATTAAGGGTAAAAAATAATAATAAGTTATAACAATAATGTTTGAAAAAATTCTATGAGTTAATGAAATAAACGTATTTATAAATATTTTATTTTGATCGAAATACTTATAAACTAATCAATTAAATTGTAAACTAGCTTAAAATGACTCACTAACAGTCTTAAACAAGTTAAAAGTTATTTTAATTCACTCCCTTTTATTTTTCATTGATAGTTATAACTTCTCTTTTTTCTCTAAGATGTATACTTTAATTAGAAGTGCAACATCTATAACAATATATAAAGCAATACCTTTTTTTGGTCTCCACATTTCTTTTCATTCCCCCCCGCAACATCTATAACAATATATCTTTTTTCTTCTAAGATGTATACTTTAATTTAGAAGTGCAACATCTATAACATATATAAGGCAATACCTTTTTTTTGGTCTCCACATTTCTTTTTCATTGCGCCCCCCCCCACCCCCCCCCCCCCCTAAAATTGCGTATGTAACTTCCTCTTCCCTACTTATTCATTGCTAGCCTATTTTATTGTAAATTTAACCTCCACTCGCACCTACTCAAATCACTCATTCTAGATACCAACACTTTCTCTCAATTATCGCTAACTGCAAAAATTATCGTAACTACTTAATAAAAGTTGATAAATGATTTGAAATATGTTCAATAAAAGTTGATAAATTATTTGAAATCATAATTGCCCAATAATTATCGTAATTGCTCATATTTAAAATCGCAATTACTTAATAATTTCTAACTACTCAATAAAAGAAGATAAAAGTAGCTAATCCACCTAACTCTGCTTCCTCTTTTGAATGTCACTTAGAATTTTATCTATTGTCCTTATATTTTGTTATCTTTTTCTTCTTTTCATCTATTTTTTTGGGTTGAACTGATGACTTATTCTTTATATTTACATCATCAGATCTTATTTTATGAACTTTTACATTTACTAGGGAGTGGAGAAACAAAGCTACAAAGTTTGCGTAAGTCGTTATCATTTTTTCTTTGGTTTAATACATCAGTTGGTCCCTAAACTTTTGGATAATTTTTAATTAGGTCCTTGAACTAAAAAAATTGTATTTAGGTCCTTGATCTTCTACAATTTTTGTAATTGAGTTCCTAGAGTTAGTTTGTGGTGGTTTTATTACCTCCAAAGACTCAGTTGCAAAAATTGTAAAAAATCAAGGACTTAATTATAAATTTTTTTACTTTGGAGACCTAATTATAATTTTTTTTAAAGTTTAGGGACCAATTAATATATTAAACCTTTTTTTTTTTTTACTAAATTTGAACCGAAGCATTAGTACACAAGTAAAGGATATACATTATATGTAGGTTATAGCCATTTTTGGTGTTGATTGGAGGTAATACAGATTTCTTCATTTTTGGTTTTGATTGGAGGAAATACATATTTCTTCAAGGTTGCTCTAAATTCATTTCTGACATAACTCATTCTCTATTCTTCTCAAAAAATTAATATAAAGCAACATTTATAATTGAATTTCAAGATAGACTATGGGAGAATGTCCACGTCGAATGCATCAATTGTCTATGCCTATAACCTGTTCAAAATCTTCTCTTGATGCCTTCTGGGGCAATTAGGGGTGGAAAATGAATGGATTTGATAAATTTTTAGTTAGATTATAATGGATTGAATAAAAATAATCCATTAATCCATTTTGATCATTAAAAATTTATTTAAAAAATCTAATCCATCATGATCCACCTAATATATCTATCCAATCCATCTATTAACAATTTTTTATGGATGGATATCCAATCCATCCATAAAAATAATATATTTTAAAAACCAAATAGTTTTATTTTAAAATATTTTGTCTTTTCTCTCTCCCCTCTCTCTTCTCTTTCAAATCCAATCCACAATCAAAATTTAAAATTATTTAAATTTAAGTTTAGAGTTTATAGACAATGAAAATAAAATGAAATAAAAGAACTAAAAGAATAAAATTCTCAATCTACGCTAGAATATGCTTGGGATCTATATTCACCAACAACATTGAACTGGATCGTTGTTCCAATTTTTTTTAGAAATAATTTTTGGTGGGTGCATATGAAATAATTGTGAACTATATATAAAAGATATTGTTCAGCCGTGTTTCCAAAACTACACTAGTCAAGGACCATTGATGTGTATCTTCTTTTATTTCATTATATGTTTATCACTTATCTGCTTTATGCGTCTTTGTCGTGTGTTATCAATCCGGGGCTAACTTTTTTTTACTTTCGGATGTTTAATTTTTTATTTTTTTTATAAAACTGAACTATGTTTTTTTTATTTTTTATTTTACAATCATTTGATGTTAAGTTAATTAATTTGCTCAATTGATAGTTTAATGTGAGCGAAGTGAATATTTATTTTTGGTATTTCCTATTTTCAATTCAATAGGGAGAGAGAGAGAGAGAGAGAGAGAGAAGAGAAAGGGAGAAAGAGGAAAGAGAAGGGGAGAGAGGAGAGGAAAGAAAAAGAGATAGAGAGTATTAAAAAAATAAATATGAAAAAAATTATGTTGGATTAATTTTAATCCATTAAGTATTAATTAGATGATCTATTGGATTTGAAATAAAATAGGATGAATTGTTATCCATCCATTTAATTATGTTATCTATCTAATCCGATTCAAGTCTTTTTTATTTTAACAATTGGATGGATTGGATTGAATTGTACATGGATAAACTGAATGGATCACAGATAAATAGATAATTTTGTCACCCCTAGGGGTAGTGCATGTTGCTTTCGAATCTTTTCTCCTTTTTCATTTTTTAATACAATTTTCCATTTATTTTTATTTATCTGCAATCTTAATTTACTGTTCAGTAATATTTTTTATTCCTCTTTTGTTTCTTTTGTTTACATACAGATATTATTTTTCTTTTGCGTATTTTGTTGCCAATTTTGAGTGCTTATTTCTCTTAGGGGTGTTCATGGGACGGGTTAGGACGGGTTATATATGTTCCTAACCCGTCCCTAAATGTTAACCGAGCCAATTTTGTAGACCCGAACCCGATCCTTAACCTAAAGAGACCCGATAACAACGGGTTTAACGAAAGACCAGGTCTAAGTAAGACAACATCGGGTTGACCCGAAGTGTAAGCTAAAAGTTATATAGTGCTCATTAACCATGGTGAGAAGTTCAAGACATAAACTTAATACACATTACACATTATTAGAAAATTAGATTTCATAGTCAAGGAGTAGAGGGAAGAGGAAGACACATTACATTATTAGAAATCCACACTGCATGTGATAAAGTTTTTTCTTTGCATAGATTATATTATTCTGTATAACAAAAAAATGTATAAACTCCAAAGAAATGAAATTACATTCATGTTTTGCTTTATAAAAATTCAGTTCATAAGACTGAGAGTATTAGACATTCTGGAGAGGAAATATCTTGTAGATTTTTTTTTTTGAGGAGGGGTGTTAAGGGGTTATCTCTTATAGAATTTTTTTTTAACATCGCATATTACATTTTTTTTGTTTTTTCAAACCTACTAATTTTCTGTGCACCTTGGGTTATTAAGGGAAAGTCACAGGGGAAATTCTAAAATCTAGAAAAGCAAATCATCCATTTTGAGCTGAACTTTAGTGAGTTGTGATAGCAATATTAAACTTTAAGTAAGCAAATAATCCATTTTTGTTTCTACTGCGCCAGAGTAATGGAAATGCTACCAACAGTAAGTGGATTCTATTATTCTAAATTATCTCTTTGTAAATCTTGGAAAATTGATAGCAAAACGACGAAGTATTTATCAAAATGTAATGATAATAATAATAATAAATTAATAATAATAATTGGGCGGACCAGGTGACTCAAGGTTCAACCCGAACCCGTCCCAAACCCGAACCCAGGTTCTGGACTGTCTTGCCTTTCTTGTCCTTTTTTCCTTTTGGAAACCAGGTCAAACCTAGCTCGAAGTCTTTGGTCCAGGACGAATTGTCGGGCCGGGACCAGGTCTTGTACACCCCTAATTTCTCTTTTGTTGTGGAAGGACAGTGCCATCTCATTGGGGTTATCAAGTCTACCGGGTCTATTTGTAGGGTCCCTGGTGCTCACCCTCTTTCCTGCACCTGTTTCTTCTATCATATTCTCTCTCCCGTATCTTTCTAAAGACAAGGTCACATTGTATTTTTAGCACTTTTTTTTTTCTTTGTGCCCATAATATTGTCGATTTTAGTTTTTTGATCATTCATTTATTTATTATTTATCTGAAACTAATGACTAAATGGTATTAGACTTATAAATGAATGGCAGCACGATCATGCAGAAACAAAAACAGGAAAGTCGGTGGATGCAATTGGTAGAGTGAAAAAAAGAAACAAAAGAACAATCTTTTTCTGCAGAAAACAGTTCAACAACTTAAAGTACAAGTCAGTTCATTTTCTTTTCTTGTGAAACCTCTATTTTTGATGTAATATTTGGTCTTTATTTGATATCTTCTTGAACTGTACTAATATCTTTCGAACTGATAGCAATGGGCAAGATAAGGTTTGTTTTTGGTTATTTTTTGATTCATTAGGCAGCTGGATTCAATTTCATATTCGTAGCGTTTGTGATTCTCTTTGTTTGTTTTCTTTTAGTAGGATATAATCTTATATCTTAATTTACTCTCATCAACGGAGTGAGATGTATTTTTTTATTGTTAAATAAATTTTAAATTCAACTTTTAAAAAAAATTAATTATGTATTTTTAAATTTAATTTAAATTCAATCTGTTATATCTTTCTCATAAATTTATGTATTTTTTTAATTTATTTTAGTCTTATTAAGCATATAGATTATGAAGAACAAGAACGGAATTTCAACCAAACAAAATCCCTTCGAGATACAAAATTGAAAAAAATTTGTAAGCACAAAAGGAACATGAGTTTGAGCTAAATTTGATTAAAAAAGATCAATTATATTTTATTTCCTCAGTTTTATTACTTTTCAAATTATTTTATTTTTTAATGTAATTAAACCTTCTGAAGTTTGAGTTAAACAAAAATATTATAATTAGAGTTTTATTGTGAGTAATAAACTTAAAATTGTAGCTAATTAAACTAAGCTAATAGAATTTATCATTTTTTTAATTTTAACGCAAAATTAGAACTTTAGTATTTAGTGATGTAAAGAAAAAAAGTTTAAAAAAAAAGTTAAGAAAACATTAAACTATTGGAGATAAAATGTAAGGAATAAAATTTGATTCTTATATTATAAATTTATAATTGCTTTGCACGTAGGAATGACAAACAAATATAGACCCATGGGTACCCGTCAAACCCTGTCTTGACTTTGGCGAGAAAAACCCGTTTTGACCAACATCGGGGATGGGGAGGAGGATGCTAATACCCGCCCCGCCCCTCAACCCACCCCGTACTAATAAAAGTACAAATTAGCCTTATATATAAATAAAACATTCCTAAATAATGGACTGCATGAATGGAACATTGGTTTTTTTTTTTATTATATAATGTACTTTATGTTTAGTTTTTTTTAATTATTTGTATGTGTCATTCTTGTGGAATATGTTTTCAAAATCTTATTTAAATTTTACAAATCATTCGAGTGTAAAATATGTAATTAGTATCATTTGTCTTAATTTATTACTTTTTATTTTAAATTTAGGATATGTTAAATTGGATGTAAGGTAACGAGAAATGATTTTTGTAAGAATCACAACATTTACATACTAAATATTTATCTATTAGTATCATGTTATTCATGTTTTTTTTTTATATAAAAAAAAGACAAAAAAATATAACAAAAAAATAATGGGGGCGGGGTGGGTAAACTCAATCCCAGCGGGGGCAAGGATGGGTACTCATTTTCTAGTCCCGGTAGGGATCAGGGCCGAGGATGATTTAGGGAATTGAGGGCGGGGTGGGGATGACAAAACCTGCCCCCGCTTTGCCCCGTTGCCAAGCCTACTTGCACGGGTTAATTATTTTGCATGGAATTCAACAATAAAATGTTAAATATTTGTAAGAATGTAAAATTAAAGAGAGAGAATAAATATGAAATATAGTGATGTAATATATTTAATGTGACAAATAAAAGAACTACAAAAAGTAAAATTAATAATATTTCCTAAATTCTTTTTAAGATGTGTTCTTATGATTATTAATAAACAAAAAAAAATGATATTTTTATAATTCCTTTTTTTTTTATGTTCTTATAAAATTCCTTATGTAAAAAAGTCATCTTTAAGCCCGACAAGAATGCGGATACACAGGCACTGCAGTGCTTGTGCTTTCGCTAGTTTATTATTATAGGAGAATTGAACTCCTCTGTTTTATTCAAGAATTCAGTGCAATCATTGTTTTATTTTTTAAAGATGGTCTTCCTTAAATTATTATTTTTATATCGGAGGCTAGGGTGAACCACCTTGAGAGGTGGTCCGCAGTGAACCATAAGTTTTAACTATTAGATAAATCCTATTATCATAGGTTTTCTCACACAAGTCTTGACAGCGTTTCTGTTTTTTTTTTTTTTTTTGTCATTTCTCCACTACCACCTCCCCTTCCCTCTACTCAGGCACCAACGACACCGATGCTACCACCCTCACTAGCGGCCACTAGCAACGCCGACAACAAACCGCCAGCACAAGCTAGTGATCTAAAGAAATGCACAGCATAGATCTAGACTAACTTCATGTTGATCTTGTGTTGGTGGTGGTGGTTTTGTTGGTCAAAGGTTGTTTTGTTGTCATGGAGGGGTAGCAGCGATGGAGAGGAGACAAGAGGCCCTTAAGCTTGTGGTGGACGTGGGTCTCGGGGTGGGATCGGTAGCAAATCTTAGGACGGGGGGCGGAAGCGAGCAAGGAACATGCGAAGGTCTTTTGGCTGTGAATGGACCTCGAGAACTCCCAAACATTGGAGAGAGAAATGCCTCTAGCGACAACCAGTGGAGTAGATCTAAGGAGGGAGAGGGGAAGAAGAGAAAAAAGAAAGAAAAAAAAAGAGTGTCATTGTCGAAAATCACCTTTGGCAACGACTAGTGA
Source organism: Spatholobus suberectus (assembly GCA_004329165.1). NCBI lineage: Eukaryota > Viridiplantae > Streptophyta > Magnoliopsida > Fabales > Fabaceae > Spatholobus > Spatholobus suberectus. The sequence continues at coordinate 7,919,579 of CM014735.1, forward strand.
AGCAGATCTGAGGAAGGAGGAGAAATTTAGTGTTGAACGTGTAGGATAAGAATGATGAGATTAGATGAATCTAATGTTAAATACAAATGATGCACCATCAACCACCTATCAACATGGTGCACCCTAGAACTCGTCTTTTTTATTAGTCTAATTGGTAGTGCATAAACTTAATTTTACACTACAATTCAAATTATATGATATAAATTTGAATGAGATTATTCTCTGGAATCTTCATCATTATCAACATTATTATTAGTCAGACTATTTTCACAAGTCCTTATACAAAAAAAAAAAAAAAAACTAATCTTCATGAGTGATTACACCTATTTGAGTGATGAACTAAAATAATTCACAAATCAAAATAACTCCAAACAATACATTTCTTTAACTTATAAATTTCCAAATAATAAAAGCAAAAGCCATGAGTTAGTTTTAAATTGGAAAAGAAATATAGAAAATTAGTACAGAATTTTAATTAACGGTAGATATTATAAAATTAAAGCATTAAACTTTGCATTACTCTCTATTCTCTAAATTATATTATTGTACACGAAGAATACTTTTCCGAGGTACGTCTCGTCTGCTTTAGACTTGTTACTTTGACTAATCACCGTATACATTTCTTTCTACTCACTCGAGGAATCGAATGGAAGGTATTCTGTACTCTCAGTATCATTGTATGCAGGACACTTGGAACGAAAAGAGCAGTACTTACATTTCCATAGCTCTTCCTTAGCAACATAACTGGCTTCTCGCTGTTCAAGCCAAAACTCGAGACAATTCTGGATTTGACTTTTTATCCAACCATCATCATATGTAACTTGTTCTTCATACAGCACTGAATGATCGCTCTGAGATTCATATCTCAACTCTAGCTGATCATGAGCAGGTGGTAGCATCTTGCATGTATTTTGGTAACATATCACCACATCATCAAGGGTCAGTGCTGAGATACCAAAGTCAGCACATACTGCTTGTAGATCTTCACATATAGTATGTTGAGGATTTAACTCAAAATAATCAAACAGCTGTTTAGATGGGAAGTCATCATTCGCATGAGCAACTAAATTGTCCCACAAGTACTTGTAACACATTAATTGAATCCTTCCATATCTTTTCTGTGGCTCTAAAGGAACTGCATCATGGGAACGAGTCTTTGTTTCAACCAGTATTGGCTTATGACCATTTCTGCCTTAGGCATTCGAATCTCATCAATCTTTCCCACATCCATATGCCTTGTGCAAAACAAAGCTTACTATTGGAAGCTCACGTGTTAATCCTTCACTGAACAAATGATTCACGCCATTTATGAAATTAACAAGCTTCAGTGCCATATAATCTTCAAGTGACTTCACCTTCACTTTCACCGGCGATAGAACCTCTTGTTGAAGTTGAACATGTCGATCTATACCAGCTTGGATAGCTTCATTGTTCCTCCTTCCTTCTCTAAAATCAATTTGCTTTGGCTGCACCGTTCCTCACCAGGCTTAGTTTCATTGTTCTTGGATTCTATGAAGAGAAGAGAAAACTCCATTTCTTTTCACACCATTCTGTCCCGCAAACATCAGTGACAAACAAGCCCCTCCTGCTCCTAAACTCGTCTAGTAATGTGTCATCTGCTCTTGACTTCTTCCCAGTACTCAGCAATTTGCCAAAATCTTCTATGTCTGCTTCAGCATACATGAATAACTTTTCTTTGGCTTGAGCTGAATCTGAGTGAACAGATACGGCATTTCCCTGCAACTGAGAGGCTGGAGTGGGAGATTGGATTGCAGGAATAGCAGCAGAAGTAACAGAAGAACAAGCTGCTGAAGCTAAAGCAGCTTCAGTCAAGCAATCCTTTCATCACTTCCGATCTCAGTTGGGATGTTGGAGGATGTTCCGGCCATATGACCGCTGCGGATCCAGCAAGTCCTGTGAATTGTGGTTAAAGTGCAGTACTACTGTGCTGAGTTCACGTATTGAGAGTTAATTCTAGTAATGTGAGACTTGGAACTCACGTAATTATAGAAAGTATTGGAATCTTATCGAAATGGAGCTAGTAAGAATTGGAATTCTTAATCAGCAAGAAAGGTAAAATCAATGAGAACATAAAGCAAAGAAAAAAGAAAGAAACTGTATGGAATCTTAGTACCAAGTTTCCACGAAAGTAGACAAATATTGAAAGAAAAAGCATAGAAGATAGAAAAGGAGTTTGGGATGGAGACTCTTAATTTGGAGGATTGGTAGGGGTAAGTGGGTCCTAATTTATAATTTTGATTGCTTACAGACACAGTTTTTGCGTCCACAAACTATGATCACGTAAAGCAAATACTGTCAACAGAAGATTACAGATATTAACAGGATTAGGAAAGAAAAGATCATTCGCTTCACCTCTTACTCCAACATTTTTTTTTACTGTAACACAAATAGGATAGCAAAGAAATCCCAACACTGGTTGCTAAAAGACAACTCAATGCACATGACTCCCACATAGTGGGATATTGGAAGGGTAGATTGTACGCAGCCTTACCCTCTTATAAGCAATGCTATTTCCACGATTTGGACATGGGTCACAAAGCAGCAAGCCAGCAACCTTAGCGTGGCATCAAGGTTCACCCTCAATTGTTATAGAGTCATTAGTTCGGGGAAAAAATTACCCATAAAAACCCATGATTAAGAATCAAAGTGTGCCAGATCATATATACTGCCTATGTAACTATGTAAGTAGTCAAAAACCTTTATTGCCAAGCTATTTAATAAGCCATGTTCCCCACTGTTAGGGTCGTTTTTAATCGAATAGAATTGTCGAGAGAAATATATGAGAAATTGAGGTATAGATAAGGATTGAAATGCATGGATGCATAACAAAAAAGACAAGTACTGAATACTCAAAGCAGGATTTCGAATTAGTCGAGATGGGTATGTTTGAGGAGACTTTGTTGCATACAAGAAGAGGCTCAAGGCATGCTCAAAAAGAAGACTTGTCTGGAGAAGGGCCACATTTGAAAGGAGGTTCGTGTTGTAGTTAGAAGTAGTTTTTAGAAAAGGATCAATTTCAGACAAGTAGCAACATATTAGTTAGGTATCACTTACTTGTTGTACACGTGTCGAGATCATAGAGATTCTACCATTATATAAATTATGTATAAATAAACAATCGCGTAGCCATTTTTCTTCGGTTCTGACATTTCACACAACTCTGTATACCACACACGCTGTAAACTAATGGCTACCAGTTCAAAGGAGGAAGTGTATGTTCTAACCCAACTTTATTTTTAATGTATTCTGCTTTTCTCATCTCAAATTCTACTGTCTATAACTCTTTCTTCTTTCGATAACTCTCTCTTCACAATTTAATTTCAATCTTTCTATAACTTTTACTTCTTTCTATAACTTCTTCCTTTGCCTATAACCCTTTCTAATATATTCATGTAGTATAATGCATGTTTCGACTCATTTGTTAATGACTATATAATTAAAAATCGAATATAAATCTAAGGGTTAAATATGTTTTTAGTCATCCAAAAATTAGCCTGTTTTGGTTTTAGGCCTAAAAAAAAAAATCTTGAATAAAGTCCCTCAAATATAAAAGCACCCTAATTAGATCCTTGTGTTAAACTTTGTTTAATTTTTCTATTAAATGATGACCACATCAGCATCATAGTGACTATTAATTTGCTGATGTGGTCATCCATATCAACTATTATGTCCAGCTCAGATTAGTAATATACTTTTTGAATAAAATTATTACATGATTAACCCTAAATTATAGATTTTTTAACCCTAAAACAAAAGTAATTACTTGATTTTTCATTAAAAATTATCATTGGACACTTTAGGTAATAAAATATTTTACTTGAAAGTTGATATGACCATCATTTAACAGAAAAGTTTAGCAGAGTTTAACACAGGGATCTAATTAGGGTATTTTTAATATTTGAACGACTTTATTCAAGGAAAAGATTTTGAGAACTAAAGCTAAAATAGGTCAATTTTTGTAGGACTAAACACATATTTAACCCTAAATCTAAATGTTTGTATATATACTATTGTTTATCAATTCAAATGAATATACAATCATAATTCTATTCATTGTATGAAATACTCAAAAGCAGGATTTCGAATTAGTCGAGATGGGTATGTTCGAGGAGACTTTGTTGCATATAAGAAGAGGCTCAAGCCATGCTCAAAAGAAGACTTTTCTGGAGAAGGGCCACATTCAAAAGGAGGTTTGTGTTGCAGTTAGAAGTAGTTTTCAAAAAAGGGTCAGTTTCAGATAGGTAGCAACATATTAGTTAGGTTCACTTACTTATTGTATACGTGTCGAGATCATAGAGATTCGACCTTTATATAGATTATGTATAAATAAACAATCGTGTAGCCATTTTTCTTCAGTTCTGACATTTCATACATTTCTGTATACTACACATGCCGTAAACTAATGGCTACCAGTTCAAAGGAGAAAGTATATGTTTTGACCCAACTTTTATTTTCAATGTATTTTGCTTTTCTCATTTTAAACTCTACTGTCTATAACTCTTTCTTCTTTTGATAACTCTTTCTTCACAATTTAATTTTAATCTTTCTATAACTCTTACTTTTTTCTATGACTTCTTCCTCTGCCTATAACCCTTTCTAATAATATTTATGTACTACAACGCATGTTTCGACTCATTTGTGAATGACTATATAATTAAAAATCAAATATAAATCTAAAGTTAAATATGTTTTTGGTCCTCTAAAAATTAACCTATTTTGGTTTTAGTCCTCAAAAAAAAAATTGAATAAAGTTCCTCAAATATTAAAAATACTTTAATTAGATTCCTATACTAAACTCTGTTTAATTTTTTTATTAAATGATAATCACATCAACATCACAATTATCATTAATTTGCTGATGTGGTCATTCATATTAACTATTATATCAAGTCAAATTAGTAACATACTTTTTAAATAAAATCATTACATGATTAACCCTAAATTAGAGATTTTTTAACCCTAAAGTAAAAGTAATTACCCAATTTTTTATTAAAAATTATCATTAGACAATTTAGGTAATAAAATACTTTACTAAGAAGCTAATATAACCATCATTTAACAAAAGGTTTAGTAGAGTTTAGCACAAAGATCTAATTAGGGTATTTTTAATATTTGAACGACTTTATTCAAGGAAAAAGATTTTTGAGAACTAAAACTAAAATAGTCAATTTTTGTAGGACTAAACACATATTTAACCCTAAATCTAAATGTTTGTATATATGCTATTGTTTATCAATTCAAATGAATATACAATCATAATTCTATTCATTGTATGAAGTTATTATTTAATACCTTTATCAAAATCAAAGTAATTACTAATATTGGGTTATTGATTAAAATTTTCTCAAGTTGAAAGCCTAAGATTGTTAGTTTGAATAAAAAAAATCCACAATGAGATCATAGATTCTAAGTCCCATTTTAAATAAAATCTTTATTTGTTGATTAGAATATTTATGAAAAGTATCTTTCTAGAATTGACATCACTTTCGACTCTTAAAACGAATTTCCACTGTCAACACCGACAAATATTAAGCACAAAGCTTAGCATTTCAAAACATACTTGAGCCAAAGTGAAAAGTAAAAATATAAGAGACAAAGAGACATGTGGAATTACAAACACCTTGCTAGAGTTAACACAATTGGTATAAATAGTTAAATACATTTTTGCTCCTTATATAGTTTACCTCAATTTTAGTTTTGGTCCCAATAGTTTAGATGTTTGGTTTTTAGTCCGTAATTGAGGTAAACCATTGGGATGGAAAATGTTTTTGATTCGAGAGATTTTATAGGCTGACCACATTCATGGAATTGTATAAAATCTTAATGGCCTCCTAGCTTATTCAGTAACCAAAAAAAAAAGTCAAACAGGGAAAATGTAAAAGGAAGGAAACATACCTTAACGTTCTTATCACACCCGTACCATGAAATTTCTCAACATTTTTTCATTACATGACAGAAACAGTTTACCTATTATCTAGCTCATTGATGATAGAATCAACTACACTTCCTGGAAACCTCAACTTGTAACTGGGGACAGCATATTTGGAAGGACAGACCATATCATCGTGAATTAAAGAGGGTATTAGGATAAAGAATATTTTCATAGTCATAGTCTAGAAGTCGACTACCAGTAATACCTAGGCCACTAGGTCTAAACAATAACAAGCTTCACATAGGGAACCAGGAAGCTATTACATTTCCATAAAATCCATAATACTATCAAATCAATTTAGGGCTCAACACTTCAACTTAACGTCAGCTTTAAAGCAAAAACACATTGCTTTGAAAGGAATTGAGAACAATCTTGTACTCCAATCAATGAAATAATTGCACACTAAACATCATAATTTAGTTGACAAGGTTCCAATATGAAGAAACATTAGTCGATTAACCTTGATAACATCATTATAAGTATACTATTATAACAATTTTCAGAGAACCCAAGTATAGACATAATTAAATACACTAAAGAACATCCAAATATCCAAGCCAGTATTGGCTGTATTGCAGCTAACTTCTCAATGTACCAATTAAAGTAGGTTGCCGGAAGGCAAAAGCAGGAATGAAGTAAAGATTTGAACATCCCAGACTCCTGACCCATAATCACAGCAGCAGCATGGGAAAAACAACAACGTTGCAGTTCAAAATTGTCATTGATCCAATGACAGAAAGCATCCAGACACACAAGTAACAGTATGTAAGAATCAGTAAGAAAAGGATTGGAAATGGAATGCAACGATAAAATATTAAACATTTACACAAAAATTAACACACTTAACCAATGTTACAGTAATTAAATATGGCTTAATCATTCTTGTATTACTAACAGAATAACAGTATTTTGTCAAGCAGTATTACTAACAAATCATATAAATCCAAACAATACACTTTATATTTTATTTTTAATTTTACTAATAAAAACAAAAGATAAGATTTAATTTAATACTATTAGAAGAATATATAAAATTACTACAGAATTTTTATTAATAGCAGATGCTACAATATGAAAGCACTAATTTTTGCATCACTCTTAATTATATAAATAATACTTCTCCAAGGTAATGAGGATTGAGACATGTCTATTCTACTTAAGTCTAAGACCCATGACTCTACATATCTGTCATTTTTATTTTTTTTTCTGCTACATTACATTACATTTGTTTCTACTCACTTGAGTAATCGCTTGCAAGAGATTCCGTGCTCTCAGTATCAGTGTATCCTTGACACTCAGAAACAAAATCACAGTACCCACACTTCCATTGCTCATCCTCAGCCACATAACTGGCTTCTCTCTGTCCAAGCCACAACTCAAGACAACTCTGGATTTGACTCTTTACCCAACCATCATCATATGCAACTTTTTCTTCATCCAGCACTGAATAATCCCTCTGAGATTCATATCTCAACACAAGCATATCATGAGCAGGTGGTAGCATCTTACACGTATTTTGGTAACGCATCACCACATCATCAAGGGTCCGTGCTGAGAATCCGGACTCAGCACATGCTGCTCGTAGATCTTTACATAGAGTACGACGAGGATTCAACTCAAAATAATTATACAACTGCCCAGATGGGAAATCATGATGAGCATGAGCAACTAAATTGTCCCACAAATACTTGTAACACATTAACTGAATCCTTCCATTTCTTTTCTGTGCTTCTGAAGGAACTGTGTCTTGGAAACGAGTCTTTGTCTCAACTAGTATTGGATTCCGATCTTTTTTCGCTCTAGGCATCTTAACCTCATCAATCATTCCCACCATCCATATGCCTTGTGCAAAGGCAAAGCTTACTATTGGAAGCTCACGTGTTAACCCATCAAACAGCAATTGATTCACCCCATTTATGAAGTTAACAAGCTTCAGTGCCATGTCATCTTCACGTGACTTCACATTCAATTCCACCATAGTGTGAACCTCTTGCTGAAGTTGAACATGCCGATCTCTGCCAGCTTTTATAGCTTCATTGCTCCTCCTTCTCGTCCAAAATCCATTTGCTTAGCTTCATTGTTCTTCCGCTCTTCAGAGATAAGAGAAAACTCCACTTGCCTTTCACACCATTCTGTCTTGGTAACATCAGTGACAAACAAGCCTCTCTTGCTCCTAAACCGGTGGAGTAACGTGTTGTAATCTTCTCTGGGCTTCTTTTGCCTCCTCAGATAGTTGCCATAGTCCTCTATGTCAGGTTCTGCACACATGTACAACCTTCTCTTAGCTTTAACTGAAACTGAGTCAATGGACCTGGCATTTCTGTGCAACTTAGAGGCTGCAGTGGGTGTATGTTTTGCAGGTGTAGCAGCTTCAAGTAAAAACAATTTCTTCATCATCGCTTAGTATCTCAATTGGGATCTTGGAGGATGGTCGCACCATGGTGGATGTTGGTCATGCAAGTTTGTGATTAGTGGTTGGAGTGTAGTGATACTACTTGTGCATCAATTCAGCGTGTTGAGAGTTAATTCTAGTAATGAGAAACTTCGGAACTCATGAAATTGCAGAGAGTATTGGAATCTTATTAAAAGGGATGCTAGTGAGAATTGGAAGTCTTGACCATCAAGAAAGGAAAAATTATTGAAAGCAAAAGAGCCGTTGTGGAATCTTAGTACAAGTATCAAAGAAAGTAGACAAATACGAAAGAAAAAGCATTAAAGATAGAAAAGCAGTTTTGGGATGGAGACTTATTTTGGAAGATTGGGAGTGGTATGTGGGTCATTCACATGGTAAACTGAACAATTCTGATTGCTTTCGGACAAAGTTCTTGTGTCCAAAAACTATGATCATATAAAGCAAATAGTTTCAACACAAATTGAAGTAAAGAAAACCCTGCACTAGTTGCTACAAAGTCACTAGTAGGAAAAAAGTTACCCGTAGAAACCAACGGTTGAGAGTGAGAGCATGACAGAGCATATTGTATGGCTATGCAATATTGGTCGAAAACCTTCATTGCTAAGCTATCTAATAAGTCATACACCCCACAAATACTAAGCACAAAAATGTTCCACATTAAAGCATCTTTCGAGTAAAAATGAAAAGAAAAATATTTCAAACAGCTTGCTAGAGTCAACTCAATAAACTTGTTTATTCAACTTCAGGATTCAAGGGATTTGTAGGCCGACCTTGTCTTCACAGAAATGGATCTTGAAGGCCTCCTAGCTTATTGAATTTTTTGTTTTTTTTTTAAAAAAGTCATAAAGTAGGCACAGAATATATGCATATTTGTGTTTAAAGTTTAAAAATATAAGTTTGAATCAAAAATATGTTGTAAACTCAAGTTTAATAAAAAATAAATTATTATAATGTCATTTATGTTTAGATATTTTTTATTCAAAAGTAATTTGACAAAGTGAAAGATGTTTGGATAATATTAATTACAAGTACTTTTATTTGATACTTGCACATGCATAAGTACTGCCAACAAAAAAATAGGGGTATGTTTGGATTTCCATTTAGGATCCTTCAATATACTTTTAGACCACTAAACTCAATTTGTTACCATATTTGGTTGTCTTCAAAAGTAATTTCCTGACCTATGTTTCACTCTAAACTCAATTTGCAATAAGCAAGATGTGACTTGCTTTTGAAAACTCATTTTTCCGTTGATAGTATATATGCAAATGCAAAAGTACTTTTGATTGATATTATTGAAAAAAATTTACTTTGTCAACGTACTTTTAAACAAAAAATATCCAAACATAAATTACATTATAATAAACTCATTTTTTATCAAACTTAAGTTTATAACATACTTTTAATTCAAACTTTTGTTTGCAAACTTGAACCCAAACCTAGCACTGAGTTTTCAAAAGCAATCCTATGTTATTTCCAACTTAAACTCAATTTAGTAGCAAACTGAGTTTTAAAATTAATTTGAGGGCATTCAAACATAAGAGCAAACTAAGTATAGTAGGATAAAAGTAATTTTGGACCACCCAATCAGCAACCCAAACATAGCTATATCTGTTTACAGTTCAAAAGTTATTCTGTCTTGTTATCCAAAGAAAATGAATTTTTTTAAACATTTAACATATCATTTCTAAACACAAATCGATTTCTTCAAACTCAATTCTTTCAAAATTAACTCTACCAAAACTTAAATAAATTATTTTTTACCGTTAGCCCAAGTTCAGCTGCCATAATATAAGTGGTATCCATGTCCAGGAACGTCCCATTCTCCACATCTCCCGCAGGCTGCGGAATTCAATCGCTTGCAGCCTTCAAATTTTGTAGATCCAACTCCTGAAATTAATTATATTTAATTAAAAAAAACTAAAATTTTCACTTTTCTTGAAATAAACAAGTAATGTTTAATTTTAAGGAGTGTTTTAAAAACTAGCTCAGAATGGATGGTCAGACCAATTGAACTGAAAACTGATGGTGTAACAAGTCCAAGCTGGTGATTGAATTGGATATGTCATCAACCCAATATGAACTGGTGTGACTCAGCGGGTTACAGTTAAATCGGTGAACTAGCAAGTTAACCCGGACTGATTCAATTTTTTTTAAGCTTGAAATAATGTCATTTTAACTACAACTATTGAATAAAAAATATAAATCTCAACTTACAATATAACTTATATTTTTAAAATATTAATTTACTATGAATTTTAATTATAAAAAAATAGATATTTATATGTGAAATGATAATAATCACCAAAATCATAAAGCCGAAATCCAAATGTACGTATGCGTACGACATAAAATCTCTCGTATTTATCGCACAACTATACTTGCTTTTTCACTTGTTCTTATTTTTTGACTTAAATACGTCATTTTTTATTTATTTCTGTGCTACACATCACCGTTGAAATTTAATTTAATTTATCAAATTTATATGTCATGAATATTTTTAAATTTTTTAATACAGACCGAGTCATGCAGGTTCAATTAGTGACCCTCGAGTTCGACCATTGACTCAATGACGCAGTATCTTGACTGAGTCTATAATCGATCCGAGTTTTAAAACATTGATTTTAAGAGTCTAAAATTTGATTTCCAAAAAAAAAAAAAGAATCTAAAATCTTATCCTAATGACAAAAACACTACACAAATCCATTTATTCTGTAAAAAATGTTATTTTAGGTGGCTAAAAACCTTAGGTGATGTCTACCAAAACAGATAAATTAATTGAAAATTGAAAATTAAAAATTAATTTTGTAATTAGATGTTATTAAGCTAACTTATATATAACAAAAATGTTATTTGTACAATAAATTTTGCAACTAACAAAGAGAAAGAGAAAAAAGAGGGAAAAATGTGAAATGTAATAAATGTTGTGATATAGAGAAATAAATACAAAAAATTATATTATATGAATTGTTGTATGAATAACATATCTCTATATATAATTAGAATTTTTTGGCAAAATTACTTATTCAATTAGTTAGTAAATATAAAATGACATAAAAAGATGTTTCTATAAATTTTTATAAGAAAATATATTTGTAGATAAGTATAGTTTTTGGTTCTTTAGTTAATTTTGAACTCTTATCCTATTTTATATAGAAGCTAGCATTTTATTTAAAATTAAAAATAAATAATATAATAATTAGACTTAATTGCACTTTATGCTACCCAAGTTTTATTATTTTGCAAACTTTGTTACCTCGTTTTTTTTTTCTCGCATTTTGTCACCCTATTTTGAAATCTTGTGAATTTTGCTCAATTATCAACTATCTGTTAAATGAAAAACAAAGTCATGATGTGTCAGTGATGAGTTGGCATTAAACATCCATGCCAACTTTTTTTTGAAAAAATTAAAATATTTTTTTCAAAAAAAATAAGTTAGCATGGATGTTTAATGTCAACTCATCACTGACACATCATTACTCTATTTGTCATTTAATAGACAATTGATGATTGGGCAAAATTCCTAAGATTTTCAAAAAGGGTAGCAAAATACGAGAGAAAAAAATGCGATAGCAAAATCCACTAAATAATGAAACTTGGATGATACAAAATGCAATTAAGTCAAATAATTAAAATAAATAATATAATATTAAAAGAGGAATTTTATTAAAATAAATAATATAATATTAAAGGTGATGATAAATAAGGAATTTTATTAAGGAATTAAGGGTAAAAAATAATAATAAGTTATAAACAGTAATATTTAGAAAAATTCTATAATTTAATGAAATAAATGTATTTATTAAATATTTTTATTTTGATTGAAATAACTTATAAACTAATCAATTAAATTGTAAACTAGCTTAGATGACTCACTAAACATGTACACTCTTAATCAAACAAGTTAAAAGTTATTTAAATTCACTCCCTTTTATTTTTCATTGATAGTTATAACTTCTTTTTTTTCTTCTAAGACGTATGCTTTAATTTAGAAGTGTAACATCTATAACAATATATAAAGCTGATACCTTTTTTTGGGTCTTCACATTTCTTTTCATGTTTTTGCCTCTTAAAACTGCTTATGTAACTTCCTCTTCCACTACTTTATTTCATTGCTAGCCTATTTTATTGTAAATTTAACCTCCACTCCCACTACTCAAATCACTCATTCTAGATACAAGCACTTTCTCTCAATTATCTCTAACTGCAAAATTATCGTAACTACTTAATAAAAGTTGATAAATGATTTGAAATCTGTTCAATAAAAGTTGATAAAATATTTGAAATCATAATTGCCCAATAATTATCGTAACTGCTCAATATTTAAAATCGTAATTACTCAATAATTTTGTAACTACTCAGTAAAAGAAGATAAAAGCTGGTAATCCACCTAAACTTTGCTTCCTGTTTTGAATGTCACTTAGAATTTTATCTATTGTCCTTACTTTTTGTTATATTTTTCTTCTTTTTCATCTATTTTTTTTGGGCTGAACTAATGGCTTATTCTTTATATTTAGATCATCAGATCTGATGTTATGAACTTTTACATTTACTAAGGGAGTGGAGAAACAAAGCTACAAAGTTTGCGTAAGTCATTATGCTTTTTTTTTTTGTTTAATACATCAATTGGTCCCTAAATTTTTGGAGAATTTTTAATTAGGTCCTTAAACTAAAAAAATTGTATTTAGATCTTTGATCTTCTACAATTTTTTATAATTGAGTCCCTAGAAATAATTCGTGGCGGTTTTATTATCTCTAAGGACTCAATTACAAAAATTGTAAAAGATCAAGAACTTAATTACAAATTTTTTAATTCAGGGACCAAATTAAAAATTCTTTAAAAGTTTAGGGACCAATTGATGTATTAAACTTTTTCTTTTTTTTTCTAAATTTGAAACCGAAGCATTAGTATACAAATAAAGAGATATACATTATATGTAGGTTATAGCCATTTTTGGTCTTGATTGGAGGTAATACATATTTCTTCATTTTTGGTTTTGATTGGAAGCAACATATATTTCTTCAAGGTTGTTCTAAATTCCATTTCTGACATAACTCATTCTCTATTTCTTCTCAAAAAATTAATTATAAAGCTACATTTATAATAGAATTTCGAGATAGACTATGGGAGAATGTCCACGTCGAATGGATCAATTGCCTATGCCTATAACCTGTTCAAAATCTTCTCTTGATGCCTTTTGGGGCAGTGCAGACTGCTTTCGAATCTTTTCTCCTTGCTCATTTTTAATACAATTTTCCATTTATTTTTTATTTACTGAAATCTACATTTACTGTTCAGTAATATTTTTATTCCTCTTTAATTTCTTTTGTTTAAATACAGTTATTATTTTTCTTTTGCGTATTTGTTGCCAATTTTGAGTGCGTATTTTTTTTTTTTGCTGTCTTAAAATGGAGGCAAAACATGCAACCACTCCGAACCGAAGAGGAACTATATAGGGCGACAAAACTCTCCTAACAAATGCAGCGGCATTCCCAAGCTTCTTTTGGAATGCGTATTTCTCTTTTGTTTTGGAACGACAGTACCATCTCGTTGCGGTTATCAAGTCTATCGGGTCTATTTGTAGGGTCCCTGGTGCTTACCCTCTTAGCTGCACCTGTTTCTTCTATCATATTCTCTATCCCTTATCTTTCTAAAGGCAAGGTAACATTGTATTTTTTAGCACTTTTGTTTTTTTCTTTGTGCCCATAATATTGTCGATTTTAGTTATTTGATCATTCATTTATTTATTATTTATCTGAAACTAATGACTAAATGATATTAGACTTGTAAATGAATGGCAGCACGATCATGCAGAAACAAAAAGAGAAAGGTCAATGGATGCAATTGGTAGAGTGAAAAAAGAAACAAAAGAACAATCTTTTTCTGCAGAAAACAGTTCAACAACTTAAAGTACAAGTCAGTTCATTTTCTTTTCTTGTGAAACCTCTGCTTTTGGATGTAATATTTGGTCTTTATTTTGATATCTTCTTGAACTGTACTAATATCTTTCGAACTGAGAGCAATATGCAAGATAAAGTTTGTTTTTTATTAGTCTTTTTGATTCATTACGCAGCTAGATTCAATTTCATATTCGTAGCGTTTGTGATTCTCTTTCTTTGTTTTTCTTTTAGTAGGATATGATCTTATATCTTAATTTACTCTCATTAAAGGAGTGACATGTATTTTTTTATTGTTAAATTTTAAAATCAACTTTTAAAAAAAAAATTAATTATGTATTTTTAAATTTTATTTATATTTATATTCAATCTGTTATATCTTTCTCATAAATTTATGTATCTTTTTAATATTCCTTTTTAATTTATTTTAGTCTTATTAAGCATAGAGATTACGAAGAAGAAGATCGGAATTTCAACCAAACAAAATCCCTTCAAGATACGAAATTGAAAAAATTTTGTAAGCAGCAAAAAGAACTTGAGTTTGAGTTAAATTTTGATAAAAAAAAAAGATAAATTATATTTTGTCTCCTCAGTTTTATTATTTTTCAAATTATTTATTTTTTTAATATAAATAAACCTTCTTGAAGTTTGAGTTAAAACAAAAATATTATAATTAGAGTTTTAATTATGAGTAATAAACTTAAAATTATAGCTAATTAAACTAAGTTAATAGAATTTATATTTTTTTTATTTTAACGCAAAATTTAGAACTTTAGTATTTTAGTGATGTAAAGAAAAAATTAAAAAGTTAAGAAAACATTAAACTATTGGAGATAAAATGTAAGGATAAAATTTGATTCTTATATTATAAATTTATAATTGCCTTGCATGAGTTAATTATTTTGCCTGGAATTCAACAATAAAATGTTAATTATTTGCTAAGAATGTAAAATTAAAGAGAGAGAATAAATATGAAATATAGTGATGTAATATATTTAATGTGATAAATAGTAGAAGTACAAAAAGTAAAATTAATAATATTCCCTGAATTCTTTTTAAGATGTGTTTATGATTATTAATAAACCAAAAAATTGATATTTTTATAATTCCTTTTTTTATGTTCTTATAAATTTCTTATGTAAAAAAGTCATCTTTAAGCGCAATAAAAATGTGGATACAAAGGCACTGCAGTAGCCTATGTTTTCACTAGTCTATTATTATAGGAGAATTTGATCTCCCTCCTCCATGTTATTCAAGAACTCAGTGCAATCATTTGTTTTTATTTTTTAAAGATGGTCTTCCTCAAATTATTATTATTATTATTTTGACAGAGACTAGGGTGAACCACCTTAATAGGTGGTCTACAATGGACCATAAGTTTTAACTATTGGATTAATCTTATTATCATAGGTTTTCTCACACCAAATCCTGATAATGTTTCTGTTTTTTTTTTTTTTTGCCATTTCTCCACTGTCGCCTGCCCTTTCCCTTACCATTGGCAGCCATCAGCAACACCGGCAACAAACCCACAAGCACAAGTTAGTGATCTAAAGAAATCCATAGCAATAGATCTAGACTAGCTTCGTGTTTTCTTGTTGTTGGTAGTGTTGTTGGTCGAAGGTTGTTTTGTTATCATGGAAGGGTGCTACCGACGGAGAGGAGACAAAGAGGTCCTTAAGCTTGTGGGGGATGTGGGTCTCAGAGTCAGGGATCAGCAGCGAATCTTGGGACAAGGGGTGGAAGCGACAACAAGTGAGGAATATGCGAAGGTCTTGTGGCGACGGATGGACCCCGAGAACTCCCAAACTTTAGAGAGAGAAGCCAAAAATCGCCTCCAGCAGCAAGCTAGTGGAGAAGATCTAGGGAGGGAGAGGGAAGAAGAGAAAGAAGGGAAAAAAAAACAAAGTGTTGTTGTTGAAAATCGCCTCTGACAATGGCTTGCAACGACTGGTGAAGCATATCTAAGGAAGGAGGAGAAATTTAGTGGTGAAGATGTAGGATAAGAATGGTGAGATTAGATGAATCTGATGGTAAATAAAAATGGTGCACCATGAACTACCTATCAATATGGTGCACCATAGAACTCGTCTTTTTTATTAGTGTAATATGGTAGTGCATAAAGCTATTTTATATAGAAGCTAGCATTTTATTTAAAATTAAAATAAATAGTATAATAATTAAAATACATGATATAATGTTAAAAGAGAATTTTTATTAAAATAAATAATATAATATTAAAGGTGATGATAAATAAGGAATTTTATTAAGGAATTAAGGATAAAAAATAGTAATAAGTTATAAGCAGTAATGTTTGAAAAAATTCTATATAAGTTAATGAATAAACTTTATCGCTCATAGTGGTCCTATCCAGTTCAAACAAGATTGTCTCCCGTGAAGGATATATGTGAGTTTCTACAAGAAAAAAAATGAAATAAACATATTTATCAAATACTTTTATTTTGATCAAAATAACTTATAAAGTAATCAATTAAATTGTAAACCAGCTGAAATGACTCACTAAACACTCTTAATCAAACAAGTTAAAAGTTATTTAAATTCGCTTCCTTCTATTTTTCATTAATAGTTATAACTTCTCTTTTTTCTTCTAAAATGTATACTTTAATTTAGAAGTGCAACATCTATTATTATAGGAAATTTGAACTCTCTCCTCCATGTTATTCAGGAACTCAGTGTAATCATTTGTTTTATTTTTAAAAGATGGCCTTCCTCAAATTATTAATTTTTTATTAGTCTAATGTGTTAGTGCATAAACTTAATTTTACACTACAATTCAATTATATGTTATAAATTTGAATGAGATTATTCTCTGAAATCTTCATCATTATCAACATTATTATTAGTCAGACTATTTTCACAAGTCCTTATACAAAAAAAAAACAAAAAACAAAACTAATATTCACAAGTGATTACTCCTGATTGAGTGATGAGCTAAAAGAATTCACAAATCAAAATAACTCCAAACAATGTATTTATTTAACTTATAAATTTCCAAATAATAAAAGCAAAAGACATGAGTTAGTTTTTAATTGGAAAAGAAATATAGAAAATTAGTACAGAGTTTTGATTAATGATAGATACTATAAAATTAAAGCATTAAACTTTACATTACTCTCTAAAGCATTAAACTTTACAATAAACTTTATATTTATTATAAGTTTATTAACTTTTATAATAAATATTTAAAAATTATATTAATACTATTTTTAATTAAAATGACAGTATAAAGTTTATACTAAAGTATATGACCATTAAACTGTACACTCTATTCTCTAAATTAAATTATTGTACACGAAGAATACATTTCCGAGGCACGTCTCGTCTGCTTTAGACTTTTGACCAATCACCGTATTCATTTCTTTCCACTCACTCGAGGAATCGAATGGAAGGTGTTCTGTACTCTCAGTATTATTGTATGCAGGACACTTGGAACGAAAAGAACAGCGCCTACATTTCCATAGCTCTTCCTCAGCAACATAACTGGCTTCTCGCTTTCCAAGCCAAAACTCGAGACAATTCTGGATTTGACTTTTTATCCAACCATCATCATATGTAACTTGTTCTTCATACAGCACTGAATGATCGCTCTGAGATTCATATCTCAACTCTAGCTGATCATGAGCAGGTGGTAGCATCTTGCATGTATTTTGGTAACATATTACCACGTCATCAAGGGTCAGTGCTGAGACTACCAAAGTCAGCACATACTGCTTGTAGATCTTCACATATAGTATGTTGAGGATTTAACTCAAAATAATCAAACAGCTGTTTAGATGGGAAGTCATCATTCGCATGAGCAACTAAATTGTCCCACAAGTACTTGTAACACATTAATTGAATCCTTCCATATCTTTTCTGTGGCTCTAAAGGAACTGTATCATGGGAACGAGTCTTTGTTTCAACCAGTATTGGCTTATGACCATTTTCTGCCGTAGGCATTCGAATCTCATCAATCATTCCCACCATCCATATGCCTTGTGCAAAAACAAAGCTTACTATTGGAAGCTCACGTGTTAACCCTTCACTGAGCAATTGATTCACACCATTTATGAAATTAACAAGCTTTGCTGCCATTACGTCTTCAAGTGACCTCACCTTCACTTTCACCGGCGATAAAACCTCTCGTTGAAGTTGAACATGTCGATCTATACCAGCTTGGATAGCTTCATTGTTCCTCCATTCCTCACCAGGCTTAGGTTCATTCTTCTTGGATTCATCGAGAGAAAACTTCATTTGCTGGTCACACCAATCTGTCTTGGAAACATCAGTGACAAACAAGCCCCTCCTGCTCCTAAACTGGTGCAGTAATGTGTCATCTGCTCTTGACTTCTTCCCAGTACTCAGCAAATTGCCATAATCTTCTATGTCTGGTTCAACATACATGAATAACTTTCTTTTGGTTTGAGCTGAATCTGAGTGAACAGATACGGCATTTCCCTGCAACTGAGAGGCTGGAGTGGGCGATTGTATTGCAGGGATAGCAGCAGAAGTAACAGGAGAACTAGCTGCTGAAGCTAAAGCAGCTTCAGGCGAAGCAATCCTTTCATCACTTCCGATCTCAGTTGGGATGTTGGAGGATGTTCCGGCCATGACCACTGCTGATCCAGCAAGTCTGTGAATTGTGTTAGAGTGCAGTACTACTTGTGCTTGAGTTCACGTATTGAGAGTTAATTCTAGTACTGTGAGACTTAGGAACTCATGTAATTATAGAAAGTATTGGAATCATATTGAAATGGAGCTAGTAAGAATTGGAATCCTTAACCAGCAAGCGTAAAATCAATGAGAACAAATGCAAATAAAAAAAAAGGGGAATAAAAAGCTGTACGGAATCTTAGTATCAACTATCAAGTTTCCAAGAAAGTTGACAAATATGAAAGAAAAAGCATAGAGGATAGAAAAGCAGTCTTGGGATGGAGACTCTTAATTTGGAGGATTGGTAGTGGTAAGTGAGGTCATAATTTACAATTCTGATTGCTTACGGACACTGTTCTTGTGTCCAAAAGCTATGATCACGTAAAGCAATACTGTCAACAGAAGATTACAGATGTTAACAGGATTAGGAAAGAAGAGATCATTTTACATTTGAAGAGTGTTTGTTGAACACTTCACCTCCTACTCCAACATATTTTTACTATAATACAAATAGGATAGTAAAGAATGTTAGAATTTTCCTATAAATTCTTGTGGACTACAATCAACTGTGACATTTTGTTTTGCCAAAAGTAGGTTAATATTATGATCCAATTAATGATACTTAAACCCACTTATAATGTAATTGATTGCTAATGGGCTTTGGACACCTAATACTGATCAATGTAGGAAAACAGTATAGGCCTAACTACTAAGCCCATAACGAGAGGTGCCTAGAGTTAATAAATAACATGGCTAGGTCCTTTTTTGCTGTCACTACAACATATAGTTGTTTTTTAAGTTTATCCCATTGAAAACTTAAATTTTGGAGCATATGATTAGGCAAAAGAAGGCTTAGTTTTTGAGTTCCGGAAGGTTGTGCGGCGCACAGGCAATCCTCATTATCCTTGATTATGTTTTCAACAAGTAAGTAAATTTTGTAAATATGATTCGGTGTTTTAAATTCATATAAAGTATGTTGTTATTTTTCCTACATTTGGTATCGGAGCCATCTTAATATGATTTAGCACTTGATATTGATATATCCTTTTATTTAATAATTTTGGAATCCAACTTTTGAATAATTGTTTTCGAAAATTGAAACCCCAAATCACAAGTTTTTGTAGAGCATTCAAATGTACTGTTTCGCTGGGTTTTTTTTTTTTTTTTCGATTAGGCCACCTCCGCTGATTTTTCCGATTAGGTTACATGACTTTAATTGTAAATTCCCATTGTGTTTTTAATTTCAATTGAAAGAATTCGAATATTTGATGGCTGGTTTTTTAATTGTTAATTGATGGTTGAAAGAATATTCGAATATTTCAATTGTTAATTGTTATTTTAATGGCTGGTTTTTTAATTCACAATATTTATTAAATGGGTTTCAAGGGATTGCAATTCACGCATTGAATTTCAATTACTTGCGCAATTGTTTTAATGGGTTTAATCTAAGTTTTCGATTATGGGTGCTTATTCATTTGTGTGAGTTTCGCATTGATTTGCAATAATTTATTACTGTAGTTACTATCATTAGATTAATAGTTTGCACCGCTGGTTTGCAATTCATGGTACTGTTACATGAAATATTCACGGTACTGTTACGTGAAATTCTAATGTTACGCTTACGCTCCCTGCTTCTAACAATTAAATATATAAATGTGTATATATTTGAAATATTATCCTTTCTAGTATGTTTCAAGGTTACTATTATTTATTTAATTTCCACCGCTGTAAATTTATTGTTAATATTTATTTAGATAGAATTTAAAATTAGAGTGTCTTAGCCTTTTGAGACTGTTTAAATGCAAAACATCTTGGGAATACTGTTGATAATTTATATATGACCAATAAAGATGCTCTTTTAATAATGCATTTGCTTGTGCACTGAGTCATGATTTTAGACAAAAGAAAATTGATTCTGTGCAGTGGTCCATGGAAATTTTTGTATTTTGAACAATGCTTTTAATCTTTACGTGCAATTGCCTACCCAAAGGGAGTTATTGTATGTTTGGGTTAAAATTTAAGAATGGATGGAGTTATTGGAGAATGTACTGGATTAAGGGATTTGTCTGCCCAAAGAGGACAATTTTCTGGATTTAGTGCCTGCGCATAGATTAACCAATCTGAGATTTTGACCCAAGCTATGACCTTGGTTTGTGCATTTTGCTCAAAGGGGAATGTGCTATTGTACTAGCCTCATTGTGATAGCTTGTTCTATTTTGAGCTATATCTTGCCTTGTAATATGTCCTAATGCATTCCTGTTTTGTCTTAATGGTGAACTTTTCTGTGAATAACTATTTTGCTTCCATTGAGATCCTGACTAGATCGAACTATGGCAAATGGAAGCAAGATCTAGAATTCTCTTTGGGAATTGTTGATCTTGATTTAGCTTTATGCAAGGAGAAGTCTGTGATCAATGCGGAGAGAACACCTGAATAGAAGGAGCTTTTGACTAAGCGGGAGAAGTTTGATAGGTTGAGTCTGATTGCTATCAAAAGGACTGTCTCTGAACATCTTTTGAGTGATCTGCCGGAGAAAGGGACAACTAAAGAGTTCCTTACTGCTCTAGGAGAAAGGTACTAGGTATCTAATAACGCTGAGTCCGGATGTCTAATGAAACAGTTAGCGGACATGAGATATGACAACATTGGGGGCGTGAAGGAATTCATTATGAAGATGGTTCACATCCAAACCAAGCTGAAATCTCACCAAATTGACCTTAATGAAAATTTTATTGTTGAACATGCCCTAAATTGCCTATCCGTTAATTTCACACAAATTAAAACTGCCTGCAATACCTTTGGTCAGAAATGGAATGTGAATGACCTTATTACCAAGTGTGTTACTGAGAAACTTATGAAAGAAAAGAGTGACATAGCCATGTTGTTCATCCATGGCAAACCTACCTTCTGACAAGGAAAATTGGAAAAATACAAAGAGTGCATCTAATGCTTCTCATAGATATTGAGGTTCAGAAAAACTAGGTAAGAATCAGCACCACAATGTGGGAGGTCTTACGCCAACTATCTTTAAGAAAAGTATTTGGTGCTTCTAGTGTAAGGACAAAGGTATAAGAAAGCTGATTGTGGAAAATTCAAGGCTTGGCTAGAGAACAAGCAGAAACCAGGAGGTAATAACTTAACTTTTGTCTATCTTGAGTCTAATCTAGTTGATGTCCCTATAGATTCTTGGTGGCTTGATAGTGGTTCCACAACCCATATTGCTATGTCTTTACAAGGGTTCAAAAACCTAAGGGAGCCCAGTCTGAGGGAAAGCAAGCTAAGGGTAGGAAATGATCTTGAAGTCTTCGTAGAGAAAGTGGGAGACTGTCAACTTAGTTTTAGGTTATGTATTTGAATTGATTTTGGAGGATGTCTTTATGTACCTTCTTTTAGGAGAAATTTGATTTCTATTTCTTGTTTAGATAAACTTGGTTTTAGTTTTACTTTTGATGATAGGAAATTAAATTTGATGTTAAACTCCCAAATTGTTGGTTATGGATCTTTAGTGGATGGTTATATAAATTGTCTTTGGCTTCTGATAATATTTCTTCATCTCTAGTTGTTGAGAATTTTGTTGCTAAAAGGTCTAAAGTTGAGGAAAAATCCTTTATGTTGTGGCATAAGAGCTTAGGTCATATTTCTAAGGAAAGAGTTGAGAGGCTGGCAAAAGCAAACATCCTACCTTCCTTGAATTTTGATGATTTGAGTACCTTGTGTGGTTTGTATTAGGGGAAAGTTTACTAAGACCAAAAAAAAAGGTGCAACTAGAAGTTTGAATCTTTTAGAGATCATTCATACAGACATAAGTGGGGCCCTAACTCCTACAATTTGTGGTAACAAATTTTTCATTACATTCATTGATGATTTTTCCCGATATAGCTATCCTTATTTGATTAAAGAAAAATCCGAAACACTTGAAAAATTCAAAGTTTTTAAAACTAAAGTGGAAAAGTAGTTGGGAAAAATGATCAAGATTGTAAGGTCTGACCGTAGTGGAGAGTATTATGGTAAATATGGTGTCACAGGACAACATATGGGACCATTTACTTTATACTTGCAAGATTGTAGAATAGTTCCACAATACAGCCATGCTTGGGAGTCCTGAACAAAATGGTGTAGCTAAAAGGCATAACAGGACACTTAAGGATATAATGAGACGCATGATGAGTAGATGCAACTTGCTAGAATATTTGTGAGGTGAAGCCTTAAAAATAGCCATTTACATTCTCAACAGAGTTCCTAGTAAATCTATTCCCTAAACTTTGTTGAACTTTGGACAGGTACGAAAACCTAGCTTGAACCATCTTCGAGTCTAGGGTTGCCCAGATGAGTTAAAAATTTATAATCCCTTGTAGAAAAAGACGGACCCCAAGATGAGTCGTTGCTTTTTCATTGGATATCCAAATTGCGCTAAAGGATACAGGTTCTTCTGTCCTAGTAAGGGGAACAGAATTATAGAGTCCATGAATGTGAACTTTTTGGAGCTTGATGTAGCAAATCCTATTATTTCATCTGATGAGATTACTATTTGATCACCTGAAACTGTTTCTTTGCCACTACCTGTTCCTATTGTTAATGTTCCAATGGTTGCTCCAATTGAGACTATGGTTCCAATTGTTCCAGTTGAGACTGAGATTTCAATAGAGGATGTAGTTGGCCCTCAAGCTATTAACGTGTTTGATCCTCCTGTTATGGTTGATATTCCACAACCCAATGAGCCCGTTACAGAGATTCCTTTGAGGAGGTCAACTAGACAGAGGCAACTTGCTATTGGTGATGACTTCATGGTCTATCTTAGTGAAGATGCATATGACATTAGAGATATTGTTGATCAAAGAGCTATCAAGAAGCTATTTCTTGCCCTCAGTCTGAAATGTGGAAGCATGCAATGAATGAAGAGATGCAGTCTATGTCGGTTAATGGCGTTTAGGAGCTAGTTGGGTTGCCTGAAAATTGTAGGGCAATTGATTGTAAATGGGTCTTCAAGACAAAGAAGGACTCAAAGGGCAACATTGAAAGATTTAAGGCCAAATAAGTAGCAAAAGGTTTCACACAGAAGGAGGGCATTGAATTTAATGAGACTTTTTCTCCTGTGTCAATGAAGGATTCCTTTAAAATCATTATGGCTGTCGTAGCTCACTTCGATTTGGAATTACACCATATGGATGTGAAGACATCTTTTTTAGATGGTGATTTGAGTGAGACAATATACATGCAGCAACTTGAGGGTTTCCATGTTGATGGTAGTAAGGACCTAGTCTGCAAACTGAAGATGTCAATTTATAGCTTGAAACAAGCTTCTAGATAGGGGTACCTAAAATTTGATGAAGTGGTGACTTCTATGGGGTTTGAGGAGAATAAAGCTGATTAGTGTATATCTCAAGGTCAGTGGAAGCAAATTTATCTTCCTCGTGCTATGTATGGATGATATATTGTTGGCTTCTAATGACCTTGGCGTGCTGCATGAGACAAACTAGATGTTGACTAGATCTTTTGACATGAAGGATCTAGGTGAGGCTTCCTTTATGTTGGGAATCGAGATTCACAAAGATAGATCACGCCATACACTCGGGTTATCTCAAAAGGCTTACATTAATAGAGTCTTAAAGAGATTCAATATGTAGAATTGTAAACCCAGAGATGTCCCAGTTGTCAAAGGTGACAGGTTTAACAAGGATCAATGTCCTAAAAATGAGATTAAGCGAGCAAAAATGAATGATAAACCTTTTAGGAGTGCTTTAGGCAGCCTCGTGTATGCTCAGGTATGCACTAGGCCTAACATCACCTTCATAGTTGGTGTTCTAGGCAGCCTCATGTATACTCAGGTATGCACTAGGCCTGACATCGCCTTCATAGTTGGTGTTCTGGGTAGATACCAAACAAACCCTAGGAACGATCATTGGATAGCTACTAAGAAGGTGATGATGTACTTACAAAGGACCAAAGAGGATATGCTTGTATATATAAGAGTGGACAACTTGGAGATTGTAGGGTACACAGACTCAAATCTTGGTGGGTGCCCTAATGATAGGAAATTGACTTCTAGATACATTTTTATGATGGCTAGAGGTGCGATATCTTGGAAAAGTAAGAAACGGACTCTTGTTGCCTTTTTTACTATGCAGGCGAAGTTTATTGTTTGTTTTGCTGCTGCTACTCATGCTGTTTGGCTAAGGAATCTTGTGACAGGACTTCGTATTGTGGACTCCATTACTAGACCACTAAGGATTTTCTGTGAAAATAGTGCTTCAGTGTTCTATTCAAATAACAATAAAACTTCTAGTGGATCTAAGCACTTGGAGCTAAAGTACCTGACTGTCAGATATCTTGTGAAAGATGGTTCTATGGTGGTAGAGCATATTGACACAGATTCCATGTTACTTGATCCCTTAACCAAGGGACTCAAGCTCATTGTTTTCAAAGACATGTTGAGAACATGCGCATTGTGAGTGCTTTTGATATGTTTGGTTAGTGGGAGGTTTGGTTTTATGTTATTTCCTTTTTATGCTATCAAACTATTATTTTGCATTTAGGAAATAATGTATTGATGATGTTTCACATTTGATTTGATGAATTAATGATGAGATGAATTTCATTATGATATATTTTATTTTTATGTGTATATCAAATGTGAAAATATTGAAGCTCAGTGTCATTAGGACCACTATGCCGGTGGTTGACGCCATGTTGGAGCTGAGGCATAATATTAAAGCTCAATGTCATTAGGACCACTATGCCGGTGGTTGATGCCATGTTGGAGCTGAGGGATAATATTGAACCTCAATGTCATTAGGACTATTATGCCGCTAGTCGACACCATTTTGGAGCTGAGGCATGATGGTTTCATAATGAACCAGTGTGATTTCTCTGACTTTCAGGCATTTGAGAGAAATTGAGGACTGACGAAGAAAATGATGGTATGGCTGTCTAATCACGCTGGCACGTCATTTTCTTGCTACACTCCACATTGATGACTAGTCGACAGAGTCAGTGATATTTGTAACCATGGAAGGTGTTGCATCAATAAAGGATGTAGTTACCGCCATGATTTGGTGTTACATGGCTTTTGTTGGATGGAGTCTTAATTAGGTGTTGTATCTTGGGATCATATGTTATGTGACCACAATATGTTATTAGCTTGAGAGTCTTTTTTGAAAATATTTTTCAAAGTTAAAGACTACACAATTGATTTGCCTAAGTGGGAGAATGTTAGAATTTTCCTATAATTTTTTGTGAGCTACAATCAATTGTGACATTTTATTTTGCCAAAAATGGGCTAATATGATGATCTATTTGATGATACTTAAGCCCACTTATAATGTGATTGATTTCTAATGGGCTTTGGACACCCAATACTGATCCAGTGCGAAAAATAGTGTGGGCCTAACCACTAAGCCCATAGGGTTAATAAATAGCATGGCTAAGTCCCTTTTGCCATCACTACAGCATATAGTTGCTTTCTAAGTTTACCCTATTGAAAACCTAGATTTTGGAACGTGTGATCAAGCAAAGAAGGCTTAGTTTTTGGGTTCCAGAAAGTTGTGCAGCGCATAGGCAATCCTCATCATCCTTGATTATGTCTTCAACAAGTAAGTAAATTTTGTAAATATGGTTCGGTGTTCTAAATTCATATAAACTTTGTTGTTATTTCACGTAAAGCAATACTGTCAACAGAAGATTACAAATGTTAACAGGATTAGGAAAGAAAAGATCATTTTACATTTGAAGAGTGTTTGTTGAATGCTTCACCTCCTACTCCAACATATTTTTACTATAACACAAATAGGATAGTAAAGAAATCCCAACACTAGATGCTAAAAGACAACTCAATGCACATGACTCCCACATAGTTGGATATTGGATGGATAGATTTTACACAGCGTTACCCTCACAATCAATGTATTTCCACAATTTGGATATGGGTCACAAAGCAGAAAGCCAGCAACCTTATCGTTGCATCAAGGATCACCCTCAATTGTTATAGAGCCACTAGTTCAGGGGGAAAATTCAGTGTTATCTATAACGCTAGCAGCTTTCAGGATCGAAGACTATCCCCACAAATCAATACAAGACTTTTCAGCGTGCTTTATCCTCACTTACACACTTTTTAGGAAACTTCCCAGGAGGTATCCCATCCCAAAATTGCTCCAAGTTAAGCACACTTAACTATGGAGTTCTTAAGTGATAGCTACCGAAAAGTATATGCATCTTGTTAGTATAGGTAGTACTTATTAATTCAGTTAAGCTATCCTCAACTGTACAGTCTCATACTTGTACAGCCTCTAAATCCCTCTCATTCCGGTGTGTATTCGATTCATTCATGTGTCCTTCTCTCTAGAAGCTGCTAGGAGCCGCTCTTTGTACGTGCCTTATCTCTTTTGCACCGGTGATCACTCCCCGCCTTCATCAGCGCCTGGAATGTTACATTATCAACGGCGGAAGGCCAAAATTCCGCCATATAAACGTGCCATTATAGACTATGGCATCGCCATAGCAAGCTTCCCTTCACAAATTGCCTATAGTGGTTGGCGAAAAATCCACCACGCCATTGCGCCATGGCGACCATTGCACCACCATTTAACAACACTGAAAAAATTACCCATAAAAACCCATGATTAAGAGCCAAAGTACCCCAAGTCATATATATGGCTATGTAATTAATCAAAAAACTTTATTGTCAAGCAATTTAATAATAGGTTATCAATAGCAGGTGTAGCGCTCGCAATCACAGCATCACAACGTGGAGCAGATAGGATGAGCGATGAAGTTTAGGTCACAATGTGTTTTCAAGTCATGGACGTAGCGTCTGCTTTCGCGACGGTGCGACTCGGTCGCGATCGTGCCCCTGAGGTGTCATGGAGTCCTACTACTACGAAGCTCTCTGAAAGCCCTAAAATACCCTCACTTGCTAGTCGTTAGTGAGGGTATTTTCGAGTATTTTTGTTGCCTTATTTAGCTTCTCCTCACAAAAGCTCTTCACGCACAATCTTTCGTGACCTAAGATCGAAGTGCTTAAGTCGTTCCTCTCCCTCCCTCGTGTGCATCTTTGGCGACTTTTCCCTTCTCTAGCGACGTTGGTCTTCTCCGGCAACCTTCTCTGACACATTCTCGTCTTTGGTGAGACGTTCGTCTCTGACTCTGATGACCTTTTTCTTCTCTAACGCATTTTCTCAAGTGTTTTTTCCTTCTTATTCTATTTTTTCTTTTCTTTTGTATTCTTTTTCTTTCTTTTCTTTTTCAAATTTTCTTTTCTTTTTTTTAATTCTTTTATTTTCCTTCCTTTTCTTTTTTTTCCCTTTTCTTCCCCTTCCCCGACCCTATTTTGTTTCTTTTTTTTTCTTATTGGCAGCACCCGCACGCAATATCATTCTTTTCTTGACTTTTTTTGCCTTTTGTATTCTGCCTAGCAGAATCATGGCATCTGGCTCCCAACCAAATGCTGATCAACAAAAAAATAACTCAGCTGCTACTGCCCTATGATCAATGGGATCTTTAAATGCAATGTTCAAGCCCACTAGTGAGAAGATTGACATCTTTTGGAAATGGAACAGCTTAAAAGACAAGAACAACAAGAAGAGTTTGACATGTGATTTTTGCTTGAAAACATCTATCGGGGGAATTGCTAAAGGCAAAAAGCATCAACTTGGAATAAGAGGAGATGTAGGTGCTTGTAGAAAAATACCAAAAGATATTAAATTGCAAATGAAGGCAGCATATGAGTAGAAAAAGGCTAAAAATGATATATACTTAAAGGGTGTGCAAGAAAATAAAAATGAGGTACAAGAGATTGCAAGGCTTCAAAGTGGAAAAAGGCCTCTAACATCATCAACAGAGGTCACTTCAACTGCTGCCAAGAAGAAGGATACAAATGTTAAAGGCCTTCTTGATTTACTTTTCTTCAAAAAACATGAAGAAAGTATCCAATTGGGAAAATCAAAGAGGCAACCAAGTATAAATAATGCTTGTCAGAAGGAAGCAAGAGTAAGGATGGTTCAATACATTGCTCGTTTCTTTTATAGGAATAGAATCTCATTCAATGTTGCTCGATCAAAAAGTTTCAAAGTGATGCTTGAGACAGTTGGAAACTATGGTCCTCATTTAAAGCCTCCAACCTTTCATGAATTGAGAGTTCCACTCCTTAATAAGGAGTTGGAATATGCAAAAGAAATGTTAAAGGGTCATCAAGAAGAGTGAATGAAATATGGATGCTCCATTACATCAGATGGTTGGACGGATAGGAAGAATAGGACCCTTAGTAATTTCTTGGTCAATTGTTCATTGGAGACAATGTTTGTGAAGAGTATTGATGCTTTTGCATACATGAAAACCGAGGATAAAGTGCATGAGCTTTTGAATAACTTTGTGGAGGAGATTGGAGAAAAAAATGTTATTCAAGTGGTGACGGATAATAGGAGTAACTATGTTATGGCGGGTAAGAATTAATCAAGTTTTGATTTCTATTTCTAATTATAAGTTTGTAAATTTTAATTGTTACTCATGTAAGTTTATTGATTTTGGTTTTTTTAGGTAAAATTTTACAAAGCACTAGACCAAAATTGTTTGAGACTCCATGTGCTGTTCATTATTTTGACTTGATGCTTAAAGATATTGGAAAGATCCCTAAAGTTAAAAGAGTTATACAAAGAGGCATCAAGCTTGTAGGCTACATCTATAACCATTCATTGGCCTTGGACACCATGAGGAAGCTCACAAACAAGTCCGAATTGGTGAGGCACAGAGTGACAAGATTTGCTACCACCTTCCTTACTTTGCAAAGATTGCACAAGCAAAAGGCAAATCTTAGAAGGATGTTCACTTCAGATGAATGGTTAAAGTCTAAGGCGGCTAAAGATCCCAAAGGAAAGAAAGCAACATGTGTTGTGCTTATGCCAACATTTTGGAATGAAGTAGTTTACACTTTGCAAGCTATGGGGCCTATTGTACGTGTCTTGAGGTTGTAGGTAATGAAAAAGACCAGCAATGAGATATATTTATGAAGCAGTGGATAGGACCAAAGAAGCAATTGAAAAGGCCTTCAATGGCAATGAAGAGAAGTATAAGGACACCTTTGCAATTATTGATAGAAGATGGGATTGCCAACTACACCACCCTTTGCATGCAGTGGGTTATTATCTAAATCTCGAGTTCTTTTATAGCAATCCAAAAAATGACAATGATGCTAAAGTGTTGGATGGCCTATACAAATGCATTGATATGCTCAGTGAAAATGATGATTTTGTAGTCAAGATTCATAGTGAGTTGCCAATATATAAGAGGGATGAGGACTCTTTGGAATAAGTGTAGTAATAAGGAAAAGAATACAATGGCTCCTGGTAAGTGAAAAAGTTCACTTTTTATAAATTTGAATTATTATTCAATAATTCATGTAAATACTAATGCATATGAATTGCATTACTTACAATTGAGTGGTGGAAGATGTACAAAGCACATACACCACACTTGCAAAATCTTCCATTAAAATTCTAAGATTGACTTGTAGCTTGTTAGGATGCAAGCGTAATTGGAGTACCTTTGAACATGTAAGCTAATGTTACTTCATGTAAATTTGAATCATTATGAAACATTGAAACTTGAAACTAACATTCAAGTTTTTTAAATTATTATAATTTCATTCAAACAAGAGAAGTAGGCTTGAGCACCAAAAGCTTCAAGACTTGGTCTATGTTAAATATAACCAAGCTCTTCAAGAGCACTATGAGTGTCGTGATGCCATGGATCCTATTGCTTTAGATGACATTGATGATAACAATGGATGGCTATTGGGAGATTTGGGTGAAGATGAAGATGCTGAAGATGATTTGGTTTTTGATGATGATGTTTTGACTTAGAGAGATGTTGCTCATGCAACTGGGGCCAATGAACCTTTGAAATACACTAGGAGACAAACACAATGAAAAGGGCAGCTGGTGGTGTATCTACATCTAGTAGGAAGGGAAAAGAAATGGAAGAAGTGGTGGAAGAAGAGCATGACACAAGTGAAGATGAAGGGGAGGAAGAGTACATTTCTAATGCTAGTGGGGGTAATGAAGAGAAAGACAATGACATGAATCTTGAAGAGGATGATGATTCTTGTTAAGAAGATTATATTTGACATTTATCATTTTGCCTATGTGAATTTTAAGTTATAGTACTTTACTACTTTAGTTACAATAGGCTTTAGAGGGTTCAAGACTTTTAAGCACTTTGTAGTTTGTTTTTCTTTAACTTTTACTAACATCCACTGTATATTTTGCTTTCGATACTATGAGTTTTTATTATTAATGATGATTAGTGCATGAATTTTGAGTAATATTTCTCCTTTTAAGCTTTTATATATAATATATATAGTATCAATTTTTTATTATATATAAAAAATATTAGAATAACAATCATCCCACTATCTACTATTCCGCTATCCCAGTTTTAGGGGCGGCCGCTCTACGCCACTATCTGAGATTGATAACTATGATTTAATAAGCCATGTACCCCACAAATATTAAGCACAAAACTTAGCATTTCAAAACATCCTTGAGTCAAAGTGAAAAGAAAAATATAAAAGACATGTGGAATTACAAACACCTTGCTAGAGTCAACACAATTGGTATAAATACATTTTTGCTCCTTATATAGTTTACCTCAATTTTAGTTTTGGTCCCAATAGTTTAAAAGTTTGCTTTTATTGAGGTAAACTATTGGGATGAAAAATGCATTTAAACCTATTTATTGATTCAAGAGATTTTATAGGCTGAGCATATTCATGGGATTGAATAAAATCTTAATGGCCTCCGGCTCCTAGCTTATTCAGTTAAAAAACAAAAGTCAAAAGTCAAAAGTCAAACAGGAAAATGTAAAATGAAGGAAACATACCATAACGTTCATATCACATCCCGTACCATGAAATTTCTCAACATTTTTTCTTTACATGACAGAAACAGTTTACCTATTATCTAGCTCATTGATGATAGAATCAACTACACTTCCTGGAAACCTCAACTTGTAACTGGGGACAGCATATTTGGGAAGGACAGACCCATATCATCGTGAATTAAAGAGGGTATTAGGATAAAAGAATATTTTCATAGTCATAGTCTAGAAGTCGACTACCAGTAATACGTAGGCCACAAGGTCTAAACAATAACAAGCTTCACATAGGGAATCAGGAAGCTATTACATTCCATAGAACCCATAATACTATCAAATCAATTTAGTGTTCAACTTCACATCAGCTTTAAAGCAAAAACACATTGCTTTGAAAAGGAATTGAGAACAATCTTGTAATCCAATCAATGAAATAATTGCACACTAAACATCATAGTTTAGTTGACAAGGTTCCAATATGAAGAGACATAAGTTGATTAACCTTGATAACATGATTATACGTATACTATAATAACATTAATTTTCAGAGAACCCAAGTATAGACATAATTAAATACACTAAAGAACATCCAAATATCCAATTAAGCCAGTATTGCAGCTAACTTCTCAACGTACCAATTAAAGTAGGTTTCAGGAAGGCAAAGGCAGAAATGAAGTAAAGATTTGAGCATCCAAGCCTTCTGACCCATAATCAACAGCAGCAGCATGGGAAAAACAACAACGTTGCAGTTCAAAATTGTCATTGATCCAATGTCAGAAAGCATACAGCCACACTAGTAACAGTATCTAAGAATCAGCAAGAAAAGGATTGAAAATGGAATGCAGCGATAAAATATTAAACATTTACACAAAAGTTATCACACTTAACCAATGTTACAGTAATAAATATGGCTTAATCATTCTTGTATTACTTACAGAATAACAGTATTCTGTCAAGCAGTATCTTTTCTAGCCAATGGGACTACCTGAGAAATAGAATCCAGCACAACAGATGTGAAATGACAACATAGTTTGGATATAATTATCATCATACAGGTGTCACGTATTTGCATTTTATTTGTAATATTTTTTTCAGCTTCAAGTAAAACTTAGCACTACTAGCACAATAACCAATATTGATAATTTAACTCTTTAAGGGTAAATGTTCAACACTCACATTTCAGTTTTCAATCTGTCTCCAAATACGCCACAACAGTAATTTTGGCAACTGCCAGTAGCTTGTCTAACAGCATTAGCTCAAAATAAAATCCATGTACTTTAGTAACTGGATAACCATGAATTAATAAGATGTAGTATAATATTATACATATATACACAAAAAGTATCTTATGCCACAGGATGTGTACAAATTCAAGAAATCGCAGAACAGAGGCCACAGGGTAGCATAGAATCTTCCAGCTGAACAGTATACTAAAAGAAACAAGACCAGCCCTCAAAACCAGTTGCAGCTTGACTTGGATCCTTCCAATCCTTTCAAAGAACGCCTGATTTATCTCAGTATGGGAGCAACCCAATAGGCCAATACCAAAAAGCCAAAGCTCTAACTAAATTCCATTATCATTGGACACCGTTGCATTACATTATGGTTGGCATGTTAGCCTTTTCAAATAACAAGTGTTTCAGATTCAAAATATACATGACAGAAAGTTTTACTTCAGCTACCTATCGCAAATGAAGGAAAGCATGCATTGTTTCTAATAAGGAAGCTTTCATTCTATTGATGTTTCCCTGGTAAAGTAACAAGTAAAATTGATCATTGGAGAATTAGGTCCTGTAAATAGAAATATTGCTAGTTAGAGGAGTGCTCACAGTTAGTCTGATCACAAATGTGAAATTATGTGTACAGTTCAGTTCTCGTTTTTCCTGTGGGTTGAAATCAATGCCATAATTAGAGAACAAAAAATATAAGAAAGTGCAACCAATCCTTTTGAAAGTCATTGAATGCATAACTACAGTTCACTTCAACACATTAACCTCCACAACTGATCGCTACACAAGTAACAAACTACAAAAAAAGACAAATAAAATGTGAGTCCCTGTTAGCAAGAGTACCTCCAGACAGGTTGCAAATGCAGACTTTTAACTATTTATCAGGTTATTGTAAGTCCAAACAGCAATTAAATGGATGCAACTGACTAAAAACAATTTCTAAATTGAGAATTTAAGATACACATCAACAACAAAAGATAAAGTAGTTGTGCAACTATACAATGACTAAGTGCGCCCACTTGAATATCACCCATAATCAATTCCTCTCCCTGTGACACACATTCCAATATAAAATCTACAGTTAATACTAATTCAGGCACACATCTCAATTACATTCAATTGTTCAAAATCAATTCTACCTAACCTCAACCCCGTGTTTGGTTCAGCTTCTGCAGGGGCACATTTTGCCAAAATACATCAAAGTGCATAAGACTGACACACAAGCAACCAATATTTGCTTCAGGCCGATGCGCGTATGAAACTACATGACACCAATCCAAACATGCTACAAAACAAACAGGCACTAAACACTAACAGTACAATTCAATAATTAGCAAATCAAAGCGGAAGACGATGAAACTTTGAATAATTAGATAGATTCAATATGTTAAAACACTGTCAATTCAACAACAAATTGTGCGGACAACTGCTTGAGCACCACACAACAGCCATTGCATGAGATTAATACTCAGCTCTAAAAAACAAAAACTAGCGGAGAATTAAGAAATTTCTCCAACAATTGTATTCAACAATAAAAGGATTTCATTAAACCCCCCCTCCCCCCACTAATGTGTTAGAACTTAGAATCCCATGTCAAACCTTCATCCTCCTTTACCCCTACATTATTATTCCCCTAACCACCAACTCCAACAACTACTTATTCTTCACCGTCAAGCCAAGTTCCCCTGCAACAATAACAGTGGTAGCCATATCCAGAAACATGCCGTGCTCCACCACCCCGGAAAGCTGGAGAATCGCGTCACTCGCGGCCTTCAAATCCCCGATACTCTTTTTAAAATACAAATCGACAATATAGTTCCCATTGTCCGTGACAAACGGTTCCTCCTTCACCGTCCTGAGCTTCGCAACGCACCCGGCCTCCTCGAACAACTTCTGCAGCCTCGCCGCAGTGAACCTCCAACAAAACTGAATAACCTCGACGGGCATGGCCAACCCGCTGCCCCCCAAACAGTTCACCATCTTGGACTCGTCGACGATCACGACGAACTTCTTGCACGCGCCCTCCACCATCTTTTCCCTGAGGAGGGACCCGCCGCGGCCCTTGACGAGGTTGAGGCAGGGGTCGACCTCGTCGGCGCCGTCGATGGCGAGATCGACGACCGGGTGGGCGTCGAGATCCGAGAGGGGGATCCCGAGGGAGAGGGCCTGCTCGTGGGTTTTTCTCGAGGTGGGGATTCCGACGATGTCTTTCAGTTTGCCCTGTCGGAGGAGGTCGCCGATGCGGTCGACGGCGTGCCTGGCGGTGGAGCCGGTGCCGAGGCCGAGGACCATGCCCGACTCGACGTACTCGACGGCCTTGTAGGCGGCGATCTTCTTGAGGTCGTCTTGGGTGAGGATGACGGAGGGGGCGAGGAGGCCGGCGTCCATCGCCGCTTTCTCGGAGGCGATGAAATGGGGGTAGGGAATGGCCATGTTGGGTCCGAGAAAAGGAAGAACCTTAACGCGCCCCAGAAGCGAGAAAGGGGTGAGTGAGGTTTAAATTAAACGTAAGGTGGGGAATGTCGGAGAGAAGATAGGGTTAGTTAGAAGGGTGGAGTGGAGGCCGGGTCGGGATGGGGATTGTTTGGTTGCGGGGGGTATATATAGAGAAGGGTGGTGGAAGGAAAACCAGTTTGTTTCAAACACTGCGTTTTTTGTTTTGAAGGGAAATTGACGTGTTTCGCGCGGTCCAGACACCGGGAGAGATTCCACCCAGGAACGCAGCAGTCATGCAGGTTCCGAGTTTTTTCTCGACAAACCTAAAAACAAAATTTTAACTCACTCTATTTACAGGTTACCTTGTCAAATGCGATTTTTCAAAGAAAGAGAGGATGAATGATGAATCTAATTAAAACTGGTGTTCTAACATCGAGAATGCATGGGAGAAACACAAATACTTATTTTATACAATTAAAATAAATAATAAACAAATATTTTTAAATATGTAAATTATATTATAATTAAAATTTATAATAAATAAATATTTTAGCATTAATAAAAAAATTATATTTTAAATTTATAATAAATAATTCATATTATAGTATAAAGTTATTTTTAACTATTAATATTTTTAAAATATATTAAAATTAAATTTAAAAACAAAGATGAAAATGATATATTAAAAGAAATAAAAGATTAAGAAAAATCTCTAAAAATGTTTTCATCAAAGAAAAACCTCTTAAAAACATTCTAGTTCAATAATAGTTCCTTAGAACACTATCATTCAATATTGTTATTATAATTTATAGAGACAGAATTTATATTATTCATATAATAATTTTATAATATTAATTTTTTATTTCTCTTTTTTACATAAATTATCTTATTTATCTTTTTATTGCAAAAAAAATGTAAAAATTAAATAAAAATAATTTCTCTTTATTTAAGAGATAAGTGAATTAAAGTTTAAATTACAAATTTAAATTTTTACTTTGAAGTATGAAAATATTTTTATTACACTTTTTATGCATTATTTTGTTATTATTTAACATTTATTTTTATATTTAAAACTTTTTAAATTATTAGTCATTTTAAAGTTTATATTAAGATTTTAGCCTCAAATTCATCTATAATTTCTTAACAATAAACTTTTTATCTTGAATCTTAGTGACTTATGCTCTTTTTTTTAATTTATATTTTTATTCATTTATTTAAACGAATTATATTTTTAATTAAATATATTTTTCAGAAATAAGTATTAGTTATGTGATGATTTTTTAAATATATAAGAAATAAAATATAAATATAAGTGATATCATAAATTTGTAAATAAAAATATATAAGTTTGGTTCAGTTTAGATTAGATTGAATTAGTTTTCAAAATCAAATCAAATCCAATAAAAAGGTTTTGATTTTTTTGGTTTATTTGATTTTTAGGTTTTTGATTGATTTTTTTATTGAATTAAATAGGTCTATGAAAATTTTCCTTATTGATTCCCATCATAACTCGCTAAATTAATGACATTTTCATATAAGAAGGTTCTTTATGGTAAACTAGATCGTGGATTGTGAAGAGTGTAAATTTATTGTATATATATGAAAATATATTGACAACTTCTTTAATTTCTTTTGTTGTTAAAAATAATGTAAAATCAGTTAAAAATTATGCAATGAAGAAAATCAGTTGACACTTATCCCCTTAGTAAAACAAATACTTTACTTTTGAAATTATTATGTAATTGATTTAAGAAGAACTCATTGACACAAAAGCTTATAGAATAAATTAGTTGATACTTCTATAAGTTTTTTATGTCAATACTTTTGAATCAAACCCTACTAAATTGTTTTTTCAACACGTCATGCAAGCTATTAAATAAATTTTATGAACTATCCAAAAAACTACAATTGATAAACATCCACAAAGCTTAAATATGATGGATAAAACATATCACAACAATAAAATTGTTACAAATGTCAAAACTATAAACATCTCATCTCCTACTGTAAAAGCTTATCATGTAAAACTTGTTCATACCTCAATGCCATGATATTATTTCTTTCAAAGTAGCAAAATCATCTACCACATCACTCTCGGCTATCAATTCTTGTATCAAGTAATATAATCAAACATAAGGCTCAATACATCCCTTGTAACAATTATAGTGAGTCCCTTTATTATATAGGCATATCATAAAACTACAAAATAGGAAATAATACTGTAATAACATTTTTATATGTCCTTTATGCAAAACACTTCAGAAAGACCAATAAGTATCCATGTCTAGGGATGTCAACTGGGTGGGGCGAGTATGAGTAGTAGTCTTCCCATACTCACCTGTATTTATGTAGGTACCCGTTAAGCGAGTATTCATGAATATTATATATATTCGCGGGTATTTGTAGATATTTGTTAAAATGAAATTTTTGTAAGAAAAATAAAAAAAAACAAATAAAATTAAAAAAATATATTTTTGAAACATATAATAATACTAAAAAAAAACAATTTTGTAACATATATTTATACTAAAAATAAATAATTTTGAAATATATATTTATGCTAAAAATAAATTAAAGTAATTTACTTTACATATAATTAAAGGCAATTAAATAATTATAAAGTGTGGGTACCTACGTGTACTGGTACCTTAATACCCATTCCCACCACGTTAATAAATGGGTATCCATTTAATATTCATGGCAAGTTTTATTCGTGGTCATCTGTTGGTACGAGTTTTTTGGCCATCCCTATCTATGTCCAAAACTTTGTTTATCTAAAGGTTGTCCCAAGTCATTGTCTCCTATATGATGTATCACAACAACAATTAAAAAAAAAATTGTATTTCTAAACAATAACAATTCCATAAAATCCACATCCAAACAGGGTGACAATAAGAAATATATAAATAAATGATATAATAAACTTAATAAAGTTTATGTAAAAAGAAAATTTAGTTAATATACTCATGCAGAAAAGTATAGCAGATTAAAATAGTAATTTATTATATGTTTCAGAATATTCTGATTTCTTTAAGAATATTCAATCTAAAATAAAATATCACCAAAATTTAAAACTATAAAATTTTATAAACTTATTTATTTAAGAATATTCAATCTAAAATAAATGATAATCTTTTTCGATATCAATTTTATAAACAATATTTGTTTAAAATAATATTTTTATCCTTATATATATTATAAATCAAATAATTATTATATGTGTTGACATTTTTTGCTATAGCAACGTGTTATAATAATTTATTATTTAAATTCCATATTAATATATGTCAAACTTATATGTTTAAAAATATTCGATTTAAAATAAAATATATTTATATTGATATAATTTTTAAATCCAATTAATGTCTCCAAATAATGTCGTCAACTTTCATGATAAAATATCATCAAATTTCTAAACCCTATTATTTTATAAGCTTATTTGTTTAATAATATTCGATCTACAATAAATGACAATGTTTTTCGATATAAATTTTATCAACAATATTTTTTTAAAATAATATTTTTATCTTTACATATATTATAAATCAAATAATTATTATATTCATTGACATTTTTTGCTATATCAATGCTTTAATAAAATTGTTATTTAAACTCCATATTAATATAATTTATCTCTTCTTGAGATAGAGATAGTGAAAATTATTAATTAGTGGCTAATATATGATTAAAATCAGTCAATATTTGATTTAATGAGTTCTGTTTTCATATTTAATTGATTTAATATATTAATATGAAATTTATTAAGAAAAATAAATAAATTAATGAGTACTATTAATGATTACTATATTTCATATTTAATTGATTTAATATTAATACAATAATCTTTATGCATATAAATAAATTAATATGAAATTTGTACTAAAATTTATTTCTAGAAACATTTTAATATAAAGTTATTGATTGATTCAAATTAGTCTATAATAGATTTAACAGTAGTATTTTTCTATTTAATTAATTTAATATATTAATATGAACTTTATTACAAAAATAAATTATATTAATCAATAGTATTTACATATTTAATTAATTTAATATATTAATTTTGAATATGTCAGTTTTTGATTGATTAAAATCAGACAATATTTGATTTAATGAATGGTATACCAAAATTCAAATTGATTTTTATGACTCGTAATAAAAGCTAATTATATAGATTATCTTTGAAATAGATTATAAAAACTGATTATATATATTAAATAGTACTTTTATATTATAGTAAAGGTATATATTATACATCAAAATTCAAATTGATTTTTATAACCTATAATAAAAATTGATTATATTGATTACATTTGTAATTAATTATAAAAAGTGATTATATATATTAAATAATACTTTTATATTATATTTAAATGATATATTTCTTTTTATATTTTAAAATATGCATGATGGAATGCAATAATATTTGTTTAATAAAAATTCAACAAAAAATATTTGTAAGGGCCTTATGTGGTAAGCAACACATCAAGTAGGTCCTTATAGGGGGTCAAGCTAGATAGCCTAAATAATCAATCCTTAAAAGAGTCGAGACAAACAACATATAGAACTTCCCTTTACGAGAGTCAGGTTACAAAACACATAAAGGCAAACTTTTGTGAAGGCTAAGCTCCAAGACATATAAAGGCACCCCTTGCGAGAGTTGAACTTCTAGAAATATAGAATTGAGTTACAAAAAAACTAGATTGATATGAAATTGTAACATCCCGGCCTCTATCGAGGGTGGGAGTGATTGCTGGTGCAAAAGAGATGAGATATGGACAAGGAGCAACTCTTGGCAGACTTTTAGCAGGAGGGATACATAAATGAATCAAATACACACCAAATGAGAAGGATCCAGGGACTGTGCAGGTATGGGACTGTACAGTTGAGGATAGCTTAAAAACATTAAAAATGCCATCTATACCAACAAAATGCATATACTTTTTGATAGCTTACCACTTAAGAACTCCACAGTTAAGCGTGCTTGACTTGGAGCAATTTTGAATAGGTGACCTCCTAGGAAGTTTCCCAGGAAGCGTGTGAGTGAGGATAAAGCACGCTGAAAAGACTTGTATTGGTTTGTGGGGACAGTCTTCGATCTTGAAAGCGGTCAAGCGTTACAAAGTGGTATCAGAGTAGGGCCTCTCTCAGTACGATGTGGTTTGAGGACAAACCAAGCGAAAGCTGGTGGGCATGTAACATCTCAAGCTCTGACGAGGGTAGGGAGTGATCGCCGATGCAAAAGAGATAAGGCACGGACAATGAGCGACTCCTAGTAGGCCTCAAGCGGGAGGGTTATATGAATGAATCGAATACACACCAGAATGAGAGGGATCCGAAGGTTGTGCAAGTATGAGACTGTACAGTTAGGGATATCTTAAAGGAATTAATAAAATGCTATCTATATCAACAAGATGTATGTACTTTTTGGTACCATATCACTTAAGAACTCCACAATTAAGCGTGCTTAACTTTGAGCGATTCTGGGATGGGTGACCTCCTGGGAAGTTTCCCA
The DNA here is from genome assembly GCA_004329165.1 of Spatholobus suberectus. Taxonomy (NCBI): domain Eukaryota; kingdom Viridiplantae; phylum Streptophyta; class Magnoliopsida; order Fabales; family Fabaceae; genus Spatholobus; species Spatholobus suberectus. Next base: position 7,960,531 of record CM014735.1, read on the forward strand.
AGAAGCATGTGAATGAGGACAAAGCACGCTAAAAACTCTTGTATTGGTTTGTAAGAACAGTCTTCGATCCTGAAAGCGGCCAAGTGTTACAAAATTCATGCCAGCACAATGAACCAACTAATCAATCCAAGAATGAGCCATCGCAACCTCTTCACCAACATACTTAGTCAAAATTTCCATCAATTAACCTCTAACCCAACCATAATAAAAGAAAAAATAGAATACTATTCGATCAAGCTACCATTAACTTTGGGACCTATCTTCCTAAAATTTGGCTTTGACTTCAACATCAACATTTTTTAACTATATGTTAACCTATGATTAGATTAAATTACACTATTCCAATTGGATTCTTATAAGTATGATAAAAAAAACTAAGTATCAAAAAAGTATAATAAAAACTGAACTATACACATTGAGTTTTTTGAAAAAGAAAATTAAACGAATTCCAAATAACAAGCTTTGTTTTTTCTTTTCATTTTTTTCACATTTTATATATAAGTAACGATGATAATTGATTTATGTAGTTATTCTTTTATCATTCATTTTTCTATTGATATATATAAATTAATAATTTTAAATTATTTTTTCATTTTCATAATATTTTATTCTCATTTTTTTTATAAATTACTAAAAGAATAAATAAAAATAAAGCATGTTTTTTCTAGTTTAAAAACACAATAAACTGAAAAAAAATATATAATCGTACTTTTATGATTTTCTTGTATAAAAATGTAATATATATTTTAACTATTTCATTTTCACACATTTTTTAATTTTGGGTTAGGCTATGTTTGGCAAACTATTTCAGTTAGCTTCTAACTCTTTTTACTAGCTAAAAAGCTTGTTTGACCTTATTAATAGTATTTGATAAACAAACTTTTTTAGTAGCTTATATCATTTTTTGAGACGTTAGCATTTTTTAAAAAGCTATCTTCTAGCTTTTTATTTTTTTTCCTTTTTTATCCTTAGAATATTTATTAAATTTCTTTATTACCCTTTTTTACATAAGGTATGATTTTATTATTATTTTTTCTCTTCTTACACTGTTTATTATCATTACACTATTTGTATTATTATTATATTACTTTAACATTATACTTCAAGTATACTATAAAATTAATATTAGAATGCATAATGCAAAAAAAAAAAGTTTTTTAAAATGCTAGCTCCTCGCTTTTTATATTTTTTTTCCTTTTTGTCCTTAAAATATTTATTAAATTTCCTTATTACTTTTTTTTTACATAAGGTAAGATTTTATTATTTTTTCTGTTTATCTTCTTACACATTTTAACCATTACACTATTTGTATTATTTATTATATTATTTTAACATTATACTTCAAGATATACTATAAAATTATTAGTAGAATGCGTAATACAAAAAATATCATAATTAAAAATAAAAATTGTAATTAAAAATAATTAATCTATAAATAAAAATTACAAGAGTTTAAAATTTATTAAAGAACTAAAATTATAATTATCTCAAAATATATTTATCAATAAAATAAAATTAAAATTTATATAAAAATATCATATAAGCGTGTTCATTACCATTGAGTGCGTATATCAACTGGCAATGGGTTGTTCTACCTCAATTAGTGATCTTGAGTTCGTCCTGAGTATGCAGCTTTGTTAAATACTTTGAATGAAAACTTTGCCGCCCATAGTGGTTCCATCCGGCTAAAGCAGAATTACTTCTAGTGAAAGATATATGTGGTCTCTACCAAAAATATAAGCATGTCCATTTTTGACATGTTATATTAATCAGGTACTTCAAGAGATAATTTTATCATTTATAATTGAATAAGCTAGCTTAACAGCTTTCAGCTACTAACTACCAATTAACTTTTTAGTTTCAAGATAGCTTTTTAGTTAGTTTTGCTAAACATAACCTTAATTTATTGGGTTTAGTACATATAATAAAGCCTACACGAGCATTCATTTAATAGTAAATTAAAAATATATTATTAACACTCTTCCTTCTTATTTACGCTATGTTTGGTAGGGAAGAGAGAAATAGAGGGAGAGAAAGTAGGTAGGAAATAAGAGAAGTATGTAAGAAATAGAGAGGAAATATGAGTTGTTTGGTTTAAGAGAAATAAAAAAGAAATAAGATAGAAGTGTACTTTTTGACTTTTGGGTATTTTAAATAAAAAATTAAAATGACTTTTATAACCTTGCTTTTTTTTTTTTAACATGTTAGAAACAGGTGTGTGTGTGTGTGTGTATTAAAATTCAAAAACAATTTTCAAATTTGGGACAACATATTCGAATATACGTTATACATATTCAAATATGTATAACACATTTGAATATCTATTCCCTATATTTGAATATGTTGTTCCATTTTCAAAGTGCTACTTCGGGAAAAAAAATGTTACAAATTGTTGTTTCATATATTCAAAATCCAGTCAATGCAAGTATTTATTTCACTTCAAATCAGCATACCCAACTTGCATGCGAGAAGAAGATGCACAAAATTAAAAAGAAATGAAGGGCATTAACGGAAACTTGCAACCAACACTACATTTCTTCACAAATTTGGATGAATCAAATTTGGTGTGGGACCCACACAAAATTTAAAAATATCTTATCTATTTCTGTGCCATCAAACAAAAAGAAATGTGCAAATTCTCTTTTCTTTCGCATTTTTCCCTTCTTTTCTTCACTACCTCTGTGCTACCAAACAAAGCATTAGGAATGAAACAACATTAGTCTCATTTAGTTAAAGTTGGCTCCAATATTGTGAGACACTAAGACTTATGCTATAATGGGGAAAAAATTCAATATTTTTACCGTACATGTTTCTCATACTACAATAATGATATATACATGACTTTGTATTTTTTTTTTATCTTTTCTATTTTTTAAAAAAAAAAATCTAAATTTAAAAGTAGACATTAGTACTGAAATTAGTCCCATAACACATGTCCCGTCATATCATCATTTGAGTATATTTGCAGTTGATTCACCATATACTGAATTTAACGGTTTATTTAATTGTCAACAAAATTAAAGTCATTAAATGAGACAAATATAAGATTGCAATGATAGCATAATTTAAAGGTGGTCGTACATTAGAACAAGACTCATAAAAAGTATTTAAAATATTTATTTTATTTTTATATATCTAAAAAGTGATATTATAATTTTTATAAATTTTATTTATTCTTTTATGATTTTATATAAAAACATTAAATAAATGTAAATATATTTAATATGCTATAAACAAAAAATATTTAAAACTTTTGTTATCTAATAAATAGGAGGATTAACTGTAGAAAGATTCAAAATCATGTATATCATAGAAACTATGTCATCCTATTTCTCAATTTTACACGTAATTCGTTTCCCTTTTATAATATAATAATTCTGTAGTAGAATAATACACGTTAATTATTTATATATATAAATTATAATTATAATACTATTGGCACGATTTTAACATGCACCACAGAATCATTGGAGCACCGGTGATCCGTTCAATAACATCCATTGACTCGACATAGCATCCTTAAAAATGAATGGCTCCGATGGTTGCTAAAAAGATACTTTTAAAAATTTATCTTCAATCCTAAGTAAAGATGTTTGACTGTGAGTGGCCTACAAGCATTGACTCCATGCTCCGCCGCCACCTCCGCCACAGATAAGAGAAGAAGGAGGAGGTGGACGAGAAACAACACTTCGACGGAAGCAAGGGAAACAACTCAAACAACACAACACTTAGAAAGGATTATTTGATAAACAAATTATTTTACATGATTATAAAACAAACTCTGTTTTAGTCCATTACACATGATAAATTTTTTATTTTTATATTATTAAAATTTATAATAAACAAAAATTATAGAATATCTAAATTATATTATAATTAAATTCCATAATAAATATATATTTAAATATATAAATTATATTTTGAGTTTATAATGAATAATTTAAATTGTAATATAAGATTATTTTTATGTATTGAATTTTTTTAAAAATTATTGAAATTTAATTTAAATATAGAAAAAAAAATGCATTGGAAAGGATAAGCATTTAAGAAAATCAATATACAAATAAGTATAAAAAGATAATAGTTTGAGATGATTCATAAATAGTTTTTTTTAATTAATTGTAAGAATAGTGTGTAAAATGTATATCTAAATAAAAAGAGAGAGAGAAACATTGAAAATGTCTAATTAAGAAAATGAAGAAAATAAATATTTAATTTGTATATTTTAATTTATAATATAGGAATAGATAAATGAAAAAGAGAATATTCCTTGACAACTGTTGATCAACATACTGTTTTCTTCACCCTAAAATTCGTCAAAGTTAAAAAAATAAAAAATATATTAAAATAAAACAAATTATTTATTATTATTTATATAAAATGATAATTTTATTATCTTATTATTTTATTTACGACTAATTTATTATTATTATTATTATTTTATTCTTAATGATAAACTACCTATGGATCCTATATAATATATTATTTTATTATTATTTTGAGAAAAATAATATAAATAACCAATGATTTGGAATTTAAAATCTCTTTTTTACATTTTAAAGTTTTTTATTTTTTTGTCTTTACCCTGAATTATAGAATTCCTGCCGAACTCGAGTCTGGTTCAGTTGTTTTGTTTGCTACCCTTTTTGAATTATAGAATTCCCATGAAAAAAAAGAAGCCACTTAAAAACATAACATTTTCACCGATAATTTTTTTCTTTATTTTCATTAAACATTTAATTTTTAAAAATAGATATTTATTAATGTTTTTTTTGTCAATCTTAAACTCTTAATATTTAATTTTACTGTCAATCTTACTTCTAATTTTTTTCTTATTATCAATCTTCTACATCTTTTAATTTATCAAAGTTTTATTTATAAATTAAAAAAACTTTTAGTCTATAAAAACCATATTTGTAAGTAGAAAATTTTTAAAAAAAGTATATAATCTTTTTACATAATTTGTCTTTTAACATACCCGTGCAACGCACGAGAAATACGACTAGTTATTTATTAAAAAAAGTTATATGAAACAGTGCAGCCAAATACGAAATGAAGGAGAGGTTGCCATTCATGTGGGATGCATTGTAAATACAGTCCAGTAAAACGTTGAATTTCAAAGTCCTAAGGAGGAACTCCTTTTCTAAATTCTCTCATTTTCTGCATTTGAATGGACCGTAGCCTGCGAATAGAAATTGTCCGGACACGACACGGATAGGATTATGCTAAATTCCTAGAAAGTTGTTTTAAATTTCATTTTTGACTTTATCCTTTGGGCAGCGTCGATCTATATGAAATCAAAATTAACTTTGTTGTAGCAATAAGCAAGGCGTGAAGCTTGCTTTTCTTATGAATCCTCGCATATCCCTAGTCAACGAATATCCATTAATTTACGCCATATGCCGTTCGTTTCTGTTCAAAAGAAAAATATTTTTTATTTTTTAAATGATCAGATAAACCTTTTTATTTTATAATCTTTTTAGAAAAAATTAGAGTAAACTACTATTTTGATCCTGAAAGTGTAACACGTTATAACATTAGTCCCTAAAACTAAAGAAACTTCAAATAAGTTTTTAAAGTTTATAGTTGTTTCATATAAGTCATTAAATATCATTTAAGTTGTATTTTTTTTTTTAATTTTAAACAAATGTAATTTGACAGATTGCATTTTCAGACACTTATTAATGTAACAACGCTATACTCTTTTAGGGAGTAAGATAGTGGTTTACTCAAAAAATTATATGAAATAATCAAAACCTTTAATATTTTTCGTAAGATAAATGAAGTAATTTCTAACAGGAACTTATAAAAAGTTATATTATGTTTTTTTAAAAATATTCAAACACCTTTTTTTTTTTGCTGTTGTGAAATTCAATGTTTTATTACATTGTTACTTTAAGAAAAAAATTTAAAAATAGTTTAACTATAAATGTCACATAAAATTTATGATGAAATTATATACCACTCTTTTACAATTTGAGACGACAATAAACTTTACCAATGCTTTTATTCTTGAACTTAATTATTTCATAATTAAGTTATACAAACAAAGCAACGCGTTTGGATTTTTTTATTTTTTTTTTAAGTTTCAATTCAATTCTATAGTTGTAGTATAGTAGTAATAAAGAGGAGTTAGCTCAGGACATAGGCCACCAAAACTTATGCCGGGAGCTTCACTTTTATAAGGGGCTTAAAATATATTTTTTTGGTCTCAAAATAAATTTAATAATATATGTAACATACATAGTTATAAAAAATAAAAAATAAATTTAAATTTTATTTATATAATAAAAAATAAAATATATTGTAAAAGTAGAAATTAAAATATCACTTGAAATGTTAAATTTTATAAAAAAAGACAAATTCTTTTTAAAAAATGCATGAAAAAACTTATAAAATATTATTAACTATTCATGTTATAATTTTGAAAGAAATAATTTTTTAAAAATTAAAATTAATAATTTTATTTGCATTTTAATTGTGCCTAAAAAATTGAATAATTTAGTTATTTTATTGATTAAATTTGTAAACATAATTTTATAAATTTGATAACAAATTTTACATCTCAAGAAGAAAAATAAAAAAATTTAAATAATTTTTTAAAACATATATTCTACATTATTAAAAGACTATAAAGCAACTTTTTAAAATTAAAAGTAGTAATTTTATTTTCATTTTAATTGTGCCTAAAAAATTGAATAATTTAGTTATTTTATTGATTAAATTTACATCTCAAGAAGAAAAAATAAAAAATTTAAATAATTTTTTAAATATATATTCTACATTATTAAAAGATTATAATGCAACTTTTGTTTAATGTGTCAAATACTTTTGAGCAAGTTTTGAATTAAATTTAAGAAAATATAATTTTATCTTTTCCTTAATAAGAATTAATTATTTATGTGAAAATCATAAAATGTGTATATTTAAAATTTAAACGTGTAATTATTTTATCATTTAAATAAAAATAGCTTTGTAATTTTTCTTTCAAAATATTATTTTTAAATATAAATTATTTTATATTTTTTAAATTAATTCTGGTAGTATCATTTTTGTTTTGAATTTTGACCTAAAACTAGACTTGGTACACATGTGATACCCGGATATAAATATATCTTTTTCCGTAATATATTTAAAATTTTAATTTTGTAAAATCATTTTATTATTTTTATTATTCTAATAACTAATTTTTATTATGTGTTATTTTTTATTATGTTTTTTTATAATATTGTTTTTTTTACTGTTTTAGATTTTAGACTATTATTATATTATTATTGTAGTAATATTTTTTTTCTTAAGATTATAGTCTTAATTTACTATTATTTTTAATTTTTATATTTTATTAGTATTGTTTATACTCGTTATCAGTGTTATTTTTATTTACTTTATATTTGTTTGAAGATTATAATATTAATATTAAATATATATATATATATATATATATTATAAATATTAATGATTATTTTTATTGTTATTTTAAATATTTATTATCATATTATTTTACTGTTATTAAGAGACAATTATTCTTTTATTTTGGATAATTGGAATTTTAAGATTATTTTAATGTTAATTAATCTTAATTTGAATTTAACTTTTGAAATTTTAATTTTAACACATTATATAATAAAGTTGATGTGTTTTGATTTAAATAATTGATTTATATATGTTTTTGGCAATTTGAAAATCCTTATAGGTAATAATATTTTTATTTTTATAATATTATTTTATTATTTTTAATATTATAATAATAATTTTTTGTTATGTGCAATTTTCTTATATTTAATTTTTCTTTTTATAATATTATTTGTATACTATTATAGATTTCAGATTATTATATTATTACTGCCGTAACATTTTTTTTAATTTTTCTTTAGATTATAGTATTAGTTAACTATTTTTTTTTGTTTTATTAATATTGTTTATATTCATTATTATTGTTATTTTTATTTTTTTTATGTTTTTTAGTATTATAATATATATATATATATATATATATATATATAGTTTTATACTATAAATATTAATCAACATTTTTATTATTATTTTAAATATATTTATTATATTTTAAATATTTATGATAATATTATTTTACTATTATTAAGAGATAATTATTTTTCTATTCTAGATAATTTAAAGTTTAAGATTGTTTTAGTTTTAATTAATTTATCATTATGTGTGATTTTTGTATTAGTTTATTCCTTTTAATAATTATATTTTGAAAATATCATAATAATAATATTATTATGACAATTAGTTGTACATATTTAACTATTTTTATTATTATTTTTGGTATTTTTAAAATCAACATTTTTATTATTACGTTAAATATTTTATGCTATTTTAAATTTTATTATAATATTATTTTATTATTATTAGGCAATAATTACATTAATATTTTACATATTATAATATTAAGAGATAATTATTTTAACTATTTATTATAGTATTAATTTAATATTATATATAATATTTTATGTATACAAAACTTTAATATATTGTGTACTTTACATTGTAGTTTGATGTAACAGATTGCTACAGTGCAAACGGCACCAATTTTAATATATCTATAGATAAATTGATCCTATTCCTAAGAAATTTAATCTCCGTCAGCGTTATAATTTTATTCTTGTAAAAGCCTTATTTATTCTCTCTCTTCTTTAGTTTGGAACAGATTCTTTTCGTTCTTAGACTACGGTGGCTAGAGGAGGTCCAAGGGCACTTTGCTTGTTTGATAACGACGGGAAGCGTGCAATTTGGCTGGTTCATTTAAAAGGCACATTTTTTAATAATACTTTAATTTGCAGGGCATCTTCTTGGGATTGGTCAATGATTTGGGTCCGCAGCTTTGATCTCATCTTCGGCCTGTGGGGTAAGACAATCCAAATCTTCATTTATCTGCATTTTCTATTTCACCCAAAAAAAAGAAAAGTTTTTCTGCAATGCATTTTCTAAGGTGCAGAAATAATCAGAGTTTCATAGTTGGGAATTCAGAGTTGGATTGGATGTCAATGCAACATAAGATTGAGTAAGATATTGGACTTGGGCCGAACAAACAAGCTAAACTATCTTCTAACATAAACAGTAATGGCAGCATCCGCAGAAAAAGGAATCCAAAGAAAATCGAGTGAAAATACGAAACGCTAACATCCAAACGGACCACAAGACTAATATTTATAGATAAACTGAACTTAACTAAAGCTTCAGTCGCAGAATTCGCCTTCCTAAAGCAGAACTAAAACATTTTTGTTTATGTTAAGGGGATATAAGCTATATTAATTTACGTGATGAATAATTTTAAATAAAACTTAATTTTTATAAATTTAGCAGTCAAATTATAAGTATATATTATTTTAATTATTTGTATTAGATTTTGTTAAAATTAAATAATTATAAGAATATAATGAAAGAATTTTTATTTAAATGTATTTTTTGTATAACAATGAAGTATTAAATAATTTTAAATTAAAACTATCAATTTATGTAATAACAATATTTTATTCACACTTTTATTATTAGATATTTTACTCAAACTTCCATTACTAGACTGATCTTGGTAGGATATATTAAATACTACAATTGTGTTTAAAAGTTTAATTTATCAATTTTTTATCCTTCACAATTGTATAAAGACAATGATAATAATATATTTTTTATATTTATTTAAATAAATTAAATTATTTGGTAAAGAAAAATTTTCACATAAATTAAAACCTAACCCTTCTAATTAAGAAGTCTTCAGTGTTTTCTTGGACGTGAACTCTTTGCTAAGCAATAACTTAATTAAACCCTCAGAAACGAGGCTGATGAATTCTCTTTATTATTATCATTATTATTGGCCAATGAGGCTGATGAATTTATCATAGGCTTTTATAGTCACATCGGGCCCTGCTCTCGAATTGAAGCCCACCTTCGGGTCTAAAACTTGGGCTTCAATTGAGAGACATGGAAGCTCCTATTCAGGCTGATTGTGAAGACCAGAAAAAGATTAAAAAAAAAAATAGTGATTGGGTTTGTAGTGCTCGTCAAACTTACAGGAAGAGCAATAGTTGTGCAGATCTTGGGAACCTTGGTCATAAAGACTTCTTATTATGTCATTTTTTAGATATTCCTTCCCCTTTTCTCATGTTTGAATTAAAAGTAAAATAAAAATAAAAAGAAATAGGAGAAAAATAAAAAAGAGAAAAAAGTAGAAAATATTTGTTATTTGAATGAATAAAAATCAAAAAAGAAAAAATTGAAGTTTTTTTTTTCACCTGTTTAAATAAGTAGAAGAGTAAATGAAATAAATAAATAAATTATGAAACATTATACTAATTTTTTAAAAATTACTACAAAATTATTTTTTTAACTATATTATGTTTTCTTGACGAAAATTTATTTATTATTTTTGTATTATACAAGTTATTTAATTTTTTAAAAAAGTAAACTTTCTTAACATAAAATTATTTATTATATTTACTGTTACAAAAAAATTATTTAATTTTTTAAAAAATTAAAGAAGAAAAGAAACTGCAACAAACTTTTCCCCATCCTTATGGTAAATTAGGAGGAAAATATTTTATGCGTACAATCCATAAAAACAAACTTTTTTTTTCTTATTTTTCTTTTCAAATGAATAAAAAAATTGTTATTTTAGTTCGATCTTTTTTTCTTTTTTCTATTTACACCCAAATAAAACACAGTGGTGGTAGAGAGACTTATGGGTGTATAACTTCCTCGCATGATATTTTAGTTTTCTTTAAGTTTTAAGTCTCGTTAAGTATAAAAAATAATAAACAAAATAAATATTGGATCTATTTTTTATTTCAATTTTTAAAATCAAACTATTGATAATTTTATCTCTTTCAATAACTATATGTATTTTATTAAATTTTATTAATTCAACAATTGAATTAAAAGTTTTTATCGAATAGATAAAGTTTGCAAAGTTTTATAAGATTTTAAAATTATTTGATACTTCATTAAATAAATTCAATTTAATGTATAATATACTTTTTTAAAATATAAATAAATGTCAAGTATAAGATTAAATAATTACAAATGTTCAATTTATCTAAAATTTGATGTATGTGATTGTTGAGTTAATATTAAAATATTCAATGATTGAATTAAAAAAATTTAATATAAACAAAAAGTTACTCCTAGAGTAACTTGATATCTCCCCTTCTCTCTCTTTCTTTGTATTACGTATGTATATATGTATGTACGGAGAGAGAGATTAACTTTCTACATCAGTTCTCGCCATAATCAATATAAAAAGTCTATTTCTTTAAAAATAGCAATAAAACTACATAACATCCATGCAATATAGAATATACCAATTCGAAAACTACAAATCAAAAAGGAAACTTATACAGAAAAAATGAAAAACAATTTCATTTCATATATATATATATATATATATAATTTCCCTACTTAAATGATTAAACTCAAATCAATGTGTTTAAAGGAAAAAAAATTTGTCGTCAACTAGATTAAGGAATTACTTTCTTCCAGATACAACAACAAAAAGGTCGCAAACCTTCTCTTTTTGGTTACATGATTCAATGTAAGAATTTTGACTACTCCCCGTTTTTCATTTGATACAATAACAACGTCAAATCCTTTCTTCAAGTTAGCTTGATGTTCTTGTCTTTTTTTTTCCACATCTTTATTACCATAATCCTTTCATTGGAAAAATATTCATTCATCTCTTTTAACATACATTAATGAAGATAACTCAAGTGAAAGTTTTATAATAACACAAATGTGGAATAAATGAGAGACAAGAAGATCAGCTAACTTCTAAGAAGGAGTTAGCATGTCTATTGGATCAAATGCAAATAAAAAACAAATTGCAAATAAATTTCCCACATGTGGCCCATGTAATCATAAAAGAGAATCTTCATGTGCTCTTCGTTGTGTCTGTAAATGATTCCTCAAGGACAATGTTCGAACATTACTCCCACGTGCCCTTGAACATTGTTACTATTCCTTCATGAGCATTTGAAAATTAATCCCATGCGCCACCTAAAAGAGAGAGAAGACAAAGTTAGGGTTTGAAAACATTACAATAGAGAGAGAGAAAGAGAGAATTACCTCATGTGGTAGGTTTGAATGAAAGATGAATACACTAACAAAGAGTGAAAACGAAAACAAGGGAGGAAAAATTAGAAAAAACAAGGATGAGAGATGTATAATAAGGAAGCATAGATTGAATTCATAGTTATATAAAAGGAAGATCAAGAGGTACATCAATTTGATTATTCTTCCCTCAAGGCATCTTGGAACCAAAGAATGAGGGTTGAAAATTGGAGCGAGAACGAAATTATAAGCATGCTATTGAAATGTAAAATTTTAATAGATTTTTTACATTAGTTGTACTAAGAATCAATGTAGAAAGTAATTTTCTAGATCAATTTATATATATACAGTGTAACTGATATAGAAAATCTTGTCAAGATATTCAAAAAAAAAAAAAAAACTTCAACATTCTACATTAATAGTACAAAGAACTGATCTAAAAAGTTGTCAATAATTTTAAAATTTGCAAGAATGTCTACATTCTATGTCTATTAAACAAAATCAATTTAGAAGATATTTTCTACATTAATTCTTAGTACAATCAATATAATTTTTTTATATCAATTTTAAGATAATTAATATAAAATATTTATTCTAATATTACAAAAATATTACCACCTTTTACTATATCTATTTTTCAGGAACATTATAAATTTATGACGTTAAAAGCTTTATATATATATATATATATATAACTTAAAAGCTTTTATTTTTAGCAGTGTACAGACGAAACATGCCATGATCTGATAACCCAAGCCTGGTTATGATGAATGATATTGATGCATGTATCTGTGGAAAATGTTTACACCACTTTCAGTCAGAGAAGCAGACTATATTCCTCTCACCTTCATCCCAAGCTAAAGTAAGGCCTCTCTCAAAATGGCCATTAGTTCGTCATGGATTTTGTCCTAAATCCCAAAATTACTACACACATGTATAAGATTTTTACGTGTATTTCCAAATAGCAATTTATTAACACACACACATATGATGTTAAACGTTTTTATCTATGCTTTTTTTATTATACTAAAGCAAATCTAATAACTTTTTAATTTCATAATTTCGACATTGAAATTTAGACATGTATTCACTACAAGGAATGTTACTTTTAGATTAATATTTTGATGAATTCATTTGGACTTATATTTATTATATTTTGATTAATATAATTAATTTGTGTTTTACGGTTATGCATTTATAAAAATAATTATTACAGAGAAAATCCAAACTAAATCATTTTTGCTTTTATATTTTGAATCAAATTAATTAATAGAACAGTGACATGAACAATTTGATTATATTGAATCAATCATCATTTTTCATAAAAAATTGCGATCTAAAATGTGAACCTCAAAATTGCTAGCTACAAATTATAATGTGTTAGTTTTGGCTTATGCTTCATCCATCAGCACCTTCTTCATCAATAAAAAATTTTAGCCTATCCAAAAAAAAAAAAAGTGTGTTAGTTTTGGATACTGGTCAGGTACCAAGATTCAAAGCCTCTTATTCAGTTTTATACTGGTATGTATAGTTAGTGCCGGTAATAATAATCTTGCATGTTCATAACCTCATTTTACACTTATTATTTCTAGATAAAAGAAAACGGGACAAAGTTATAGGAAGTAAAAGTGTTTTGAATTTTTTACAAAAACAAAAAGGGTTTAAAATAAGTGTATAAATTTATGTACAAAAATAACATTATTTTAATAAAATTGTGTATTTTGTGTTAAACAACTATTTTTTACAGTAAGTAAACTGTATATTTTTATTCAGTTTTATCGTAAGTAAAATATATATTTTATCCATGATAGATGACTATATAACAAGTTTTTTCATTGAAAATAAATTCCAGTAAATATTATCTAATAAAATTGTTATTTTATATTATTTATTAAATTTAAAATATTTTATAATAATATATAGCATAATACTTGTTTGTTTATATATAATTTATTATCAGAAAAATGTGTTTTTGTACAAAATTATAAAAATAATATTCCTCAATAAACATTTAATTCAAATGCGCAGGCACTCATAACCAGTGTTTTAAAAACCAGCTCAGACCGGTTGGACCGGAAACTGGTGGTGTAACCGATCCGAGCCAGTGATTGGATCGGACATGCTATTGACCCGGTTTGACTCGTTGGGTTAACTGGTTGAACCGGCTGGTCCAACCGGTCAATTGATCCGAACAAGTTCAAAAAAAATTATTTTTTTTAAAACGTAAAACGATGTCGTTTTAACTATAACTATTGAAAAAAATAAAAATGCCGACTTATAATATAATTTACATATTTAAAAATATTTATTTACTAATAATAATAATCACCAAAATCGTAAATGCAGATATGCGTATGACATAAATGTCTCTTGTGTTAAGATGAATGCATAACCTTCATTCAGTTGTTCTTGTTTGTTTGACCTTAATGCGTAAACCCTAGTCCTTTCACCCTCATCTTAAATATAATTGTTGATTGTTTATTTATTTCTGAGTTACACATCACCATTAAAATTTAATTTAATAAATTTTATAAATATGAAATTTACATGTCATGAATATTTTCAAAATTTTTAATAGAAACTGGGTCATGCAATTCAATTAGTGACCCTCTGGTTCGACCATTGACCCAGTGACCTAGTACCCTGACTGAGTCAATGACCAGTCCAAGTTTTAAAACATTGCTCATAACATTGAAGTTTGATTGTTTAACAAATGTTTATTTTTTCATTAAAATTATTTTGTTACGGACAACATGAAATTACTTTTAACGTATAAAGATCGTCTTTATTTCTTCTAATACCACTTTCAATTTTGATTAAGAGAAAATAAATTATGTACTGAAAGTGTACACAGTCATTTAATTACAAATCACCATGTATGATAAGTTTGTTGATTTTTACAATAATTATCTTAAAAGTCATACCAAAAATAATTTTTAATTAGTTAACAATGTAAAACTTTTTCTTGATGCATAACCGTTAAGGTCTTAAAAGATTTATTTTCTATTAACGTAGCAATGAATGTTGTTTGACACAAAATCTTTTAACATATAACTAACATGAAGATTAAGGGTATATTTGGTAGAGAAGAAAGGAATAGAAAAAAAAGAAGGGAATAAAAGAGAAGAGAAATAAGTAAAAAATATAGTGTTGAGGTTGTTTGGTTGAAAAAAAATTAAAAAAAATAAAAGAAAAATTAACTTTTTGATATTATTTTTCATTTTAATCATCATTATTATTATTAATATTGTTTTTTATTATTATTATATAAAACAAGGGGGGCATATTCAAAAAGGGGGTAGGGTTTTGGGCAAGGGAGGAGGAGATAATCGATTACTGGGGACGGGAGTCATATAATCGATTATGGGATCACATAATTGATTATACACATTGTATATTTGATAACATGTGCTAAGTATAATTGAATATATAATGTATACAATTGATTATGTATCATTTTGTTTTATTTTCGCGCACTTGAGAGCAGATTAAAAAATGAGGGATTTTACTAAAATTTTAAAAATTTTGATGCCACTTCTTTCATACCAAATGAACAAAAATAATATTTTTTTTTTTCTGTTGTTTTCTCTTTACTTTTTCATTATTTCTCTCCTAGTAAACACAGCATAACCTAATTGGGAGACTGAGTTCCTCCTTCGTATTGCCGTAAAAGTAAAAAACGTCGAAAAAAGAAAGAAGAAAGGAAGAGAGTGAAAAGACAAGGCGTGGGCACGAAAAAGATTCCCTTGATTTCTTAATTCAATCATAAGTGCAGGCCATGAGACTCTGAGTGAGACTACCTGATAAGTCATCTGAAACATCAATGCCTACCACCAACAATGTTTCCCAACTTGACAAAAAAGTACTTATGCCTTTTCCTCATTAAAGTTGTGTTTCTTGGAGTCAGCCGCTCCGGTGAACTGAGTCCTCAACTGATTGAGAAAGGCTTCTTTTTTACAATCAGGCTAACAGTTTCCTGAAAGTGAACAATATGTCTGGTTTCCAAAATTGCTGAGAATGTTATGTGATGGAAGGAACTTGACTAAATACGGGGCGGTTTTACAGAAAGAAAAATAGGAATCATTTAAGAATGAAGCATATGGTTGGAAAGGAACTAGGTTTGGCAACAAATTGGTTTCTATGAGAAAATCACTTACGACGGGTCATTGTTCCGGTCAATGACCTAGGGCTTGCAATTATTGTTTGGTTTTGGGAATGAACCAGGTTGCTGGAATAGTAACATGCCTTTTTCTGACAACACAACAGTCCTTGGGTATGTGACTTTGAGCTAGGTTCGAGCTGGGCTGGAAATTGGAACTGCATGCTTTATCATTTTCATTTGTATCTTTCAATTAAATGCATGTTAATTTCATGTGAGTTTAAAAGTTCCGTGCTAGGATAATTTAATGGTGAAAGCCAAACGAATTTGAGCTTTTCAATTTTTCATATTATACTTGAAAGTCTAATCAACTGGTATATATTACTCTGCAGTCCATGATGTAACTACTCAAGGACACAGTTAAAGAGCATGATTGATATATATATATATATATATATATCATTTTGAAAATGTTAGTAATATTTTTTTAATATTTTTTTTATTATTAATTGAAATTTATTAAAAATTATAATTTTAATAGATTTTACTTTTAATCAAGAAAGAGATTTATTAAATAAAAGTGAAACTTATAAAATTTGTAATTTTTAATAAATTTCGACTAATAATAAAGAAAATATTAAAAAAGAATGTTTGAAAGAATGTTGCTAGCATAACTAACTAGTTTTAATTGAATTAGTTTGATTTGAGTTTGACAAAAAATAATTAAGAAATTAAATCAAGTTAATTTATTTTGATTAATTTTTTTTCTTGAAACTTAATCAAACTAACTGCAGACATCTGTAGTCCTCTGAATGAGAATTGAATATAAAACCTAATAATTATATAAAGCAACTTTTATTCCTATAACTCAACTATATTTAGTTATGATAGTTCTGTTGTTATACTTATTACATACTCTTAAATATACGTTGATTGAACTTGTAAATAAATATTTCGACTAAGTTGAAAATTCGATTGAATTTACAATCAACATTTTTTGCATCTACCTAGCAATCTTTTTTTGTCAGCTACCTATCACATTGAACAAAAATAAGTACTTGTCACATATATATTCTATTCACAATCATTAGCTGGGCCAATAAAATCTTGATCCAAATCTGTAATCCATTAATATACTACTCTAGCATTCTGTTCACATAGCATTTTCTTACCAATATGGAAAGGGGGTTGAAATTTCACCTTACAAAGAGAAAGGCCCTCTTATTTGCTTCTTTTCTGACTACATGGCCACGCCCTTCTTTACTTGTAATTTGCGAATGGGTACTTATACATAGATATGCATATTACAGCATATACACCTAATTGATATCTTTTTTGTTGTCTCTATTTTTTTATTACATTATATCAATTATTATATTTATATTTTTCTCTCTTTTATCTTTATCTCTCTCTAACTATAGAGTAACACATAGGTGTCCATATATTATTTTCTTTTGTTAATATCAGACTGGCCTGCATCAAAGAAAGAAAGAAGCAACCTAGCCACCTTCTTTCAGCATAATTTCTCTGTTAATAAAAAGAAGTACTACTTAAACTATACATTACACGAGTCATTAGTTGCAGAAGATTATAAAATTTTAGGATAAATTGATATATCTAGCAAGGTCATTAATTAATATTTTAGAATTTCTAGGAGAAAACAATTAGTGTTTTCCTTTTCGTGTTTCTTTTTCTTCATTGAAAAATTATTAGGTGGTCTTGTACTACTATGGTCCTAATTAATCTTTACATGATATGTATCCTAGTGTAATTTTTTTTTTTTTTGAATATGTGTTATATATATATACTAGTTGGGACCATAGGCACTTAGTGATCTTAGACTACTTAATAATTTCTCTTGAATAACAGTGAAGGAAGATAGCAGTGAGGTGACAGGGAGTTGAAACTCTCCTCGATGCGGTAGTATCTCCGGTTTGCATGTAACGCACAATAGCATCCAATTGCAGCAACGGCGATGAGAATCTCATGCGGGTGGTGGTGTCAATGGAAAGATGCTTGATATAGATTTCTGCAAGTACGTAATTGCCAACACTTTATTTTTATTTTAAAAGTGTTAAATCTAAAAACGAAAATGGAAATGCAACATGTATCAGTGATCAAACATCAAAATTGAACAAGTTGCGATATTATATTAAAAATGAATCAAAACTAACTTAATCTTATGTTAAAATTTAATTCAGGAAAAAGATTATCTAAGTTTCATAGAGAATATTTTAATCAAATTTTTATTCAACAACAAACATTAAACTCATTAAAATCGGCTTAGTAGTAAGATTTTGAATAATTTACATGATTTCCTAAATTTAAACCTTATTGTTGTCATTATACACAAAAAATAACAAACATCTTAACTGTTACTGGAGACACCCTTTCTATAACATATTACAAATTACAAATTTATATATATATATATATATATATATCAACATTTACAGCCCTAAGATCATGTCTGGAGGGTAAACAGTGTGAAACATGACTGCAGGAAATCCAGTCCAAGAATGCTAAGCATATTTAGCTTAGGGTAGTGTGAACCATATGCAAAGTAAAGTCCAAAAAAAGAAATACCTTTATTTAATTATTATTTTTTTTCCTTTTTTGATTCATCAACAAAAGAAAAGCTTGCACCGTTAAGTTATGGCATTGCTTTCTCGTGTACACCAGTTGGTACAGCACTCCTGTATTCTAAAAAAATCATGTATGCAATGAGTTACATCCATTATAACATGTTAGAGTGCTACAACCACTTGAAAAATAAAGGATCCTTAGCTAAGTGGTTTTCATAAGAAAAAGAGGACAAAGAAAAAGCACCGCTAAAATTAGGTTACAATATCACGGCAAGTCACTCCAATTCTTGAATGATGTACAACAGTACTGATGTACATTAACTGTTCATTATATATGTACTGATGTACAACAGCACTGAGCTTATGTTTCTGTAAAAGCGTCTCTCCTGTATCTGTTTAATTATCATTCGTTGATATATACATATACATTAAGGATGTATTTGGTAGAGATGAAGGAAATAAAAAGAGAAGAAGGGAGGAGGTGAGAAAAAAAAAAAGAGAAATAAGATGGAAATTAAAGTTATTTAATTGAAGAGAAATAATAAAAAAATATAGTAAAAATTAACTTTTTAAAATTATTTTTATTTTTATTATTATTATTATTATTATTTGATGATGATAATAATAATAATAAAAAGAAGTGGGACACATATAAATGATTTGGTAACTACGTGACTGTGCATGAAAACTGATTTACAGCAGCATATAAAGTCGATTTAGTTTGGTTATAAAATCAATTTAATGTGCATAAAAATACATACTCTTAGTTCATAACACCGGTGCAAATCGATTTAGTAACATTACAAAATTAATTTTGCAAACAAAATCCTCCTCTCTTTTACACAAGTTGTCTTATTTTTGCGGAAAACTCTTATGTAGTGGGCTCCACCATTTTTAAAAAAAGAACTTCCACTTTTTTCTATTTTATCAAACACATTCATTTTTCTTACTTCTCCTTTTTTTCCTTCCTCTCCTTTATTTCCAATGCACCAAATACAGTGTAAAAATGTTTATCAAGAGGGAAAAGGATTTATGTTTTCCATTCCATAATTAGGGCTTGTAAGTTCTATTTGTGTGTGGAAAAATCGTGTACCGCGAGTTTATTTTATAATTTAAAATAGGTCTACAAAGACATAAGATTTGAAATCAATATTTACAATTTAATTATGGCCATGAGGGCGAGGATTGTCTCCGGTTGAAAAAATTGAAGAGCATTCAATTTTAAAATATGACATTTTAGGACAGGAAGAAAACATGGATATCAAAGTATTTTATTTTATTTAGTTAGAGAGAAAGTAGAAGAAAAAAGAAAAAAAAATGATTTTTAGAGACAAAAAATTAAACTTTTCTTTTTTTCTACTTTCCATTCAATTTAAATTTTAATCTTTTCTCTCCTTTCATATTTTTCTTCCACCTTACCAAAGAGGCCATTAATGTAAAAAGTGTACTTAAGATCAATTTGAATATATATTTCATTTACGTTAATAATTTAAAATGACTTTAACAGAAATCAATTTTATTCAACTTTATTTTCAAGATTGTTAATAGTTCATTAGCTTAAATATGTTTTGTCCTAGTAAAATCCATGAGTTTTGATTTTATTTTTTATAATTTTTTTTGTTTTTATTTTTCAAAAAGGTGAAATTATTATTATTTGTGTCCATGTTATTATGTGTATGTGACACTCATTAACTATTTGTGTTTAACGAAAGGTCAAGTGATTATCACATGTGACACCTACTAATGTCTATCATATCATGTTAGCATGGGATATTTTTACATTTTTTTCTAGATTTTTAAAATAAATATTATTTATATATCTTAAAATGAATATTAGAGATAAAAAATAATAATTTCAGATTTTGAAGAAATAAAAATAAAAGAAAACTATTTTACAAGAATTAAAACCAAAATTTGCTAACAAAAAATGGTGATTTTAAATTTTAAGAAAGTGAAAAATAAAAAAATTAGAAAAATCAAAATCAAAACTCATTTATTTTTTAGAGATTTAAAACATATCTAAACTATAGTTTACTGCATGAATCACTTAAGATCAATAACCATGCAATAGAGATGCCAAACCCCCAAAAAATAGAGCTGTAAAATAGGCATAGATATTTATAAATAAAATTACAATCCACCAGCATAAGTTATATATTAGTGGTAGTCTTATATTTTATTAGTTAAAAAGAAAAAGATTGGTAGACACTCAAGGTGTTTATACTTAAAAGAAGATAGCAAGAAAAAAAATAGTAATATAATAATATAATATAATTACAAAAAGATAAAAAAAATTAAGAGTGCCCAATAATATATTTATACTATTTAGATGTCTAAAAATTAGGATTCTTAATTGAGGGTATAAAAGTACAATAGATAGGTTGTCTAGGGTTATCCAGAAGTCGTAGGGTCTGAAGAACCCACCCACTAGCATGTAGCAAAAACCTGGCAGCCAGCCTAGAGCAAGAGAAATTAAGACAGCTGGGCTATGCCCCAGATAATGTTAAGCCATCCAGCTGTTTGATTAGATATAACCAAGTGTACGATATTAAAGTGTTGTCTTCTTGAATTGATAAGGCCTCACTTCAACACCATTATCATTCAATGCCTGATCCAGAATCTCCACCTCAGGCTGCTTTTAGATTTGCATGTCCCAAAATATCCCATGCCTTTTGTTATTTAAACAGCCTCACTCCCATTCCTCGTACTGTCTAAACATGCCTATACCTCCTCCGTCTTTCTCTCTCACACACACATTTCTAATGGGATACTCAAAGCCCTAGCTATCTATGTTTTTTTAAATAAAATTTTGTCCTAGCTATCTATGTAGCTAATTAGCTATACAGCTTTCTTGTTCAAAATATCAAATAACCTAGACAAGAGTTGCTTTCTCCACAAGACATGTTATGCCACTAGGGCTAGGTTGCTTTGTCGAGGGGTGGCTTTTTCTGTGACGAATACTATGCCACTATGCTTTATGTGAAGGGTCAATAATTAAGATCTATATAATCCTTCTCCCTCGCTTGTTTGTGTTGAGTGCTGGTATGCTTCAGATACAAGCATGACCTACAATAGCCTTGCATATGATAATAATTAATTATTTCTTGTGTTTGTTGAACAAATAGAGTAGGTTTTGAATAATTAATCTGAGGGTTGGTTGTGAATTATGGAAGGGGCTCACTTCAGTCCAGTCCGAGGCGGTGGAAGATGGCTGAGACTCAGCTGCTGACTCGTTGGTTCGAGAGCTCACCATTAAGATCGATGTCACCATATATGGTGTGCTTCTGATCCAACGATGCGGGAGCTGCATTCAGTCGTGACTGTCACGTCTTGGACTGAAGGGGCCTCTTCATCTCCACTATCCGTCACTCACACTAATTATCTGCAAACTAATGTTGGTTTTTTAATGTTATATGCTTAATTACTTGGTTCATATTTTTGTAATCTATACAGTTTCTTCTTGATGGGAAAATTTTATATTGTTAGCTAAACTATATCTGGATGTGGTAGGGATCTATAGCAGCAACATAAAAGCTTAATTTGCTTAATTATTTGCAATGGAGAAGAACTGTATGTTACAGCTCCTTACGTGAAATTGCACTTCATTGATTAATTTGCATAGTGATCGACTTGCGATCTTTACCTTGAATCACTTGCTATTGACCTTTTCTAGCTGAGCCACTTGCATGGTCTTATATCTATGCCCCGTGGATATTCTTTATTCTTTATGAAACTTAGCATAAAGAATGGCTAACTATGAACATACTGACTAGACTCCTAGTGGTTCAATATGGCTTTCTCGGCGACTGGTATGTGATCTTCTTTCCATTTTCCTCAGGGATGGTGCTGTACTCTTCATACGGAATTTAACTATATATATATATATATATATTACTCTTTTTTAATCATGGTACTTTTCAAGAAATAGAAGACCCATCTTGTATTCCTGGGCATGGCAAACATCTCTCTATGTTGTCTGGTTTGCAGGAAAACTTACATGGTCAAAAGTTTTGAGCTCGGAACCTACTAGTATAGGAGCAAATTCCAGGGCTGATGGCAAAATCTCACTTTCTAGCTCAAGATCTGTTTGCCCTTGGACTATGGCAAATTTCTTTTACACTCTTGAGAATCTTCACAACTCAAATCTCCAGCTGTTCTCCTCGATCACGCATCTGTTCCCCTTTTGGACAAGCCACTAATTGGAAGTAGACGCACAGGGAAGCATGCACATATTGCTTGCATCCCGAGAATTAATTTCAACCATGTTATAATTCCATACAGACATTAAATTAATGTTACCAATGATTCACTCTGCAATCTTTTTCTTTAGTTTCACATAATATCTGTAGGCATCGCAATATTCCGTGGGGTGGTTACTGGTTAGTGTATTGCTTGCTGGGTATTGTTTGGTGAATCTAATATATTTATAATTTGTAATTAATTTGTCATTGCTTTACCGAACTCAAGTTTCAGGTCTTTTAGACATTTTTTCATTTTCTGAGGCAAGTATCTATCACGAAGCAAGTTCAAACATTAACGCTCTATTTGGTATTGAGGAGGAAAATAAGATAGATGAAAGTAGGTAAGAAATAAGTTAAGATGAGAGAAATAAATATGAAATAAATAAAAATTTAGGTTGTTTGGTTTAAGGGAAATAGATGAAAAATAAAGTAAAAATGATATTATAAAATTGTTTGGTTTGAATAGAAAAATAAAAAAGAAATTATAAAACAAATTGTCTCATACTAGAGTTGTAGCAATAATAGTGACGTAATTCATTTGATTGATTAGAATGTTTTATTTAATTGATTACAATTGGATAGATAAAATATGAAATGTACATTAAATTGATTACGTAATTGATTATGGTGAGCTCTAGAATGTAATGTCTTTATTGAAATTGATTGTGTAATTGATTATGCAGGTATAGGAACACTGCACAGTTATTTTAATGGATTACTACAATTGATTGTTACTTATATTTTCGAATTTGAATCAATTACATTATCGTTTCTGGGGCTTTTATTTTCAAACTGTGATAGTTTAACTGATTATTGAAGATACATAATTAATTATTGTGCAGTGTTAGAGAGGCTTTTATTCATGTAATTAATTAAGGCTAATATATAATCGGTTGAAGAAGCCTGCAGGGATGAAATCAATTGTTTTAATAGATTAAAACATGACTATAATCCATACGCTGCGCCCTGTTATTGGGCTCGTACACAAGGGTATTTGGGAAAAGGGCAATTGTTTTACTCTTTCACACCTAATTTTATCGGTAAAATTCAGTCAATGAGACTCATGAAAAATTTAAAAATTTTCTAAACGATAATTTTTTTTAAAAAAGGTCAATTTCATCTTTTATCTTCGTCTGTCATGCGTACCAAACAGGGCATAAAATCTGGGTAGCATTTTATTTCTTGTTGCGACTAAAATAGGTAAGAGATCTAAAGATTTTAGGTGACGCCTTGACTTTAGTCTTACTTGCCTGCAAGTTGAAGGGAACTGCTGATGTGAACTATCAGGTTTGTAGACAATGCTGAATATGCAAGCTTGGTGTAATCAATGCGTGTAAAGAAATTTTCTTTTACGGACTGTTAATATATAAGAAATTGCCTTTCAAGATTGTGGCAGGAGAAAGAGAACACGGTCACATTTCACTCGGTTAAGGGTGCAATTAGGGATGGTAATGAGTAGGCTTGGATAAAGTACTATAGTACCCGTATTTGTATTCGCGTTTTAAAAAAATATCTATACCCGACCTCATATTTGTGCAGATAGCAATTTTAATTCTTGTCTTTGTACTCGTTAGGTACCTATATCCCCTTACTCGCATCTGTTACTCACATTTTACTTAAGTGTTGGTATAAAATTCTGAGGCCTTTGACGAAATTTAAATTCAAAATTAATTTAATATAATTTGTCAATTCTCATTTTATTTTTTTATTAACTACAAAATTATTGATCAAAGTTTTATGATTAAGTATTTCTAATATTTCACTATCAATATATAAAAAGGAAAATACATTCAATCTATCCTTTAATATAGTGAATATCAAATAAAATTTATATAATTTTAGATTTAAAAAAGCTACGGTCAAAAATAAAAATAATTATAAATATTGTCAATAATATTTTAATTAGAAGCAATGCATTCATTTGAAAAAAAAATTGATCTTTTGATATAATTTAATATTTTTAGTGGAGTATGAATTATTTTTGAAATTTAATTTATATATAATGTCAGTGTAAAACTTTTTTAACACATATATCTAATAAAATTTGATTATTTTTTCGCATCATTTTATTCATCGACATGGCAATATGGTGAATTCCTATTGAATATATGTATAAAAGTATTTTACATTAACAACGCATATAAATTAAATTCTTATTTTCGTTTGTGTTTCATTACTTCTGCAATATTTTTTTATTAAAAAAACTTAAGATCTTTAATATTATAATATTATAATATATATATATATATATATATATATACATGTATATACATATGTATATACATGTATATACATATGTATATGTATAGGTGCGAGTATGGGGCGGGGTGGGTACTATAGTACCCATACTCGCACCCAGTGTTTTCAAAACCGACTCGGACTGGCCGGTTCGACCGGTCCGACCGGAAACCGGATGCGCAATCGGTTCGAGCCAGCGTTTGGATCGGATACGCCATCAACCCGGTTTGACTCGGTGGGTCAACCGGTCGAACCGTGACCGGTCGAACCGGTGGATCGGCCAATCGAACCGATGAACCGACCGGTCGAACCGGTGAACTGGCCAGTCGAACCGGTCAGTTGATCTGGACCAGTTCGAAAAATTATTTTTTTTAAAGTGTTAAACGACGTAGTTTTAACTATAAATATTGAAAAAAAATAAAAATTTTGACTTATAATATAATTTACATATTTAAAAATATTTATTTACTAATATAATAATCACCAAAATCATAAATGTAGATATGCGTATGACATAAATGTCTCTTGTATTAACATGAATGCATAACCTTCATTCACTTGTTCTTGTTTGTTTGCCCTTAATGCATAACCTCTAGTCCTTTTACCCCCATCTTAAATATAATTGTTGATTGTTTATTTATTTATGGGTTACACATCACCATTAAAATTTAATTTAATAAATTTTATAGGTATGAAATTTACATGTCATGAATACTTTCAAATTTTTTAATAGAGACTGAGTCATGCGGTTCAATTAGTGACCCTCCGGTTTGACCATTGACCCAGTGACCCAGTGCCCTGACCGAGTCGATGACCGGTCCGAGTTTTAAAACACTGCCCGCACCCATTTTCATTAAATTTTGCAGGTAAATACCTACGTCAATCCTCATCCCCATTGAGTGGGTATTAACCCTATCCATTACAGATATTTTTTGCGGATACCCATAGGGTATGGGTAGGATTGCCATCCCTAGGTGCAATCATGATTTAATTTCTAATTTTATTTATTTATTTATTTTTTGGAGATGTCCAAGTAAAAAATTGGAGTTAAGCAACTTAATAAAAATGATAAATGATTGATGTAATTCTTTTATGTATTTTAAGATGATTGGTTATATGTATTAATTACAATAATTATTTATGATCAAAGTTTTATGATTAAGTATTTCTAATATTTCACTATCAATATATAAAAAGGAAAATACATTCAATCTATCCTTTAATATAGTGAATATCAAATAAAATTTATATAATTTTAGATTTAAAAAAGCTACGGTCAAAAATAAAAATAATTATAAATATTGTCAATAATATTTTAATTAGAAGCAATGCATTCATTTGAAAAAAAAATTGATCTTTTGATATAATTTAATATTTTTAGTGGAGTATGAATTATTTTTGAAATTTAATTTATATACAATGTCAGTGTAAAACTTTTTTAACACATATATCTAATAAAATTTGATTATTTTTTCGCATCATTTTATTCATCGACGTGGCAATATGGTGAATTCCTATTGAATATATGCGTAAAAGTATTTTACATTAACAACGCATATAAATTAAATTCTTATTTTCGTTTGTGTTTCATTACTTCTGCAATATTTTTTTATTAAAAAATTAAGATCTTATATATATATATATATATATATATATATATATATATATATATATATATATATATATATATGTATGTATGTATAGGTGCGAGTATGGGGCGGGGTGGGTACTATAGTGCCCATACTTGCACCCATTTCCATTAAATTTTGCAGGTAAATACCTACGTCAATCCTCATCCCTATTGAGTGGGTATTAACCCTATCTATTACAGATATTTTTTGCGGATACCCATAGGGTATGGGTAGGATTGTCATCCCTAGGTGCAATCATGATTTAATTTCTAATTTTATTATTATTATTATTTTTTTGGAGATGTCCAAGTAAAAAATTGGAGTTAAGTAACTTAATAAAAATGATAAATGATTGATGTAATTCTTTTATGTATTTTAAGATGATTGGTTATATGTATTAATTACAATAATTATTTACGATAAATTATTTAAGTTTATTTTTATTTGAGATAAGTTTGGCAATTTTATTTTATTTTTTCTCATGTTATATTAATTTATAAAGTTAAAAATAAAATTAAGGTTTAACATTAAAATTCTTTTCTCTCTCTCTCTGACGGCAGCAATTCTCATCCTTGTTCAAGTGAGGATTTGCCCACTTGCCCATTAGGCCATTATTGTTACCGTATGTAAGAAGCAGGATGTGATTTTTTTGGGATCCATAGATAGCTGGGACATTAATTAACTGAATCTGGATGTGATTGAGCAAAGTTATTTTATAAAGTCATGTCTCTAAATTTGTAATCCGTGACATGCAAGATAAAATTTGCTCACATGGATTGGATGGGTGACTTTGTGATCTTTTAGTTGTGCAGTTTTAGTAATTTGGACTTAATATACCTATTTGTTCTATGTAAAAAAAAATAAAATCTATTTTTAGTTCCTGTAATATGTATTTTTATTTTTTTAGTTTTGATTTCTATAAAATTAGTTTTTTAATAGTACTTGTAATTTTTTTTCTTTTAGTTTTTGTTATTTTGTTTTAATTCTTCTAATATATTCATTTTTTTTGTTTTTGTTATTGTAATATGTGAATAATTTGCTTTTATTCCTTATCATTTTTTTAAAGGGATTAACTCAAAATAAACAAAATATTATAGGATTTTAAAAAAATAGATATATTACAAGTATTAAAATAAAATAACAAGGACTAAAATAAACAAAAATAATTTTTACAAGGACTATTTAAAAAAAATAACATTATAAGGACAAAAACCAAAAAAAGAGTATATTATAGAAACAAAAACATATTTAAACGAAAAAAGAATCATTATATAAAGAGTTAAAACTCCCATATGTTCCATTTTTCACAGGGATTAAAGTAAATATCACGAGTGAAAGGTAAACCTGTTGTTCGAGATAAAAAACACATAAAAAATGAAGAAAGAAATTAATAAAGAGAAAACTTGGAAAAGCTTTTATAGAAATATTTTTCTCAGCTTCTTTTTTAATTTTTTTTAACCAAATAATAAAAGAAAGAATATCAAAATTTTCCATTCTTTCTAATCTTCTCTTTCTACATCCCATCAATGCATAAAATTGCCTAAAATAAGGTGACTTATTAGATGTTGTTGTGGGGACTACTATACTCTATTAGAATTGATTTTAGATCAACATGATTCTGTAAATTTGATTATGGTTAAATTTGATTTTAAAATAACGTGATTTTTGTTTGAATAATAGATATTAGAAAAGTAATTTTTTAAGAAAATGTTGTTAGTATACTTTGAATAAAAATTGATTTTGAGTGTGTAATTTGATCCCTCTGTTAGCTCAAACTCATTATAATTATAGTTCTTTTTTTTTGTTTTTTCATTTACTCAATTAGAATTTCTTCTTTACGTTCTACACTCCCATTCCACACTCTCATTCTCTACATTATGCACTTACTGATATTACACTTCCATACTTTGTATATAATTATATCTCTAAATAGTCTTTTTAATAGGCTACCATCAATGTCTATAGAAGTGGAGTTGACGTTGAGTGTTGCCAAAGAAATGACCAATGCACGTTGATCACAAAAGATGATATGAGGGGGCAATCAATTGTGGAACTAATCACAGAAAACTTCAAAAACGAGCATGTGGAATTGGATGAGATTATCATAATTGATGATACTCACGTTCCTCAAACAGTCACTACATGAATATTTCAGTGAAATAATTGAATTTATACGAATGAAGACCCTTCAGTACGCAATATGTGGAATATCGGGTTGATCTATTCACCCTAATGGCAAGATTTAGCTTTTCGCTTATGATGAGTATCTTAGGCAGAGTGTGGCAAGAAACCACTCTAAAACATGATGTTGGAACGTCAATAATGACCATTGAAAATAAAAAATTGTCTTTGGCATTTCTACATACTGAGTGACAACATGGTTTTTTGTGCATCTTTGCATGTGATAGGGTGACTATTATCGAGCTTCCCATTGAGATACATAGTCAGATTATTGAAATAGTGCGTGATGGTTGCATTCACCATAGGCATGTTTCAACTTATACCTAGCCATGGCATTTTGTATCAAATATAATTATACTCTTAGCATATTGGATATTATTAATTCCTAATTTGGTTAAGAGACTAAAATTTTGTTAGGAAACTAAGACGTTCTCGTTGTAATAAATACTCCTTATGTTATTAACTAATAGATACAATCTTTTCCCCTTGATTTTAAAAATTTTTAAATTTATTATTCATAAGTTTTAATTATACTTTTATAAAATTATTGATGGGTGAAGAGGGGGTGTGCATGTGCGTGCGTGTGCCGAGGCGAGTGTGTGTTGTGCAGGTGTGGTGTGTCCGTGTAGGTCACAATTTTTTTAACAATTATGATACCTAATTTTTTTAAAAAATTAAAAATTTGTAAATGATGACTGTCAATATTTATTTTTACTATTTCTATGATATATGTAATGTTAGTATATTAAATATTTAGTTAGTTTTTAAATTGAGATAAAAATTCAAATAAAAAAATATAGGAATGTGAGTTCTTGAAAGTTTCACAATTGAAGTAAAATATAATTAAAGCTCTTAAAGCTTAGATGTCTTTGTGGGGACCGCTAAACTTGATTAGAATTGATTTTAGATCAATGTGATTTTATAGAGTTGATTATGATTAAAATTAATTTTAAAATAACGTAATTTTTTGTTTCGATAATAAATATTAGAAAAGTGATTTCTTAAGAAAATGTTGTTTGGATAGTTGAACCAAAATTGATTTTAAGTGTGTAATTTGATCCCTCAATTAGCTTAAACTCAATATAATTATAGTTTTTTTTATTCACTCGATTAAAATTGCTTCTCCACATTTTACACTCCCATTCCACACTTCTATTCTCTACATTCTGCACTCACTGACACTACTCCCATGATTTGCATATAATTGTTCCTCTAAATTGTTTTTTACAGGCTACCTGCAATGTCTATACATTACACTCCCATACTATGCATATAATTGTTTTTTAAAACCAATTATTATTAAGTTATGGCCATATATCTAGTAATAAAACATAAAGAGCAAATGAAATTTCCACATCGTGGCTGCTACCTTTTTTTTCTTCTAAATAATCTTTTTTAGACACTCATAATGTCTATGGAGCTGGAGTTAAGTGCTACTATTAGAGATGATCAACTAGTTGTAAAGCTAGATTTGCATAAGATCATCGTCATTAATGACACTCAAATCACAGAAAACAACGTCCAATGGATAAGATCTTCATCATTGATGACACTTAGGTTCTGCACACAACAACGTCATCCACCCATGATTCTACTATAACACGCTGGTGGTCAATGCTTACAGATTTGAGTGAATTAATTGAATATAAACCAAATAATGAGCACTCGATCAGCATTGAAAAGCGCAATATCTTGTTGCCCATATTCAACCTAGTGGTTGAATTTTTATAATGATTTACTTTTTTTATATAGGCTTAATTGCACTTTGTGCCATTCAAGTTTCATCATTTTTGTGGATTTTGTCACCGTATTTTTTCTCTCGCATTTTGCCGCCTTAATTTTTAAATCTTGCAAATTTTACCCAATTTTGCAAATTTTTATTTAAGGAATAGTTGATGAGTGGACAAAATTTGCAAGATTTCAAAAATAAGGTAGCAAAATGCTAGAGAAAAAAAAACACGGTGCCAAAATCAGCAAAATGATAAAACTTGGGTGGTACAAAGCACAATTAAGCCTTTTATATACTTATATATATGTATACACATGAATGATGAATTTCTTAAGCTTATATCATGATTTTATGATATATATGATTTTAATTTTAACACCTTAATTTATATTTTATTCTTGTTTTCATTAGTAAATATTTTAATTTTAAAATTATTCATAGGTGTATGATGGAATCTTTTATGGAACTGATTTTACATTTTTTAAATTTATTATTCATAAATTTTAATGTTGGTTTTGATTATTAAATATTTATTTTTTAAAATTAGTGATAGGTGTATGACAATTTTTTTATGAAACTAATTTTAAATTATTTAAATTTACTATTCATGAATTTTAATTATGATTTTATAAAATTATTGATGGGTGGGGAGGGGTGTGCGTGGAGAGGGAAGGTGCACTGTGCGTGAGTGTGCATGGGCTAGTGTATGTGTGGTGTACTTGTGTGTGCATGCGCGTGTGCGTGTCACATAATTTTTTTAAAATTTATGATACTTAATTTTTTTGGTTTTAAAAAATTAAAAAAATGTAAATGATGAATAGTGATATTTATTTTTAATATTTTTTTATATATATACAATGTCAGTATATTCATTATTTACTTAGTTTTTAAATTGAGATTAAAACGTTAAATAAAATACAAAAATGTTAGTTCTTGAAAGTTTCATGGTTGAAGTAAAAAATGTTTAAAGTTCTTAATGCTTAGATGTCATTATGGGGACCACTAAACTCGACTAGAATTAATTATAGATTAACGTGATTTTTTTTTTGTATAACAGATGGTAGAAAAGTAGTTTTTTAAGAAAATATTGTTTGGATAGATTGAATCAAAATTGATTTTGAGTGTGTTATCTAAAACTCATAATAATTATAGTTTTTCTTTCTTTATTTTTTTTTCGTTCACTCGATTACAATTCCTTCTTTACAATCTATACTCCCATTCCACACTCTCATTCTTTGCATTCTGCACTCACTAACATTGCACTCCCATACTTTGTATGTAATTGTTTCCCTAAATAGTCTTTTTTACTGGCTACCTACACTGTTTATAGAAGTGGAGTAGATGTCGAGTGCTACCACAGGAAATGATCAACGCAGTTGATCACAAAAGATGATATGAGGGGGCAAATGATTGTGGAACTAATCACAAAAGACAACACAAGCGGACATGTGGAATTGGATGAGATCATCGTGATTGATGACACCAAGGTTCCTCAAACAGTCACTACTTGAAGATTTCAGTGAAATAATCGAATTTATACCCAATGAAGACCCCTCAATAAGCAATATGCCGCATATCATGTTGACTGTATTCACCCTAATGACAAGATTTAGGGTTTCACTTATTGTTAATATCTTAGGCAGAGTGTGGCAAGAAACAACTCTAAAACACGATGTTGGAATGTCGATAATGGTCACCTAAAATAAAAAGTTATTTTGGGTATTTCTACATACTAAGTGACAACATGGTATTCTATGTTTCTTTGCATGTGATGGGGTGGCTATTATTAGGCTTCCCATTAGATACTTAGTGAGATCATTGAAACATTGCGTGATGGTCGCATACACCATAGGCATGTTTCAACTTATACATAGCCACGACCATTTTGTATGAAATATAGTTATACTCTTAGCCTACTGGATATTATTAATTCCTAATTTGGTTATGAGGCTAAGACGTTTTGTTAGGAAACTAAGGTGTTCTCTTTGTAATAAATATTCTTGATTTTAAATGTAGCCTTGATCAATATCACAGCCTTATATATGAGTTGCATATACATATGTGGATTGGTTACAATTAAACTAATAGATACAATCTTTTTCCCCCGGATTAGAAACCTTCATTAACTAAAAGATACAATCTTTTTCCCTTGATTTTAATTTTTTTAAATTTATTATTCATAAATTTTAATTATGGTTTTATAAAATTATTGATGGGTGGGGAGGGGCGTGAGTGGGGTCGGAGGGTGTGCCCATGCACGTGTGCATGTGCGCACATGTGTGTGCATGCATGTGCACGAGTGAGTGTGTGTGAGTACATGCGTAGCACATAATTTTTTAAAATTTATGATACTTAAATTTTTTATTTTTTAAAAATAAAAAATTTGTAAATGATGACTAGTAATATTTATTTTTAATATTTTTATGATATATATAATGTTTGTATATTAATTATTTAGTTAGTTTTTAAATTGAGATAAAAAATTAAATAAAAAATATAAAAATATGAGTTCTTGAAAGTTTCGCGGTTGAAGTAAAAACTGATTAAATTTCTTAAAGCTTAGATGTCATTGTGGGGACAACTAAACTCAATTGGAATTAATTTTAGATCAATGTAATTTTATAGAACTAATTATGATTAAAATTTATTTTAAAATAACATGATTTTTGATTGTATAACATATATTAAAAAATTGTTTTTCAATAAACATATTAAATATTTTTATGTTTTAAAGAAAATAAACATATTTATTTTTTGAATATTTTACTTATAAAATCTTAGAAGAATTAATAAAAAAATATTATAAGATATAACATGATAAAACTTTCAATTATTTTGCAAAATTATACGTGTAAGTTCATTATCTTTTTGAAAATTTTAGCCACAAAATTATTTCATTACGATATTAGTTTCTATTTTTTTTTTCGCCAAATTAATTATTCAAAAATATAAATGTCATCATATCTATTTTTATATTCAAACAAAGTGATTATGATAAAATACTTGAAAAAATAATTTAATTATAAATCTAAATAAATATTAAACCCACTAGGGTTGACCTAAGGTGAGGGGTTGACCTATGAGTAAATATAATTTTTTTTCTTTTAAAAAAAATATTTTTTATTTTCATTAATTTAAATTTTTTTAAAATAATTTTTAACAATTCTTAGTAATGATGAGACAAATTTTTTTAAATATGTCATATCAATAACTATTCTTAAATATCATTTTATTAATAAATACTGATAAAAACATTTATAAAAATTAGTATTTTTTTCTTCTCATTAATTTTAAAATTTTTAAAAACGATTTTTAACAATCCTTAGAAAGCATAAGACATATTTAAATATGCCATAGTAATAACTATTCTTAAATATTATTTTATTAATAAATAGTAATAAAAATATTTTAAAAAATTAAAATTTATAAGTACTAAAACTAACAAACTCTTTTTAACAAAACTAAAACCGTTTTTTTTCTATATTTATAAAAACTAAAATCATATTTTATATATCTCTCTTTTGTTAATTAGACTAATATTAACATGTCATTGGTTCGAGTAAAATTGTGCTCAAATTCCTTAAGCAAAGTCTCAAGTTTGAGCCTTGTTGATGGAAAAAAAAAAAATACACAGGTTGGAAAAGTGATATGCATTAAAGGTGGCTAGTTAGGTTTTCTGACAAAAATTAGTCATCGGCAAAGTCGGGGATATTTCGCACTAACAGTGCAAAAGAATTAAGTCGAGCACTTAAAGCTTAGGCTTGGCTTGTGAAAAAAATTGGTTGCTCAAACTTGACTCATTTATTTAAACAAGCCTAACTAAAAGCTTGAGCTTGACCTTTTTAATTTATTTATAATTTAATTATTTTTTCTTTAACTTAAATCTATTTTTTGTCACAAATTACAGCATCATTGATAATGACAGATTGAATCAGCTATGCAACATCAGCTAAGTTGGTGTGATATTATCACTAATAGGAACACTATAGTAGGTAGGTTTTGTGTGGCACATTCAATAGTAGGTGGGTTTTGTGTGACAGATTAGCAAACGATATTTGGGTAGAAGGACTAAAACATGCTTTTTTCAAATTACAAGAACTAAAAAGATTAATTTTAAATTTGGGAGACCAAAATCAAACTTACCTCAAATTTGAGAGACTAAAAACATATTTAAGCCTTTTTTTTTATGAAAAATTTTCTTAAATTAATTTTTAACTTTATTAATTTTGTATTAAATAAATATTTTAATACTATATGATAACCTACTATTAGAAATATGTGCTCAACATGTAGTATGTAGAATTCAAACATTTTAAACTATTATATTTTCATAATTCAGTAAATGGAAAATTCATAACTTTTTAACTACTATAAAAAGAAAGTTCAAAATTAATTTAATGTTATCAGCAAAGTACTATAAAAAGAAACTTCAAAATTAATTTAATGTTATCAACAAAGTTCTACATATTTCTATATATAATTAATATATAAATAACAAAAGATAGTAAAGCCCTTGTCATCAATTTAAATAAACTAGTTATTCACGAACCGTTAATGTCAAACTTGTAAAGCTTGGACTTGACTTATTTAAATAATTGAATCAAATCAAAAGTTTAAATTTGTTTATTTAATTAAACAAATGAACTTGAACGAATATTAAATGAATAATTCAACTCTTATATTTTTTGTAATTTATGTAATCAGTTCCAAAAGGGAGAACAACACCCTTTTCTTTTTGTCTATTTCGTTTTAGGTCGGTAAGAGAAAGAGAAAATAGTGAAACAATTAACTATTAAGTGAGAATTACCCATCATCATTTATATCCTTATTCAAGAATTTTCAACTTCTAGTGCATTATTGGGGAATCTGATGACAACATATTCTATATTCTTCAAGTAAAAGCAACTCATATTATAAAGAGAATCAAACCATAGCATTTAATTACATGGGTTGATTAGATCACAAATGACAGATAATTACATCAATTTTGAATAAACTTATTTATCGCCATCTCTAAATCTAAGAGCATGATCACATGGTGGTTCCAATCAAATATAATTCTAGGAGAGATAGACACCACCATACTATTTTATATCTAAGGAGAGAAAGAGAGAAAATATAATTATGATAAGTGATATAATATGATAAAATTAAAAAGACTAAAAAAAAAAATAATAGATGTTGATAAAGTGTTTGTAAAATAGTGATATTCATACTCAAATTCTATACATCGTGCTCTATGTATAATTTTAATGAATTGAATGGTTTTTCCAAATACCAAACCACTAATTCATAGCGATTAATGAACAATAACATTCTAGTCTAGCCGAGATGAACCCCAGCCAAAACAGCCTTGGCCAACTCAACCAAATGAAAGAAAACCACAGCAGTAGAAGTTGGCACACTGATTGCAACCAAAGTCATGGCCCCAAGAGCCAAGCTTGGCCTAGTATTCATCAACTGGGTCTGCAGAACCCCCACTGCTTCACATATGATGGAGTCGTAGCTCGTATAATAGCGCTTCTCCCAATCCATCCAATCTGAAGGTGGCTCGTAGTTTCTCTCTATCATGTTCATCTCACGGATCCTCTTCCTCAGTATTATCATGCTCTCATCCACCAACCTGCCACTGAAGTTCTGATCTGCTGATCCTCTCATGGATGCCATAATTGGAGCAAACGAACTCGCTTTTCTGCCATTAGAACATGGCTTGAGGGATGAAAATGGATGGAATATTGGTGAGGAATTGACCAAAGTGGATTGCATATTTTTGTGATTTGGGGAATCAATGATGGACTTGGAAAAATAAATTGTATGTGTAGTTTGGAAAATGTCTAGTGTGTTGTTGATTTGGTGATGGAAATGGGAGAGCAATCATATCATATTTATAGGCATTGGGGGAAGGTTCTTTTTGTTGTGCTTATTAGATACGTAATTTGGTATCGGAAGGACCTTCGAGAATAAATAAAGTGGCTAAACCGTGTTTTATTTAATCAACCGTTAATATCTTTGTAAAAACGCGTTTCTAATACGTAGCTGGATTCGAGGAAGAAGCGATATGTGGATGTACAAAAGCGTGACGCGTGTCTGTGGAAAATAGAGTAATGATTTGCTGTGTTGACAGGTTCATCCCCCAGTAGTTACTCGAAATTCTCTTTAAATTAATGGGATTCACGGTTTGAGTGCCGATGACTTGTATTTTAAAGCACAACTTGCTAATTATAATAAGAGGAGCATTACCCATACACTTTTTTTTAAATAAATTTTATTATTAGTTAAAATTTATTAAAAATTATAAACTTAGGAAAGTGACTCATTAATTAAAATCTAAGATCTACAAAAACTTGTGAATATTGCAATAAATCTTGACCAATAACAGAAAATGCATTGTTAATATTTCTCATACTAAATGGTAGGTTTGGGTACGAGGTTCGACCTAGCAGAAGTTAGAGTACTGAGAGTTGCTTTAATTAGAGCAATAATTTTTATAGTTTTATTATTAAAATAATGAGAAAGTAGACTATACACTAATAGTGTAAAATAATTTTACATGTATTATTTAATCACAAACTATTATATATGATAAGTTTGTTGACTTTTATAATAGTTATCTTAAAAGTCATATCAACAATTATTTCTAATTGGTTGACAGTGTAAAAGTTTTTACACTGATAGTGCATAACTATTAAACTTTAAAATAATTGCCTTCAAAAAAAATATTATTAAAATAATTTATATAACAGTTTTTATATAACAATATTTCTTATATAAACAACCTTTTTTAATAGTTATTAAAAATTGTGAGATAACTATAGGACTCATGTTAAATCTTTAAGGATTATATTATTAGACAGAAAATTTGTTTAAGTTCTTAAATTTTATGTAGTATTGTAGGACCTACAAAAAGTGAGTTAAGCAACTTCATCATAATTGCATCATTAGAGATGTTCTTATAAGGACAAAATTTAGTGCTTTTGTTGTTGTTCCTAATCAAAATTTGAGTTTCACCTCGATAATCTGCATAATAAAGGTCTACATTAAAGATCAATGCAGATTACCAAAATAAATATCTAATTCTGATTGAAAAAAAACACTAAAAGCACCTAAGAAACTACACCTAAGTTTTATCCTTCTTATAATTAGTATAAGAGGAGTGCCAAGAACAAACTCTCTAACATACTTCTTCTAACACACACTCTTCCATTGACTAAAATTTATTCAAAATTACCAAATCATGAGAGATTCATTGAATAGGATATGAGACTCATAAAATCTTGTGATTTCTAATAAATTTCAACCAATAGAAGGGAGTGTGTTCAAAAGAGTATATCAGAAAATGTGTTCCAAGCATTTCTCATGATATAGTGATAAATTATGATTTGCCAATTTAGGGTCAAATTGTTATAGATTTTAAAAAAGTGATTCTAGTATAAAATAATCTAGTTATTATTTTTTTTTAGATTTGAAAAAAAAGCTAAATTATGTTTATTTATAATTATAAAAAAAATCATTTTTTAAAAAAGAATTATCAATGATTTTATGAGAAACTATTAGCTTCAAAATAATTTCTAATTTTAATTAGATTTTAGATTTTTATTTTCCGTTTTTTATTATTTTGAAAATTTGAAACAAATGCATGGTTATTTAACTTTGTAAAAAATAAAGCAAAACACTAGCAGTCCCACATCTCAATGCAGGAAGCAAGATTCTCATAAGAAGATCCAGTGTCCAAAAGTGGAAGCAAGCTTCAACTCCAAATTCAATGCTAAGTCATACACATTGCATTGATGTACAACATTAGGACACCGTGGGAGAATCAATGACCTCATAAATAAAAATATATGTGAATGGAATTATCACTCTAGCATTGAAAAAGTGGTATTCAGCAATGGTATAACCTTCCCAGATATGTTTTTATACAGCATTGAAAACGCCATGCCAATGTTCGACACTGGCGATGAAAATATCTTTGTGCATTTGGGTCCATTCTAGCTCATATAAAAGCCAATTTAGGAGGCTTATTACTTAGAATGCTTTGAGAGACGACTTCTCGCTTTTCTTCACACATTTTCTCTCTAAAATTCTCCACCCTCACCACCGTTGAGGAAGCAAACCTTGGGAAAGCATCTTGAAGAATCCATGGATCTATTATCATCCTGACCATTTTTGACTCTCATTTTTTTTTCATGTATTCCTAATACCCTAATGGTTATCGTTAGATGAACCTTGTGGGAATCCTATATGATTAAACTCTTTTGGATTCAATGCAAGTTATTCATGAGATTGAATGGCCATCAGTGTTTTTATTCTTTTTATCAATTGATCATCTCTGAATTGATTTTAAGTTGTATACATAATGAAGGATCTTGTGTATGTGAGCTGGAACTGAGTTTGGTTACTTGTTATTGAGATGAGTCTCGAGATATAACTTCTTGATGCATGTGTTCTTTAAGATTTCTACACTTAATGCTTGCATTGATCTTCATAGAACTAAGAAATTAGAACATTAAGGTTAATTTCAAAGGGGTTTTCTGCCAAGAGATTGGACTTAACCTATTTTTGATGAAATGTGATCTTTAATGCTTGCAGGTATGCTTGTCTTAGATTTGGATGAAATTACAATAGAGAAACATAAGTGGATTTGAATCCTCAAACACTCTCATTTTCATTGTCGTTTTAAAACTTTGAAAATTGCTAAAATTTGGTTTTAGATTTAATTTTTTCTATTACATTATGTTTTTATCTTTCTTGTGACAATCCATGCTTTGTATTGCTTATTTAGTAATTACTTGAGAGAATTTATGTGTTACTTGAGGAATAATATCTAACTTGTCAATTTACTACTTGTTCGACTAGTACACTTGCTAAACTTAAACTGTAGCACACTGATAGTTTAACATGTATCCACTCTTTGGGTGTTAGAAAGAGTATGGAGTTAAAGTCTGTCCTTTTGAAGAAGATTGAGGCACTCTTAAGGCTAATTAGGTAGATTATTACTTTTAGAGATTATAGAGACTTGAGAAAAGAATAATGGTTGTTAGAAAACTCCTAGAGGATTGGGAAAAAATATGTTGTGTAATTTGGGGGTGGTTACAATGATAAAATCCTACTGAAGTACAAATTGGATGTAAGCCAAGTGATTTAAGAGTGAACTCATAAAAACTCTTTGTGCAATATCCACTTATCTTACTAGTTAATTTATAGCTTCTGAACTGGCTTTTTGTTTTAAGATCCGATCACTTTTAAGTAAAACCAAGTTTTAATCATTGAAACAAAATTTATTTGAGTTATATATAAAATCTAAGTTTCATTAAAAGCCAAACTATTTTATTCATTTAGAAGCACCCTTCGAACAAATATGAATTATGGATAAGCTTCAGAACACTAGACCATTATTTGTTTGTATTCCTAAGTTTGTTCAACTGGAAAGGTTTTTTTGCTCCTAATTAACAATCTTCTAATGGCCAAGAAACATCTTGAATAAACATTAGCATAAAAAGTTTAAGTTGAAGTACAAAAGAATATAAAACACTTATTATCCTTTATTTAAATGAACAAACGCTAAATAAAATAAAAATAAAAGTTTGGCGTTAAAATAAACACGAAAATACTAAATTGAAAATGTACCCATCATTTGTAATAAGTCTTAGTTAAAATTAATATGAATTTCAAATGAATTAAAACTAACGTAATAAGTTTTAAAAAGTGCATGTATTAAAATTACTAAAGTAACAAATAAATAAAGTTTATCGAATTAGCTAATAAGTTCGTTTAAAGTTAAAAAATTATTTTTTAACTGAGTTATTAAGCGGGTATATTAAATTAAAAGTATTTAATAAAATTAGCGGTTAAAATAATTGATATAATGTAGAATGAAAAAAAAATGTTTATATATATGTATGTATCTATGCATACTATTTTTATTTTGTAGGAAAAAAAAATATCCTTATGTAATTATACTTTTTATTTTTAAAGTTAATTTTGAACTCTTATCAAATTTTGTTTGGAAATCAAATATTTAATTTATTAAAAATAAAATATGTGACATTAAAGGAGGGAGAGTAAGTGAGAAACATTATTAAAATATTAAAAATGAAAATAAAAAATATTAATAAGTTATAAATTATAAGTTTAAATATTATTTCAAATAGCATTTGAAAAAAATATTATACTCGATATAAAGATAATCTCATCAACCAAACACTTTTATTTTGATTAAATATAAGCTACAAACTTTTAAAGCTTGATTTACTTTTTTAAACTAACATCCTATATATAAAATTACTCTAGATCATGTTACTGTACACGTAAAATAATTATGAGAACCATGAACATATAAATGATTTATTAAAACCCTAAATAAAGTATTATTATAATAAATATATAATTTTATAATAACAAAAAAAATAAAACCTTTTTTTCTTCTCAATACAAGTAGTTTAATTACGCAAGTGGATGGATGCTGTAAAATTGATCATTTGCGTTAAGCATGTGAATAATATTGCATTATTGCTCATCAGATCATAAAAGATTCCTGTAATTAAATATAATAATACTATTAAAGTGCAAAGGTGCAAAGAAGGCGTTGTAGACACTGAATCAACTGACATAGGATTATTTTAGTTTAACTAATGACTTTGAGTTTACATTCTAAATATGCAATCGGAAGGAGAATTTTACCTGTCAATAATATTTAAAAGTAGTTTAGGGTCCGTTTAAGGTGGTTGTCAGTTTTTGATTTTTGGTTTTTAAATGTAATTTTCAAAATAAAATGTGTTTGGCTAAAATAGAGTTAAAATGGTTTTTAACTCAATTTCAAAATACTTTACATTTATTTTCAAAACCAAGAAAAAAAGGATTTGTGATTTTGGTTCTTAGTTTTTAAAAACACACACTAACTACATTTGACAATAACCTTTTTCGTTGTCGTTGCCACCTACCACCATCACTACTGGCATCACCACTACCAACCTCAGCGGCACCACCTCCACCATTGGCACTATTGCCACCAACACCAACACTATCATCACAATCACCACTACCACTTGCACCTAGGGATGGCAAACAAACCTGGACCCTAGGTACCCGCCCGACCCCACCTCGACTTTGACAGGAAAAACCTGCTTTGACCGGGGGTGGCGACGGGTTTTCCCCAAATGCCAAAGTTGTGGACGGTGGCAGGGACGGGGATGCTAATACCTGCCCTACCCCCGAACCCACCCCGTACTAATAAAAATACAAAATTACCTTTATATACAAATAAAACATTCTTAAATAACGGATTCATGAATTGGAACATTGGTTTTTTATTATTATTATATAACGTACTTTATGTTTTGTTTTCTTAATTATTTGTATGTGTAATTCTTAAGGAATATGTTTTCAAAATCTTATTTAAATTTTACAAATCATTCG
Source organism: Spatholobus suberectus (assembly GCA_004329165.1). NCBI lineage: Eukaryota > Viridiplantae > Streptophyta > Magnoliopsida > Fabales > Fabaceae > Spatholobus > Spatholobus suberectus. Next base: position 8,002,713 of record CM014735.1, read on the forward strand.
AGTATAAAATATGTAATTATTATCATTTGTCTTAATTTATTATTTTTTTATTTTAAATTTTAGGATACGTTAAACTAGAGGTAGGGTAACGAGAAATTATTTTTGTATGATTACAACATTCACATATTAAATATTTATCTATTAGCATCATGTTCTTCATGTTTTTTAACCAAAACAACAACAAAAAATGACAAAAAAATACTGAGGCGGGGCGGGGCGGGGATAATGTAGGGAGTTGGGAGCGAGGGTGGGGATGGCAAAACTTGCCCCCGCCCCGCCCCGTTGCCATGCCTACTTGCACCGCCACCACCATCGACATGCACCACTGCCACCACCACCACCAACACTAGCGACATCGCCACCATCACCATCACCATCACCATCATTGCCATTGCCACCAACATTATTGCTACTACTACCACCACTGTCGCCACCACCACCACTATCACTGTTGTCGTTACCACTACTACCACCATCGCTCTTGTTGTCACCACACAAACACACTCTTAAACTAATTTTCATAGGATAAAGATTAAGGAACTTTTATAGTGAGTTTATTTTGAAACTAAAAATTAGAAGAAGAAAAACTACAACTACAACTAATTTTTAAAAACTAAAAACTGATTGTAGTTTTAAAAATTTTAAAACTTACAATTAAAAACCACACCACAAACGAACGCAAGTCTATGGATGCTAGATAAAATTGATCATTTGCGTGAAGCATGAAAATACATTATATTATGTTACGGGTTGAGTGTAACGCTATAGGTGTTACGCGGTCCCGACTCAGATCATCACACGCATTGCCAGGCAGCACCTCGCGTTTATTACCCTTCCTAGGATTGAATCCTCACGCGTGTTACCTATAGGATTTACATGCTTACCGGTAACCACCGTCTGATCAGTTGGTGGTCTCAGGGTCTCCGTATGATGTCGTGGCCAAGTGCATAGGGTCTGGGGCTTGAATCCTAGGGAAGGAACACTCTTTTCGAGAAGACCTTTGGTACATATTATGTGCTCATAAGATCAGAAAGATTCCGGGGGTTAAATAATAATAATATACAGTGTAAAAGTACAAAGAAGGTATTGTCGCAATATTATCGAGCGTTAGATGGTAGATAAATTGACATAAAGTTTTAGATTAGCGAATAATTTTAAGTTCAAATCCAAGTACGAATTTCAAAGAAGAATTTTACCGTTAATAGTGACTGTACCCTTTTGAGTTCGAGTCTTATATATTCAGCTGCATTAAATACTCAGAAAAGAGTTTTATTGCTTATAATGGTCCTATCCAACTCTAGTAGGGTTATCTCTAATAAAAAAAACCTGTAATTTTTATTAAAAAATAATAATCACCTAAGTCAAGTAAGAATGACTGTTATAAAAAATACATGTGATCTCCTGAAAAAACAAGGGGTTGTCGGGACGGAAATAGTTGAGTAGACAGGTGTAGGCGGAGAGCGACGGCGCAGGGAGGCAGGGTAGGGCTTGACTTTTATTATTTATTATAAAGAAAAAAGAGGACGGCGATCTAGTTATTGTTAATGTCAACTTTCAGCTTCAGGTACTCTGCATCTTATATGTGTGCAATTTATTAACATTTTATAGATTAGTAGTATGTGGTGCGTTGCGTCTGGTCCAGTACATGATTATTGATGATTGATTACGGAAAGATGAGAATTTATGGCAATTGGTAAACAGTTGGCCTAAGTGACGGTGGACTATTCCTCATTGAACAAGTGTTCGTTAACATGTGAGAATTAATCTTCCAATGCATAGAGTATAGTAGTAGTATACTATACCCAGCCTGCATAAATATTCATTTGTCCCGTTTTACGTTTGAACTACTCCATTATTAGCAGTATTATGTGAGGTTAAGAGGCTTAAATATTTTTTTTATATAAGTATAAGTAAATTTGATTTTAATTGTTGAAATGTTTTTTATTAATTGAACTCTTTACAAATTTTAAAATTTTAAAAATAATTCTTGTTAAAAATGACGTGACATATATGTAAATATATCATGTCATTAATAAGTGATAATAAAAAATATTTTTTAAAACAATAAATTTTATAAAGATTAAAAGTAATAAAATAAAAATTTGAATGGTTAAAACTAAATTTAACTATATTTATAAAAATAAAAAACATATTTATTTGAGATCAATAATACAAATGTTAGGTAAAATATTTTTTTAATGCTTTTGTAACAAAGATATAAAATAATTGAGAACTTTAAAAATGGCTTAATATTTTTTATTAAATAATGACTCCCTCGGTATTGAAACAATTATACGATTTTGTATAAAATTGAAAAAAAAATCTTATATTATCAATTTTTAAACATGCTAGGATCATCTTAATAAGGGGTTTGAATAGTTTGTACGAAGTTTTAAGTTTAAATCATCTCGTTGAATTGCACATCAAAAATTTTTAAAAAAATAAATTCATTTGACCACATCATAATGTTGTCTCATTTCTCTTACTGAAAATATGAAAGATAAGAAAGTTTAGAAAAATAATGTTTTTTTAATTTTTAAATGACAAATAGTTTTTAAAAAAATATAAAGACGATTAGACGAGTCATTTGGAAGACATAAAGTTATTCAAAAGTACGTAATAGTGTTACTGAAAATATTATATTTTTGTTGTTTAAATTTTAACAAAAAAGAAATGCTTTCTGTTAAGATACTTTTTTGTCAACTTTTGAGACACCCACCCACCGTATTATAATAACTATACCTATTTTTTTTCAAACAGAAATGATTTTTCTTTTCCGGAATGCAGTTAGGAAGCTTTTTTAGGATGACCAAAAGAACAAATACATATAAAGTTAATTTTTTTAATATATGGGATATATCAAGTATGGGGAGTATTTATTTCTCAAAATAAAAAAGGTATGAGGAGTATTATTATGAGAGTGACAGAAATAAATTTAAATCATGTAATTATATATGGATAGTTATAATTACTAAGCATGTGGATCAACTAATATAAAATTGTTTTAGTTTAATTAGTGGTTTCAAATTCGAGTCCTACGAATAGTAATCTTATCTAACTTGAATAGGACTGCCTCTAGTAGAAGATACTTGTGGTATATACTCAAACAAAATATTAATGGATATGGATAGTTATGATTAAATGTTATATAACAATTACATAACACTTGAAAAAATCACATGACCTTGTGATGTAGTCTTAATTTTTTTATGATTTTATCTCATAATTGAGATTTTCTCTTCTTACTTTCTTGTAATAAGATCCCTCTCGTTTGATATGCTCTCTCTCTCTCTCTCTCTCTCTCTCTCTATATATATATATATGGACTTAATTTTTTTTAACTTATTTAATAAATAAGTTAATTTTAAATTTTTAGTAGGACCTGGATCTTTTAAAAATGTTTATTTGACTTTCTTATTTATTTAGTATTTGACTATATAATTAAAAATTTACAAGGCTTATTGGCTTATGTAATTTGTTGGTATAAATATATAATAATTTTACTAAAAGTTATATTCATCTTAAAAATTGTTTATTGGTTTATATATATGAAAACTTACATGTGCAGTAAGTTTCTAAGTCTTATTTTAAGGCCAAGTTAACTTTTATCCACTTACAAAAGGCAATGTGATATCTCAGTTTAGGTTCGTGCTAACATTTTATAAATAGATTAGCTATTAATTTGTCCATATCTCTACTAATTAGTATTCGTGATATTTTCAATTAATTAAAAACCGAAAGAACTCACTCAAATCTTTTAAAAAATAAAGTATTACAAAATTAAAGCCAGACATGTTGACTTCTTCTGAGTAATTATATCAAATGAACATTAAGTAATTAATAAGTATCTCCAGACAGATCATTCGGGCACTGGTTCAAGGTATTGTAGGAAATTAATTCCTGCGAAATTAAAACGTGTAGAAGAAATTGTCAAAGTGAAGGCAAGCAGATAGTGATAGGCTGATTGTTATTAGCTACGTAAGGACAATATCATATGCATGCCATTTTGCTTCTAGTCGGCATGAGCCGTTATCTAGTTTCTGCATAATGTCAAAGCGGAAGAAATATATACACGGTTTAGCGAAAAGAAATTGAGATTCTTGCTCAAATTAATAATAACGTCCAAGTATGTTAGCTGACTGAGCCCAAAGTTTTGTCTTTATTATACTTAATTAAAATGAGCAACGGTGTATTATTTAAGAATTAAACCGTAATCATTCTTTTTTATATATATGTATATATAAATGAAATTAGAAGATCTGCCAATTTTGCCCAATGTAATTATACCCGTGCCTTATTTTTTTTTAATGCATTTTTAAGGTTGAGTTTCACTATTTTTATTCTTTTTACCTTGTAGCAAGTTATTGCAAAATTATTTCATTACATTACTTATGTAATAAGTTATATATATATATCACATATTTAACAAAATCCAAATTTTATAACAAGTATCACATATTTATGGCCAAGCCTTTATTATTGTGTGAAAATTCATTTGAAAAGAAGAAAAATGTTGGCATGTAGAACCAATCGTAACATTTATAACAGAAAATTTGTATTTGTACAATTTTGTGTACAATAAGAGAAGACTTATAAATATGGTAGTTGATGTAATAAAGAGAGATAAAATAAAAAAAATAGTATTGTAGTATATATATATATATATATATATATATATATATAATATAATTCTTTATAAAAGGTGCAATTTGTATCCCGCTTTTTGCACAAAAGAAGTGGAAATTTTCAATTGAGATGTTACTTTCATTTAAAAAAAAAAAAAAACAGCTGCATTTCACAATAGAAACTCTACAACACGTCAAAGCAAAGTTATAAACAATTAGCTTGATAATAATATGGAACGGAAAATACGTGATTCCTCAGGATCACGAACTTGGTAAGCTTAACAAACTTACGGTTGTACCTATTGAGCTCAGCCACGTAGGCTTCTAGCTCTAATTGTAATTGGACTTGAATTTTGAGGAAGAAATCAACTTTGATTCAAAATGCTGCCTACAATTACGGTTGTGCATATTGTCCAACAGTCTAGATAGATTGACCTTCTCTACAAGCATGAAGCAAACGACACGTAAGTATGGGCTAAGGACTGGTATTTCTTCTCTAGTTGGAAACTCAACAATCTAGAATAAGGTGAGTTTTAAGGTGATGAACTAAAAAAATCCATCACCCATATGGGGTTAAAAGTAATCGTTAAGTATATTGTTAAAAAAAGTTTCTCATTTAGTTACTTTTTCATTGTCTTTTTATTTGTTTCTCAACTTTTTCTTTTTTCTTTTGACTTCAAATGTTCTCTTAATTTGAAATCCTTCTCTTGAATTTGACAATTGTTTTGAACTGAATTTTCTTCAAGAAATATTCTCTGACAGCTTCTAGAATATGTTAGGATTCTAGCTTTTGAAAAACTAACTTTCTAGTTCTGAATGGTTGTAGTGATTGTAGCTCAATCTTCCATTAATTCATTTAATTATATTGCGTTTTTGCATCAATAATATGTCATCTAAGTTGGTTTCTTGCTTTTAGAACATGTTCTGAGCATGTGCTGCTTCTAGAGCAATACATTTATGCCTCTTAAGATCTTGTTCTGTTTACATCTTTTGATGCAACTTATGATCATATGTATCTTATGATCTTGCTACCCTTTGATCTTTTTTTCTGTTCAAATTCTAATCATGTTTTTGATCATATACAACCTCTGATGTTGTTGCACTTTGATCTTCTGAAAGTAAGTTTATTTTGGTATGTTTCTAGATGTTGTCCTTCTGATATTGCTGCTTTTGTATTGCAAACTTTGATATTTTTAATATTTTGGACAATTGCATACTTAGGAATGTTACTTCTTGCACTTGATTCATGTTCTAGGTGGTGTGTTCCTTTGTATGGTGACAAGTTATGTTCTGTAATCACATTCTCAAGGTAAACCATTAGTAGTAGAAGTTCATAATACTTATAATTTGCCTCTAGACTGTTTGTTATCTTTAAAACTTCATATTAGAAAGGGTTTGACCTCAACAAAACATGCATCTTAAATAGTGGGACAATGGGTGTTGCTTCGACCATTTAGGGCAAGGAAAAATCGAATCAAGTCTTAGAATATTTCCTTTAGTTCAATGCCTGCTCTAGTTTCATAAAATTCTTCCTATCCACTTTCATCTAGGCTTTCTTTCTTGAAACTGAGGTAAAATATTTGGCAAGATTTCATTTTTCATTGCACACTACATTATGTCACATAAAATCTTTGATCCTTTTACATTATAAAATCGGATTTTGATTCTTTTTGTTATGTTTCTTTCTTATAAAACCACCCAGCTATTCTTTTAGATTTATTTTGTTATTATTTATTTAATAATTTTCTTTATTACGATGATTGTAACCTACTAGTTTATTTAGAATTATAATCCTATAATAAACTTGATTTCTATATTTTTCGCAACTTGGATAATTTTTAAATGGAGATACGAAGAGCAGTGCAGGAGAAGATATAGTTTTATTAGCAATCATTGAGTATTATTAATTAAAAAATTGATTTTCTTTTACAAAAAGGAATTTTTAATTTGAAAATGAAATATTCCTCTTTTGTTGGGCCTTCAATGATATAATCAAAATCAATATCATAGATATTTAGGAAAATAGCAGGCAGATCTACATAAATCACTTCATCATCTGTTATGCTTGAATGAGTCCTCTTCAACAAAGTTATTTGGAATTCCTCATACATTAACATAACACACACGTGGAGATAATTAAATTGTGCATATTCCCTCTTAAAACTTGATAATATATTCTCAATACATATATATTATCAAATTTTAAGATATCTCTTTGTTTGTGTTATGTTAACGGAAGAGGAATCCCAAACAATTCCGTTGAAGAGGACTCATTCAAGCATAAAAGATGATGAAACAATTTATGCAGATCCGATATCATATTACTTTCTTGATATCGATGATATTGATTATGATGATGTCATTGAGCGCCTGACAAAAGAGTCATACATCATTTTTAAATTAAAATTTTCCTTTTGTAAAAAAAAATCAATTTTTCCATTATAATAATATTCAACAATGGCTAAATAAAACTCTCTTTATTCCTGCACTTCTCTTCGCATCTCTTTTTTAAAAATTATCCAAGTGTTAGACAATATAAAAACCAAATTTACTACGAGATCATAATTCTAACTATACTAATAAGTTACAATCATCGTAATAAAGAAAACAATTATTGAATAAATAATAGCAAAAAAGTCTAAAAGGATAATTGGACAGTTCTATCAAAATGAAATTGAACGAAAGGAATTAGAATTTGATTTTAAATGAAAAGTTTCAAAGATTTTATGTCACGTAATGTAATAACCTGTGAAAGATAAAATCTAGTCAAATATCTTTCCTCAATTTCAAAAAACTAAAGAAGGCATTGAACTAAAGGAAACTTACAATTTCTAGATCCAAATCCATCTTTCCTAGCCACAAACAGTCAAAGCAACACCCATTGACCCCATTGTTTCAGATCCATGTTTAGTTTTGTAGAAACATCACTATATTCGTTAAAGAAAGATCGATAGCAACATCATGGTGGTTCACATAGTGCTCTCATCGGTGATGACGAAACTAAAATCCCAAGGATGGGTTTTGTTGTGGGCCATAAGGGAAATCACTTAGAGGTGAAAAAAGATGAAAAGAGAAATAGGTGAGAAATAAAATAGAAGTTAAGGTCATTTGGTTGAAGAAAAATAGAATAGAAATAAAAGAAAAGTAGAAAAGAGAAAAATAAAAAAAATAAAATAATAAAGCAACAAAATCAATTTCATATAGCAACAAAATTGATTTGCTGTGTGTGGTTGTTATAGATATGAGGCTTTCATTGTGTCTAAATCGATTTCTTTAACCAACAAAATCAATTTTGTTGGTTTGGTTGCATTATTTATTTTTATTTTTATTTTAATTATCATCATTATTAATTTTATTATTAATAATATTTTTATTATTAGTAGTAATATTTATTTTTATTATTAATAATATTTTTTATTAATAATAATAATATTATTATTATTATTATTATATAACAAAAGCATAATCGATTTACATATAAGGCAAATCCATTTACATAAGTAAAATCGATTTTTGTGTAAAAAATCAATTTACAATGAGCCACAAATTGATTTTTGTGTAAAAAAAGAGGCCTATGAAATCGATTTACAGTAGTGATAAAAGAAGGATGGGTAGTAACCAAATCGATTTAGTAAACAACTAAAATCGATTTGATAAGAAGTAACCCTTTATTTTTGCACATTTCTTTGCTGTTTTGCGAAGAAATTTTTTTTCGGTGGGTCCCACACATTTGTTAAAAAAAAATTGCATATTTCTTCATTACCAAACAATCGACTTCCGCTCACTTCCACGCTGTTCCACTCTCTCCCCTACTATTTCTTCGTTACCAAATGAACCCTTAATCAGATCAGGTTTTTAGTTTTTGATTAGTGGTGGCTAAAAATTATCTTAGAGAAAGATGTTAGGGTTCGGTTTCAAAAGCTTGAATGGTGGAATAGGTATAGGGCTTTTGGAGAGCGACGTGTGAGGAATGTTTTAATGCTCTCGGTGACCAAAAAAGGGAGGGTGGCGACATGAGATTTGACTCAGAGGGGGTGGCAATTGCAAAAGAAGAAGAAAGGTTGAGAGATTAAGAGTTAAGACAGATTGATTTGCAAAACATCTTACAACTTATATAAAAAAATATATGGTTTGGTTTTCAACATCTAAATCTTTTAGTGGTTTATTTAGATTTGAAATAAGCATAAAAATAAATTATCATTTTTTATAAGTACAAATGATATTTTTTAAAAAATTAAAAATAATTTACAAATTACATAATTCAAATTTAATTGTTAAAATAAGACATTGATTAGAAATTAATTTTAATAAGTTGTTTTTTTGGAAATGTATTTCATTTCTCAAATAAAAAAAATATTATATAATTAATTTTATATATATATATATATATATATATATATATATATATGCATTTTACAAGGAATTATTTTCAAAAATTATAATTAATTAATTTACATTTATTTTTTAAAGATTTACTTAACTTTTAATTTTCCATTTCACTAATGAATATAGATAATCAAGGTTGTTTCTTATCAATTCCCAATTAAGATCTTATTAATTATTATTTTTAATTCCAAACTTAAAACTTCATAAATTGTCACCTTTCATTAGAAATAACAGTTTCATAAATTGTTTTTAAAAATATTAATTTTTTCTTAAAGATATTTTTTTATGATTTCTTTTCTTTTCTTCCAAAATTAATTTTCCATGTTTCCTTACAAAATTAATAAATTCATTCCTTTTATTCCAAAATTAATAAATTTTTTATTTTATTCCAAAATTAAATTTTCATAATTTTTATTTCTTTGTTTCTAGCTTAAATTCTCATGAATTGACTCTATTTGTTTCCAAATTAAAATTTTATTTCTCATTCAAAATCAAATTTTTATAAATAATCTTCCTTTATTTTCAAATTATGTTTTTCTTGCTAAAAATAAATTTTCATAATGAATATAACAATTGGGGCAAATTTTAATTGTGAAATATACTCCCTCAAACTCATTTATGTGTTGCTTTTGATTTTTTATTTTTTTTTGTTTTAAATTATTTGTCAGTTTAGAATATTAAGAAAGTTTTAGTTACCTTTTTCCAATAATACCATTATTTATTGATATTTCAAACTACAATATAATAGTTAGTCATTTTTACTCTCCACCTAACTGCCGTTGGCAATACATTTATGGAAGGGTATTTTAGTCAAATAAGATTACTTTGTCATGGCTATTGACATTAAGGGGTATGAGTATTATTAGGAGTGGGCATTATTGTAACATCTCCAATTTTGAGTATTAATCCAATGTAATATCATGGGATGTTACAATCTTACTGTTGGGTTGAGGTTGCATTTGCATGCAACTTCACATGAACACTCAAGAATCAGCCTGAAATTGTTGAGTTCTTGTCACAATCCCTTAATGGGAGTGAAATATGTTGTCTTAGATGACTCTCTCTGCTTGATTGAATAGGTTTCTTCTATCAATTCACAAATGCAAAATATTTCTCCTTAATAATATCTTTCAGGAAGATCACTCTATACTTCTGAAGTCGTTTCCATCCAAAGAATATTCTATATGATGGTAGGATCAAACAAATGATGGATTCAAGACAAGACTAGTGTCTTACACCTATCCCACATCGAAGAATTGGGACCCCCGAGTGCTGGTTTGGGTAATGTGCCATTTACGAATTAGAACTTGTTCTAAAAGCAATAGTCATGGCTCACAACCACCGATGATATTTTTCACCTTTCAACACTGTTGAAACTAGAATTGAACCTGAATTTTTGTTGGGATGCATAAAGTACGGATTCAAGAGATTGACACTTTTATTTACAAGTCGTTGTTGAATATCAATCTTCAATCACTAAGAAATTGACTAGTATCAATTAAAAAGCGACCCCAATACCGGAGCTCCTAAGATTGGAGCTTTGTTACCATGTCAAAATTTAGAGAATGAGATCGGAAACTAAGAAAATCAGAGAGAGAGAGAGAAATTGGTGCTTTGAAGAGTGAAATTCTCATTCTAAATTTGTTTATTGTATACATTTGTATTTATACTACGGGATTAATAAAAAAAAAAGAAACTAACTTTAACTGAAAATTAACTGATTAGCAACTAACTATAAAAAATTATTTCATCTTTTTCGTTGTAATTTTTGGGGGTTCTCTGAAAAAGATAGTGAAAAAATAATTCCTAAAGTTGAGATTAAAAGGAATGTATAAACTAATATTTCCATAGATTTGATTGTGACTTACAGTTATAGCTTTCGTGCCTATTTTTTGGGGCTCGTCTCCCAAATAAAAAAAGGGTTAAATATGTTTTTGGTCCTCCAAAAATATGACAGTATTAGTTTTAGTCTCCAAATTTTTTTCCTTGAATAAAGTCCCTCAAATATTAAAAATACCCTAATTAGATCCCTATGCTAAACTCTATTTCACATCAACTTCCAAGTAAAGTATTTTATTACCTAAAATGCCCAACGATAATTTTTAATAAAAAATCTTGTAATTACTTTTGCTTTAGGGTTAAAAAATCTATGGTTTAGGGTTAAACATAGTAATAATTTTATTTAAAAAGTATGTTACTAACCTAACCTGGACATGTCAATTAACATGGACGGCCACATTAACAAATGGTGATTGTGATGCTTAGGTGGCTATCATTTAACAGAAAAGTTAAATAGAGCATAACACAGGGATCTAATTACGGTATTTTTAACATTTGAGAAATTTTATTCAAGGAAAAAAAATTAAGAACTAAAACTAATTTTGTCATATTTTTGGAAGACCAAAAACATATTTACCCCAAAAAAAAAGAATAAATGCAATTATTCAAATCAAGATCTATATAGTTCTCTATGTCAAATTCAAACAGTTAACCTAAGATGTTTAGAATAAGGATGCATCTATAGCCGAACTTTTTATGACTAACATAGGTTTGAGGCATGAGCCTGAATTCAAGTTAAAACAACACTCTATTATGTTCTTTATAAGACATTTTTTTAATATTAATTTCATTTAAATCCGATTAAATAGAATGTGAGAAACTCACATGATTTAATAAGTTTCGGATAAATTACCTAATATATAATAACACGACGAAAAATGTTACAAACTAATAGTTTGATTAGTTTTCATTAGTATAATTTTTATGTAACAAAACTTAAATTGTTAATATAAATATACTAATAATATAATATATTATATTAACAAACAATTATGAGAATATAAAAAAAATGATATATACTATCAAAACATGTTAATGTAACATATTGTAATCATAATATTTATATAAGCAATTTTTTTTCCATTACTAAACGAATGCTATAGTTATGAATTTTTTTTATTCGTTAATAAATGACATGTTTTTGTAAGATATAGAATATGTGAAAAAGAATGCATGAAACTGTTCTCTTCTCTCGCATACTGTACATGTACGTGTCATCCTGTTTAATTAATATGTAAACACGTCCTAATAAACCATATGTTTTCCATCTAAAGGATTGTAATTGAACATAATCTTTATATATATAAAAGAAAGGCTGTGTAGGATTTCAAGGACATTAATTGGCAATATTAGGGTTTCAGCAACTTTAAATAGGATTCTTTAGGATTTTCATTAGGGATTTGTAATCAGTAAATAATTTCATATTAAATTGTTTCTGAAAATAAATTTATTGATTGATTACGAATATATATATATATATATATAGATTTGAAATAAATTTAATTAAGATTTCAAATATATATAAAGATTCAAATATATATGAAAATTTAAAATAAAATTTAAACAGACTTGCATAATAAATTTAATTCATATATTAAATTGTTTCCGAAAATAAATTTCAGTACAAATTTCATATTTATTTATATAGAGAGAGATATATATATATAAAGATTACCATATTAATATTAAATCAATTAAATACAAAAAATAGTATTTTAATTTCATATTAAGTCAATTAAATATGCAAATAAGAATATTCTTAAACAAAGAAATGTTTTTGTTACGGGTTATAAAAATCAATTTGAATTTCAGTGTATAATATATTCTTTAAATATAATATAATTTAAGTTTTTATAATCAATTTCAAAAGTAATCAATATAATCAGTTTTTATTACGGTTCATAAAAATCAATTCAAATTTTAGTGTATTATTTATTAAATCAAATATGGACTAATTTCTATCAATAAAAAATTAAAATATTTGAAATTAATATATTAAATCAATTAAATATGTAAATACTACTCAATAATATAATATAATAATTTTTTTCATAATAAACTCCATCAAAATTTATCAAAACAATTAAGTAGGAAAATACTACTCATTAAATCTATTATTGACACATTTTAATCAATCAATAATTTTATAAAAAATTGTTTTCAAAAATAAATTTTAGTACAAATTTCATATTAATGTATTTATATATTTAAAGATTACCATATCAATATTAAATCAATTAAATACGAAAAATAGTCATCATTAAAAGAACTCATTAACTTAATTTGTTTTTGTATTAATATGTTAAGTCAATTGAATATGGAAATAATAATATTCTTAAACAAATAATAAATTGACATTTTAATTTATTAGTATTTTAATCTATTATATAAATATAAATAATTATAAAGTATTCAGTAAGAAATAAAAGAGATGTTCTAATTATCATAACATAAAAATAGATGTTTTTGTTATAGGTCATGAAAATCAATTTGAATTTTGGTGTATAATATAATATCTTTGTATATATATATATAAAGCAAGGATGTTGGAACAATTTTTTCTGCCTAAACTAGAGGTGTATAAGCCATTTCAAATTTTTGCATTTAATATAGTTAAATTAGTCTTTCAAATGTTGTATTAAATTAAAATTATAAAAAAATTATTTTTAGTGGGTAGGCTTTAAAAATTAAAGTTAAAAAATAAATTAAAAGGTCATCATTTCTCTTCTGGATAATTAATTTTTTTTGTAAAGTCCATGTACCATTTCAAGTCTAATTAATTCTTTAATTTAGTTTCGTAAAACTAAATAAATTCTTGAATAATTATCGTGTCTTTATTCTCTCTTATTTATTCTTCCACTGAGGTCTACGATTAACTAGCAAATGTATTTTTTTGTTCTTTGTCTTTTCATTTGCTTGCCTCAATTTGATAGAAAGAGAATTTTATTTAATATGTTTAATTAACTGGCAATAATGACACTTTTTTGTGCAGATAAGAGAAAAAAGTTCTTACATCAATACATCATTTAATGAATTTGGCAATAGACAAGAAATGAGGATTGAGAACCAACATTAGGTATATCATCTTAATGTGTGTCTTTTATTATTTCTTTTGCTCTTTTTACGGGTATCACCTTTGTGCATTCATTTTCTTTTCTTTTTTATTTTACTGTTATGTTATTTTATATTTTGATTATTATTTTTCAAATTTTCATATATGTACTTATATTTTTCTGTTCACTATTATATATATATTCTCATTTTGAGCAACAAAAAATCAATAATATTACTTTTACTTTGTATCTTGAACTTACAAAAAAAAATTGTTTATTAGGACATAAAATGAACATATTATTGTTACAATTTTATTTCTTCTTCATTAATTTTATTCTTTGTTATATTTTTATATAATTCATTTAACACAATTTAATGAATTTTATATAGTTAAATTATCTAATTAATTAATTAATTTTTATTTTTCTACTTAATTCAATTACCTAATTATATGTTTATGCATGTCATTTATATAGTTTATTATATACTTTTTTTGTGTGTACAATAGTCGCACTGAGATTAGAACTTATGACCTCATACATACTATTCCAACCCCCTTCCCCACAGTTTGTTATATACTTTAAGGTTTGTCATAACGTTTATTAATTGGTCCAAATAAATTATGATATAAAAATAATTAATTATTTTCATAAAATAAATTAATTATAGACTAATCTCTCTATCTTTATAAGGTTTATGTTTAATAAAGAATTAAATTGATTACATTAATAATAATAATTATACAATTTTAATAATTATAAGTTAATAATAATAATCATCATCATAAATAGACTCCTTTCAAATTCATAAGAGTCAATTTTAACAATATACATTTTCATTCTTATAAATTCAAATTTTAATAATAATAATAATAATAATAATAATAATAGTAATAATAACAACAACAACAACAACAATAATAATAATAATAGTGATAGTAATAATAGTAGTAGTTTCACTTAATTGTATTTCATAATTTTTTCTCCATATATATATAACATTTTGAAAATGACAATTAAATTGATGCAAAAGCCTCATATGTATAATTTAATATACATATAAGAAAATAATAATAATAATAATAATAATAATAAAGTTTTTTTATAGCAGTCAATTTATGATTTTTTATTCTTATAGATTCAGACCTTAAAAAATAATAAATACCTATTATATATCATAAATATAAGACTTAATTGCACTTTGTGCCACCCAAGTTTCATCTTTTTGCTAATTTTGCCATTGAGTTTTTGTTTCTCACATTTTGCCACCTTTTTTTGAAATATTACAAATTTTTTCCAATCATCAATTGTCCATTAAATAAAAATTAGCAAGATCGGGCAAAATTCGCAAGATTTCAAAAATAAGGTGGCAAAATATGAGAGAAAAAAATATGATGGCAAAATTTGCAAAATGATGAAACTTGGGTGGCACAAAGTGCAATTAAGCCTAAATATAAAATAGTTGTAAAGTATGCAATATTAGTGTAATTATTATTATTAATAGCATTGTCTTTTTTAATTCATTTAGAATTAGAAAAAAAAAACAGTAACATATGCAAAGTAATATGTAATAATATTAATAAATTAGTAATACACATAAATAATAATTCTTATAAATAAATAATCCTTATAATAGTTAAATTATAAGATATAAAGTCTGAAACATATATATAATAATTCTTATAGATAAATAACTTTAAAAAGTAGCAAGTAATGAAATTAAAATTAAATAACAAATAACATTAACAAAAACAACAACAATAACCATAACAATAATAATAATAATAATAATAATAATAATAATAATAGACAAATGTTATTATACTTATTGGGAGTGTTCAATTTATGTTGCATTTAGGTTAACCAACTCAAAACTTTAATAATATCACATAATTAAAATTAATATCTTCTAAATAATTAAAAATATCATTTTAAAATAATTAACAACTATATATATATATGATTCTTATAGATAAATAACTTTAAAAAGTAGTAAGTAATGAAATTAAAATTAAATAACAACAACAACAATAATAATAGACAAATCTCATCGCACTAATAAAAAATGTTCAATTTATGTCGCGTTTAGGTTAACTAACTCAAAATTTTAACAATATTCCATAATTAAAATTAATATCTTCTAAACAATTAAAAACATCATTTTAAAATAATTAATAACTATATATATTTAATAAAAGTCATACCATTTCAGCAAATTTAAAATAAATTTTATTTTTTACAATAAATATATTTAAAATTATTAATTATAAACACACAAAAATTAAATACATGTTAACATAATATCCACAATAACAAATTAAACACTCAAATTTAAATACTTATATATTCATATTTGTTATGCTTACAATCATTTTCAATTTGTGCATTTCATATAGGTATTGTAGCACTATCATTATTTGAAGAAAAAAAAATCATAATAAATTTAATAAGCTTAATATTTTTAAACACAACATTTATTCGATTAAAAATATAATTAATTATCTTTCTTAATTTTAATGTAATTATATTTAATTACTTATTAAATATTTTATAATTAATAATTTTATTTATATACATATATTTTTAAAATAATAAAAAATATATAATTTAAACAAACCCATACAAGAGTTTAAAATCTAGTGATGATATAATTGTAAGGTACAAAATTATTCGGCATTTTCTCCTACAGTAATAAAGAGCATATTTAATTATTTACGTACTCGTTTGTCCCACCTGTTGACATTTTCTTAGTAAATATAAATATACCGTGTACTGGTGTATGTTTTTGATAATGATAAGTGAACAAATATGTGATTTGCAGTCAAAACGGTCAAAGGATTGAATCCAATCCAATCCAATGTTCTACCCGAATTGGCATTGGATTATTCTATCTGTTGGAAACAGGACAATGACAGAAAAGCATGAAATTGCACAAAAGCTTGTAATCATATGCATTATTTATGCAAACACTCCACTCAACAACACCACACCACACCACACCTCACCTCCTTCTCTTCCCATGACAGGTGTTTGCGTTGTTCCTGATTTAGGCATAATAGCCACAAAGAGAGAGAGAAAGAAGGCCGGATTATAGTTAACGTGTTTTACATTTTTTCTATTTCCGGCCCCCACTTTTTTCTCTGTCGGGGTGACTTATTCGTAAAGTAGGCTCTAGTGTCCAAATTTGGGAAAACGACATTACTTTCAATTTCAAAGCTTGTTACTACATAAAGAATTTTGTTAATTCTACACATAATTTCTATACCAAAAGTATATGAACAACATTTGTGACCGCAATCCATGGCCCCTTTGACAGAATGGTACATCCTCAATATGAATTTTCCTATTTGTGCTTGATCCTTTCCAATTAATTGTTGGTGCAATACAGACATCATATGATTCCCTTAGCCAATTCTAGTAGATGAAACACAACTTGCAACATTGACATGGACATGCTTAGCATAACCAGAGCTAGCATGCCCACTGCAAAACAAGGTCTAGTGTTCATCAACACTCTCTGCAACAACCCAACTGCTTCATATACCTCCGAATCATAATTCCCAAAATACTTCTTCTCCCATTCAGTCCAATCCGAAGGAGCTTTACCCTTCATTTCCACCGTCTCGATCTCACGGATTCGCATTCTAAGAAGGATCATGTTCTCATCCACCAACTTGCCATCATAATGGTGGCCAAACGAGTCTCTATTTGATGCATAGATTAAACTCCTACGAGTGGTGGTGGCATCAGTGAGCAGCTTGTGTGGTGCACCCCGCCGCAACAAATTGCCTGAAAGAGGGTCTGATAGAGGCAAATGGGAGCAGAGAGAGGTTGCTTGCATTTTCTTGGACTTGAAAAGACTAGAAGTGTTGCAATAGCTAGCTTTGTGTTTGGAATTGTTGAATGTTTTTATGGGGAGAATCATGTTATGCGTATATATAATACATGGATGTGCGTGTGTTAACTGTTGTTGTTATTGCAGGTTAAGGAAATCAAAGGACGGTGGAGTGGAAGTTGGGGCGTAAAATAAAGATAGATTCCAAGAAAGAGAGATTGCGAATTACGGCACACCATATATAATTGGAATTGGAGGTAGCGTGTCCATTTATTTGAATGTTTCTTACGCCAAGAACCTTCTTGTCTTACATCGCCACGTTGGATTTGTTGGGTGTGTAAATGCTCGATATTATCGCCATAATATATTGGAATTTGGAAGACAATTCAATTTTTAAATCAAATAAAGATAGCCAATCATATGATGATCGTTATCAGGCCAAGCCTGCAAAGCCTACGATACAATATTAAAAAATATTATTTGAATGCCAATGCGTCAAATGACTCTTGGTCTCGAATTTTGATTTAACATCACATCACTATTTAATAAAATTTAAATATAAAATTTGTATAAGAACAAAATACGTGATTCATAAATTAAACGACTAAAATGAAAAAAAAAATTTAAGATATAAAGACAAATTGATAAATTGAGCTTGTGACGCCATGGCAACCCATGTCGACAATGATAGAGTTAAAACCTTTGGGGACAAGAAATAGCAAAGTTATTAACGTACAGCGGTCTGTTTAGTTTAATGGAAAAGAAAAAGAAAAGGAGAAGAAGAATTTTATAAGAAAACAGAAATCCTTTATTTGATTTGTAATGAAAAAGAAAGAAAAATAAATAATTTGCTTTATACCTTAAAATAGACAAAATTATTACAATTAAATATTCAAATTAAAAGTAGTTTAATCAATGCAGTCTATAATTTTTTTACACTTTCTCTCCTTCAATTGTCCGAAGACGGAATTTTTTTTTATAATTTTGTTATTTGAGTTAAAAAAAATTGAAAGAGACAAAAAATAAAGAAACAAAAATCTATTTCATTTCAGTTTACCTCTAATTCGATGTCAGATTTAAATGAAAAAAATAAATTATCATTTAGACCATGTTAACTAAATTATTCTATTTTTTTTTTCCTCTCCTCTCCTTTAACTAAATTAAACAAAGGAATTTTATTTTTCACTCACCTCTCCTCCACTTCATTAAAATAGCTATTCTCCATTCCTCTCCTTTAATCCAATAAGTAAAGATAGATATTTTGACTCTCTTATTTTTCCTGTGGTTTAAATATAATTTTTTCCTGATAATATGCTGCATTTTTAATTTTAGTTCTTATAAAAAAATTTAAATGACCTTTGTAAAATTTCTTTTTATTTTAGTTATTATTTTATTTGTCTGTGTAGAATACTCATTTTTTCATTTTTATCCTTATAATATGTAAAAAAAAAAAAAACTTTTAATCCCTACCATTTTTTTTCAAAAAAACTAACTCAAAATGAACAAAATAAAAGGACTAAAACAAATATATATATATATATATATATATATATTAAAAAAAAAACTAAATAACAAAAATCAAAATATAATAAATAAATTTTACAAAAACTATTTTAAAAAAAATAATTTTACAAAAGTTAAAACCGAAAAAAAATATATTATAATGACCAAAAACATATTTAAACCTTTTCTTGTCTTCTGAATTTTTTTTTTCTACAACACACAATTTTATAAAAATCCCCCCACTTTTCCTCTTCTTCCCTTCATTTTCTTCCACCTAAATATTATGTCAGGAATTGGGAAATAAGCCGCGTTATCAGAAAAATGGGAAATAATCCCACATCTTACATAGGAAGAGATAATCCATTAGGCCAATGTAATTCAAAACTAAGTTCATAAAAAGGAAACATGTGACCAACCTCAATTTTCACAAATTGTTGGTCATAGTAGTTACAATCACGAAAAACCAATATCATTGATGATTTCCACATAATCTCTGGTCATTGAATGAAAATAGATTCTTTAATCAAATGAACCAACATGAGACAGTCTGAGATTATCCATCGTCACTGTTTATTATTACATCTAACAACCTGTAATTCGACCAAAAAACTAACAACCTGTAAGCATAAGCTGATGTTTTCGTTGTTGTCCAATTATCACATCGTGATTGTGGTCCTGTTCTATAGGAAACGGCTTACTGTCTCAGTATTTGCAGATCATCCTTTGCAAAAGTATCTCTCTACTTAGCACCTGTATTAGATAAATCAATAAATAGACGAATATCTGATAAGAACAGCAGTATGCCCAGCTGATTACAAACCTTCTAGGATAAAAGGGCCAACAAGATCTACTTCAGGTGACTCGTGGTTGGAATCAACTTGGATGACTGGCGGAGCGTCAAGTGTCTGATCAACTTGTTCAGAACTGAGCTCCTCAAGTTTTAAATGCGGTTTGTTGTGGTCAATAGGGCTTTCAAGTTGCTGGTACTTGGGCTTGTTTTTCTCGAGGAGAAGGTAGGTAGTGCAATACCAAAATAGCAGTATTCTATTTTGTGCTATCACCGTATCCCTAATCCTACTTTTTCCAAAAGAAATACGCTCTAGTGCCTGTGAAAAAGGGAAGGGAATAAGAAAGTGAACTGGATCAGCATTCAAGAAAGAACACAAAAAAATACTACTTTTTGCATATATTCCGACAGTGGAAAAGCAGATAGGTATTTTGTATAATTGTGTGATAGTATCTATTCTAGAAACAGTTATCGAAGAAGAGATGACAACAGATCACAATTTAATTTCAACTTTTAACAGAAATGGTTGAATTAGGGCATATTATAAGTTCAGGTTAATATTCAAAATTTAGCATTTATATGATGGAGAGAGAATAAAAGCATTACTACTCAAGCAAAAACTATATTTCAGTAACATTAACATACAAATTGATTAAAAACTGATGGTGATTCGTCTATTCTGTCAGGCCAGCTTATAAGGTTACCGGAGTTTTTTTCCTCCCTCAATTTTACATCATAGTCAAACCCAAAAGGAACCATGTTTTCCAGCTTGTTTTTCCCTTTTAATACTTCATAAAATTTCTCCTAAGTTTTGGTGTACAGTGGTCACAATATATCCCTTTTTTTTCCAATTCTATCAAACTTGATCTTAATCCCAAATGAAATTAAAAGATTCATGGCTCTACTCTCACCTGTTCTCCAGTTTGAATATCAAATGAATGTTGATGGTCAAATTGAAGACCACTAAATTCATTGATAGAAAGTCCCTGAAAGGCCCTGAAAGTGTGCATAAGTCAATTTGGTATTCATTAGTATTAAAGCAAGGGAAAGCATTATTAAACTCTGCAAGGACTTTAGCTCAATAAAGTTCTCTTTCCTAGTACAAGCTATATAGTTGAAGTTAACTCCTTGCTCACTCATAAATCAGAACTGTGTTTACCATCTAATCAGAGAAACATTGGGAATCCAGCGGAAGATGATTGGGGTATTCTCAGGATTGACATAGTAGCCTCCAAATACAATAAAAACTGTCATAAGAGAGGGGCCTACTGCCATTGCTGCTTCAGTGGTTGGAACCATAGCACCAACAGTAAGACCCATAGCAGATGCAGCAAAAGATTCCATAGTGACAATGCCACAGAATTTCCCAAATCTAGAATGTCAAACTAATAAGTCAATTATAAGAGATGGAAAGAATTAACGGGAATAAAGCTCTGAAGAGGATGAAGGCAGAAAGGAGAGTCATGAGATGGCGACATAAAGGATAAACTTTTCCCCATTTAGCCTTTCATTTTTTTTCTTCTTTTTATAATGAATACAAAAAAGATCAAGACAAACGGAAAATATTTAATGTTATTTTTTATCTACCCCTACTATCCTTTGCGACTGGCCAATATAAATAATCCTCAGAAACAAAACAAGGGCAATAATGGATTGTGAAGGACAACTTGGAAAATCATGCACATTTCTCGGTCCTTGTCATATAAAGAATTACAGAAAATTTCAATCTACTACCCCAACAAAAAGTAAAATAAAATGAAAGAAATTGCAAATTGATTCAAACTATAGCTTGTAGAGGCCAAGATAGCAAACTGACCTCTGCAAAGTAGGATGAAGGCGTGCCATTGGATACAAAACAGCACCAAACATTAATGGAAATGCTGCACTGATGGGAATCTCAGCCAACAATTTTGAGAACAGATAGGGACCCAAGGAATAGGAGCCTTTAGCACGTTCTCTATCTACTATTGCCCGTTCCTTTGGAAACACACCTACAGTCTTTGTGAGAGCAGCCATAGCTGTGTTTATTGCAGTAACCTGTGAGACGCACCATGTAGTTAAGGAAAGCAAACTTAGCCAAGTGAAACTGTCATTTTGATAACATAACAAGATTTGGGTTTAAAGCATTTCAAAGCGACTGTCAAGATAATTACACAATAAAAGATGGAACTCAAGTAGTCAAGTGTACTAGATTTTGGATAACACTATCCCTGCACAATTAATTGGTTGTCCCCATATTATTTTTACTTTATGCCAATAAGCAAAAATCTCACTATTATTTTAGGAATTTGACCTTACAAAATCAACTAAACTAATAAGACAAATAAATAAAATAGGTGATGAATGAACAATTTATGACAGAAATATCAAATTCATTATTTTTCATTTTTCTCCTTGGAACTTATTTGTCTACATCATGAAAAAATAATCAATCATGAAAATGTGGTTACTTTATCATTACTATCTTGTTATGTACAATTTTTTTCTGTCTAACTATTTGACACTAACAATTTACTCCTCGAGTGTCTAATCACAAAATAATTGGATAACATAGGAACATTAGCATTCTAGTGCAAAGTTTTGATCAGATATATGCGGTTTATTCACATGTTGAGTATACACAAAACACAGATACATACTTGCAGAAAGGTGTCTATACCAAAAATCAAAGGATTAACAGTCAAAGGTCTTATAATCAAAGCAAGTTATCTGATTCTGAAGACAAAAACTTGTACCTCATAGAAGACCATTCTAACATGCATAATTAATTCCAGAACAGCCAACAATATACATGAGTTTAAATGTAGACATGATTTTCTCCAACCATAGTGTTAGTTAGGACAGAAAGGTTGCTTGAAAGTTGGAAGAATAAAGGAAAGACAAAAAAAAAGT
This sequence comes from Spatholobus suberectus, assembly GCA_004329165.1. Lineage (NCBI taxonomy): Eukaryota > Viridiplantae > Streptophyta > Magnoliopsida > Fabales > Fabaceae > Spatholobus > Spatholobus suberectus. Next base: position 8,025,633 of record CM014735.1, read on the forward strand.
TAGACTTAACAGTTAGAGTAGTAAGTTAGAGAGGGGATTATTAGATAAATAAATAGGGAAATGTGAGTGTAGAGAGATCATTCAGTTTTATTAGTTTTGGAGAACAGAGCATTAGCTCAGTTGTGAACAGGGCAACCTTTAGTGAAGGGGAAACCTTCAGAAGGACAATTCCTCCTTTGTTTTTTGTTTGTAATTCAATCACCAATAACAGAAGTGTTCAATTCTTTCTCCTTTGTTTTCTAAGTTACCTCTCTGAAACATCATATTCTTTTGATGGGTTCCTACCACATAGTTGAATAAAATTGAATATGTAGCATAACAAATTAGAAACATTTCAAAGTTGTTCTGCAATGTATGATAGCAGCAAGCCAGTATGAGAAACAAGCATACAAGAAACAAGAACATCACAAACCTGAAGCAATCCCATTCTGTCTTGTATTGAAGTCTGAGAATTTCCCATTCTCCAAAATACAGACCCAAAGATAATTGCCGATGCAATTGACATCCTTGCCCGAACTTTGTTTGTTGGTGCATCACGGGAAGCCTAGTCAGCCAGACAATCATGAATCCAATGTATGAGAGAGAAATAAGTTTCATTCTCCTTAAGAGATAAGTGATCCTTTATTATCTTCCAAAACTATATCTAATATCTAGTGGTCAGGAATTTAAGAGAATGGGTGAGAATGTTGAATCTGTAACATGGAGAAAATAAATAATCTAACTGCACAACATACAAGATGTGAAAACTGAAAACAATAAATGGTAATCCCACTTTTGTGATTATATCTTGCCAAATGACTTAAGGAAGCCTCATAGTCTTTCCTTAAGATACTCAATTTAAGAAGGAAAACTTTATATGGTTCCTATCATGCAATTTATTCAGGTCCTTCCATCCTATGAGCAGACAGACAACGAATTAAAAAAGGCAGACCTGCATCCATGCTCTTTTAAGGAGCAACCAAAATTGCTTCCACCAAACTCCTTTCTTCTTTGCTACAGCCCTCTTGCTGATTTTCTTTCTACTGTTTGAGAGATCATCTATAGTAATTGGAGTTGCATATATAACTGCAGATAGTCTTTGTGAGAATGACTCAACAAGACCATCAATCCTTTTTTGAGAGGTATAGACACTATCAGCAGAACTGTAGTCTATGGATATAAGATCAGCCAAAAATTCAGCAGGATTTATATGATCTGGGCAGTGGTACCTGTTACATGGACAATTACGAACCAATTATTCAGAACAAACAGTAAAAAAGTCATACACAAAAGAATAAATAATATATGCATTGACAAGTGTAAAGGTTTTTTACACTGTTATCCAATTACAAACAATCATATGTGGTAAGTTTGTTAATTTTATAATTACTACCTTAAAAGTCATACCAAGGATGTTTCTAATTGGTTGACGGTGTAAAAACTTCTACACCGACAACGCATCCCTATTAAACTCTAGATAAAATGTAAAGTAATACAAAAACAAAATTACTTCAATGCACTATTACTTACTTCCATTCAGATATTTGCAACAAACAGTATGAAGAAAGGGACTATGCTTTTGGATAGAATGAATGAACACATATGGATTGTTTAAGTAATTAGACAATGAAGAAAAAGTCAACAGACTATCATTTTTCACTTAACATCTCAACTTGAAGCCAAAACAGAAATATCTACCGACTGCATAAAAAATTGGAAACCGGGCAAATATCAAGGTTCAGAACATGGTGAAAGAATCCTTCCTCTTAGAGAATTAGAAATATATATATTCCAATTATGCTCGTAAGGATTCATTTCATACACTACTTAATATCCTTATGGCTTTGTAAGAAAATCCTTAGACATGTGATAAAGACCCTATTCATATAACTAAGACCGGTTTTGAAAGTAAATAAGTACGATAACAATAGAAGCGTGATATTACTCCAAGAATATAGGTTATCACAATGTTGCTACCAATAAAAAGCAAAGAGTTGATTAAATCATAAGCTAAATGCAAATATTAGATTTGAAATTCTGGCAAGCTTCTAATCTGGATTTCTTGGCTTTTCTAGAACTATACCTTTTCAAATTAAGATTCTTGAATAATAGACAGAAAAGGTTGTGTTATCGACTGAATATACAGAAGTCAGTTACAGTGAAAAAGGTCGTTCAATAGAATATGAAGCTAACTGAGCTATAATTCCTTAAAAATATGGTTTAATACATCTTTAGGTCCCTAAATTTTTTAGAAATTTTTAATTAGGTCCCTAAACTAAAAAAAATTATAATTAGATCCTTGATCTTCTAAATTTTTGTAATTGGATCCTTAGAGTTAGTTTATGTCAGTTTGAAACCCCTAGAAAATTTACAATTTGTGACAGTTTTACTAACTCTAGGGACCCAAATGCAAAAATTTAAAAGATCAAGGATTCAATTACAAATTTTTTTAAGTTAGGGACCTAATTAAAAATTCTTAAAAAGTTCAGGAACCTATGGATGTATTAAACCAAAAACATAATACTTGAGACTTGAGAGAATTCCCAGTGTGAAGAATGTATAATGGCATAATATAAATAAGGTCAAGATGATGACCCAAATTTTGAGAAGTATGCCAGTGGTTCATCACGAGCAGGACCAGCATAAACAAGTGAACCCTCTGTTAGCAAGATGATGTCGTCAAATTTACCATACACTGAACCTCTTGGCTGATGTATGGAACAAATTACAGTATGACCATCTTGCGCAAGTTGTTGGAGAGTTTCCATGACTTTCTCAGCCTGGAAGGCATCAAGTCCTGACAGCACAGAAAGCAACTTCATGACAAAATCAGCAAAGAGAAAGAGAAGTTATAATTGTCTGTACAAATTGACCAGGTTTGGCAGCAGCAACTGGCAGGGAAAATCCATTTACACAATATTACATCAAAAATTTAAAAAAGAAAACAGGACTTCTGTGATAAAAAAAACATCAAAGGTGAAAAGGTGTATCTGTGCACATTATTATGCTATATGTTATCTAGATGTAAATGCAAGAAACCCCTTCTTAAGTATATGATAATGTTAGAAAAAACACTCGTGGTTCAAAACTTATCTCCCTAAACTATTTCTTAATTTTTATTTTAAGCATGCATACAAGGAATATACTTTCTATATGCAACGTTATATTATTGTTTTATCAGCCATATACATACACTATATCATATGCAAAGTTCAAATTCAATTCAAAGCAAATTCTGCAAGTGCACGATTACCCGTTGTGGGTTCATCAGCAAATATAACAGATGGGCTTGCAAGCAGTTCACATGCCAAGGATAAGCGTTTCTTTTCACCACCACTAATTCCACGAACTTTTGCATCACCAACATTGGTATCAGCACAACTAACCTTTTGAAGAAAAAACATACAGATGCCAAAGGGAGTATCAGTAACATAGGACAATCCAACAAGAGTAACACATTTTCATTCATAAATTTGAAAGAGGAAAGTGAAAATAATTATGTAAAATACACCACTAACTTCCAATGGTGATTCTTATTTTGAAACACTTGAGAATAGAGGGCAACCATCTAAAATTGAAAAGCAAAAAACAGAAATAATAGTTGTAGTTGACCAGAATGGATGAATAGAAATTCATTTTTCAAAGAAGATATAAAGGTTTATTTAAAACTGTTCCTATATTCCAAAATACTAACAATAACTCCTTTGCCACTAACACAAGTAGTGGATTCAAGGCAATCTCACCAAGCCTAGTTTGAAAAGGAGATTGTTCACGAATTCATCCCTCTCTTCCGCAGTAGATATGTTGGGAAGCTGGAGTTCTGTAGCAAGAGACAATGTCTCCCGCACGGTGAGCTGCGAGAAAAAGAGATCCTCCTGTCTCACATACGCAAACCTACAACAATAAACAACGGTATTTTAATTGATCTCCTTAGCAACCGAAAGAAAATCAAAAAACTACAGCAAATACAACTCACAAACAGACAAGCATACTTGTAAGCGTTCTTAGAACCAGGCTTTCCATTGAACTCCAAAACGCCACTCAACTGCAGCCAAGGAGATGCCGCGAGCTGACCTGCAAGAACATTAAGCAACGTTGTCTTCCCTGAACCTGAAGGCCCCATTATGGCTAATAACCTTCCAGGCCTCGCCTCACCACTCACATTTTTTAGCAGAAACCTCACCTGTTCATTTCACATCACCTTCCAATCATCACCAAATTAAAAAAAAAAATTAAAAAACAAACTCAACAAATCCCTATGGAACTACGCAACTATTAGTCTATTACAAAGGTTGATATGAAACTACGCAACTACTACTAATGTTGAACTAAAATGTGCAGTGCATGTAACGAAATAATTAACAGCTTAATTACGATAAACATCCAAAGCTTATTACACTCGAGCTTAATTAACAGGACTTTAGCTACCGTTCACAAGAAGGAAACAGGAACTCACGGACTTGGAGGATTTATCGGAAAGGGAGCAATTGATGTTTCTCCAACGGATTGTGACTGGCGTGATCTTTCCGGAGGGCGGAGCGTCAGCGTCGGCGGAATCGTTGTCCGGCGCATCGTCGATATCGTTTTCCAGCGAAAGGGCGGGGCCGGGAGCGGAGAAGATGCGGACGAGGAAGGAAACGGCGACGGCGATTACGACCTGGCCGAGTCCACTGCCGCCGAAACCGGTGATCATTTGGTGCACCTTTTTCCCGCCAAAACCCGCCATTATCGTCTCTTCTCTTCCCTCTGAAGTGTGCACTGTGAAACTGAGTGTGAAGTGCGTGCTCCGAACGTTAGAGGTAAAATATCCTCATGGAACGACGGCGTTTTGGTTGCTCAAGTGAAGAGCATGAGACGCGTGTCCGCGTTTAGATAAGGTGCGCTGTGCGTAGGGAAAGAGGCACTGTTTTTCTACCTATGAAAAGAATTGGATGCGTTTTTTTTGTTTTTACTCGTTGTTATGAATATGAAAGCGATTTCCTTATCTCAAGAGAAGGCCCTTCCCTTGCTATGCTTCAATTAAAGCCAAAACAATGCCATAACGTAACGAAAATGATCATCTCTCGTATTATATTTTCCCAACTTGATGATGAATGATGATCACGGTACTAGGATTTACTTTCAGGTAGGTAACAAAAGAAAATAAAAATATTTTTCAAACATGAAAATTTTCTAAAAATAATTTATAAAAAAAGTTAAGAATTTTACTCTTACCTTAACAACTGAAAATAAACTATAAAATTACCAATTACTTTCATTAATTTTTAATTCAATAAAGACTTAGTTATTCTTCAACTTTCCTACCATAGTCATCATGTTGCCACCACTACTAGAATTATCATTGATATAATTATTGTTGTTGTTGTTATAGAAATATAAAAAATTGTTGAGTAAGAAGTAATTTTAGCCCTTGAAATTGAGACATTGTCACATTAGTCCTTCAACTGACTATTTTTTTCAAAAGTCTCTCAAACTGCATTCCATTAGTAATTTCAATCCACAAGCTAATTGACAATTATGCAACAATAACATTTTTGTTGATTTTATTGGTAAGTGGCTAAGTTGGCTCTTACATGGCACATTAACGTGTCCAAAATGTCAGGTTGACTTGTTTGCATGTGAGGACTAATATCAAAGTGCAAAAAGTTAATGTTATATACAACATTCTTTTCTTCTTATATATATTTTTCTTCTTTCTCTTTTCTTCACGTATAAATAAACCACTATTATTCTCCCAAATCTTCATGTGCTATTTTTTTTTTCATGCATAAAAGAGTGGGGAGGCACATTTAGCAATAGAACTTCAAAACAACAGATGATGAAAGGTGGACAACAGTGGAGCACGTCTAAAACGTCAAAGGTTAATGGGTGGGGATCAGTAAAAGGTAGTGGTCGTTTATGCCACTGTGGGAATCAAGTTGTAATGAGGACATCTGAAACTCAAAGGAACCCAAGCAAGGCTTTCTATACATGTGCATCGCCTAAGGTATGGTGATTTAATAATGAAATTTTCTCATCACTTTATTAGTTGTTTCATTCTTACTAATATTGAAGATGACACATATAGGATGATGTACCTAATTGTCAATATTTTAAATGGGTTAATGAGGTAGTTGAACTTAATGAAGTTGATGAAAGATGAAGGAAAGATATTTAGATGGCACAACCAACTTCAAGAATTAATCTTATTGGTGTTGAAGTTAGAGTGCTAAGATATTGTGTAATGGTGATGTTTATTATTGTTGTTGTTTTCTGATTTTATGTTTTAGCAATCACAACAGTGGTAGTTGACAAACTCTTATATTTATTGTTATTATTGTTATTTTGATAATCTTTTGTATTTACACAACCAGTTAATGTATTTTGTGTTGTTGGTTGGTTATCTATGTTCATATACACGTTGGTCCTTGTTTAAAGAAAATGTGGCAAGTATTTGGGATAATTTTTTGTGGTTGATACAAATCCAAGAAATGTATTCACTTAAAGAAATTCACTACAATAATTGGAATATGGCTTAAATATATTTTTAATCCCTATAAAATGAGTAAGTTTTGATTCTAGTCATTATAATTTTTTTTCTTTGGTTTCTATCTCTCAAAAAATTGAACTTAATATTTTTGGTCCTTACTCCCATGTGATTCTTGTTAATTGTTTATATGTTTAATGAAAGGTCAAGTTACTATTCCAAGTGGTACCCACTAGTAGTTTGCAGTATCATGTTAGCATGTGACACCTCTAAATCTTTTTATAGATCCTTAAAATGAATGTTATTTATCTACCTTAAAATGAACATTTGGGGATTAAAAATAATGATTTTAGTTTTTGGAGAGATGAAAATTAAAGAAACATATTTTACAATGACCAAGATACAAATTCGCTCATCTTATTGGGACTAAAAGCAATGATTAGAAGGATGAAAAATAAAGAAAAAGTTTTATAAGAACCAAAATTAAAACTCGCTCATTTTATAAGGATTAAAAATATATTTAAGCCTTGAAATATCAATCTCAATACATGATAACAAAGACAATGTCCTAATATGTCAAGCTAATATGCACCAAATATATGCAGCTAACATGTGCACTTATAGAAAAAGGATAAAAAAAGGTGAGACCAAATATGCGCATAACATCAATTATTGGCATTGTATAAAATTCCCCCCAAAATTGCACCTATTATGTGCATTTATGTTATGTACAAATTCAAAAAAACTAAACACTAAACCCTTAACTACTGTTGTTGCGTGTTGGGCCTACGAGGTGATAGTCTTGGAGTATGCATGAATTCCATCATTGTTGGTCATGTTGAAGTAGCTAGTGTAGTAGCATATAGTGTGGTGGAAATGGAGTGGTATTTCCTCAAATAGGTGGTAGCCTAAAAATAAGTGCATGACAAGTGAGTCACTACGTGTATAGCATGATAAGTGAATCCTTACATGTATACCATATATAAAAAATGGGTTAAACTATTCACTTAGTCCCTATAGTTGTCATCATTTTAAGTTTTAGTTCCTATATGAGAAAATGATAAGTTTTAGTCCCTAAATAGTTTTTTTGTAACGATTTTCATTGCTAGAAAAAGTTTGTAACAGTTTTATACTAGTATAAAGTTTTCTCTAATATTATCAATAAAGACCAAAACTTAACTTTTATGCATGTATGAAGAATAAAACTTATAGTTTTATCATATAAGGACTACAACTTAAAATGGAAACGATCATATGGACAAAATGACAAATTTAACCTAAAAATAAACTAAGGCATAACAACAATTTGGTCCAATATGTAGAGGACACACATATCTTAACACTTGTTTACACATATACAAACACGCCACACACAAACATGCATTCTACAACACACATAGACACCATGCATTACAACATGCACTAACACAGCCACACACATAGTCTCTTACAACGCATACACACAAACACACACACTCTCATACACAGACACACTTAATAGTCATACACACTGACACAGTAACGCGCATAATCACTTTTACACAATCATTACAAAGCACACATGTCTCAACATAGCAAACACGCACACACTCAATGACACACACAAGCTCGCACACAGTCGCACCACACCACAACACACAGTCACACACACATACACCTCTCACACTACAATATATAGTCACACACACACACACCACACTACAACACACAATAACCCATTACCAACGTGATTTCAAAAGTCATCCTAGAATAAAGGAACAACAACACCTACACATTAGTCACACATTTCAGAAAGAAAAAAAAAATGGAGACCCATACCCATACCTATACCCAGCTTTTGCACATAACACCCACAAAAATAGAGACTCATACACATACTCACCTTGTCCAAAAATCAAAAACAAAGCAAGTGAAATATGAAATGAAACTCACCTAAAATGCAAAAGGGAATAATGAACCCCCAACGTCATCTCAAATGGTCCACAAACACCCAACAAAGGGAGGAATTGATGGAAGTTCCATTAATGAGAGCGATAATGGTAGGAAATGAAGGAAAAATAAGGGACGAAGTTGACAAACTAATGCTTTATATGAAAATTTTAAAGTTTATATAAACTTTACACTTTCAAATTGGCCTAAATGAAAGGGGAATTTAATTTTGAATTTAATTTAATGGACACACCAAAGCATACGTGACCTTTTAGACCCTAGCAGTGTGCCATGTGAGAGCCAACTTGGCCACTTAACAACCAAATCAACAAAAATGTTACTGTTATGTAACGTTAATTAGCTCGTAGACTAGAAGGACTAATGAAATGCAATTCAAGGGCCTTTTTAGAATAAATGCCAATACAAGGACTAACTTAACAACACCTTTCAAATTCAAGAACCAAAATGACTATTTACTAAAACATTATTAGACATAATATAGTATGAATAAATAACATATGCACTAACAATGTAAAGTTTTTTACATTGTTATCAATCACAAATGACTATGTATAGTAAGTTTGTCGAGTTTTGCAATAACTAACTTAAAAATCATATTAAAAATGATTTTTGATTGGTTCACAGTGTATAAACTCATATATTAATTACCATTGAGCACGTAGATCAATTAATACAAGGTTGTTTGAACTTAACTAATGGATTAAAGTTTGGAACTTGGGTGTGCAGTTACATTAAATACACAAAAGAAGAGTTTTGTCACTCATAGTAGTCCTATCTAACTTGAAAAACTAAGAATATTTTTTCACAAATGTTACCTTACTTAAAAATCAACTACAAATTTAATCAGTTATGCTCTAAGTATCAAAAATTAGGATACAGGATAGTGAAACCAAAATATTTTCAATAAATAATTCCTTTCTAAAATCATTTTAAAATTAAAAAAAATGAAATGAATCATGCATTTATTAATTTAATCAAATACAATATTAATCAGTTCACTCTAAGACTATAATCGAGCAAGAAAATTGTAAAATCTTAAATCTAAATTTATGTTTGGTTGGATTATTTGAAAAAAATATTTTGTTTTTAAAGAAATTATCTTAATAAACTAACAAATAATTTTTTTTAATTAATCAATATTCAATACCTTATATGTATTTAATATTTTAAAATTAATCATAAAAATATTTAAAAATACTAGTTTTATATTAAAAAAAATAAAACACAATTACACACATCCTAAATCTCAATCTCAAACAAAAATTTAATATAAAACAATGATTTATAATATAAGTATATAACATGACAACAGTTAATTTCCCAGGCTTTCCCTCATTCTTGTGGCCAAAGAAAAGGAAAACAAACACTGATGACTAAATCCTAAGTTGAAAATTGCCGATACGGCACCATAATACCGTTTCCCAATTCTATAATTGGTATGTGTTTTTGGCTTTACTAATATTATTGCTCTATGATTGATGTCTTATAATCAGTATTTTTTAACAATCATTGAATTGAAAGTAAAGTTCTAAGTTGAGTATGTGATAATCTTAATTCTTGAATGAACTTTTGTTATTCTGATGATGTAGTTATCACGAAGGTTGGTTTGTGTGATCGAAAATAGTTTGAGTGTATAGGCAATATTTGGATATGTAATTGAGAGTGGAATGGAATGGAATGAGATGAAATAAAGTTGTCGTTGCATTGTTTGAATATTATAATGGAAATGGAAAAGAAAATGGTTCCATCCTGTATCTTCCAAATTGGAGGGAAGAAGATGAGGAGTATTGGATGTAAAAGCAATGTTGCAAAACTTGGCTTGTCTGGTTCATCTGTTGAATAGGTTAATTGGCCAATCTACTGGACTGAGTAAGGGGTGTGCACAAAACCAAATCACTCTAAAACCAAAAAAAGCACACCTGAAATAACCAAACAAGTTTTAAAATGGTTTAACCATACTTTATTTATATATTTGAATGGATTCCGGTGCACCGTTTATTAAATAAGTTAGGAGCACCAAAAGTCTAGTCCATTTCATGTCTCAGCTCTCAGCTCACATGAAAACATCTTGCCTCTCAATTCCTAACCCTAATTCCATCTTAGCCTCTCCCAATAAAAGCAAACAAAACCCTTAATTCTTCTTCGTGAACCCTAATTCACTAATGTCATTCCAAATCTTGATCACCTTTTTGATTCAATCATTCTTTTCCTCCTTAATCTCTTCGTTTGCGTTGCAATTCACTATAAGCATGCAATTCGCATGGTTTGGATTTTGCTCATTTTTTTTATTTAATATTTGATTATTAATTGGTGTAACATTGTTGATTTGCTTGTTATTTGTTTGTATGCCTTTAATGTGATTTTGTGTGATTTCTGCTTTTGATTAATTTTTACAAAAAAAAAATCACTCAAAGGCCAAACTCAGGTTTGGTTTCTTGGTTTTAGTTTTGTCGTGTCTTATTGTTCTCTTGGTGCCTTGTGCTAGTTTTGCAATTAATTATACAAAACATTATATAGGTCAATGCGTAATAAGAGAGGTGAGCACAAAAAAAAAGGAAAAAGATTAAATTTAAGAAGTAGTTAATTATCACGAGTTCATAAGATACAATGGCGACAAAGCCTGATTGAGTGTGAATGTTTGTGAATCATAATCCTAGTCCAAACATGTTATATCGAATGTGAATGGTTCTTCCATCAACCAAATTAGGATTAAAAGACTTTTCCTTAATAAATACAATCTATTTGCATATTATGGAAAATTAATTTTCTAAAGTTAACCCACTGTCTAATGTCAATTGATGCCTATGTGGGTAGCTAATTCCTACCTGACTTTGAAGAATGCTACTAATAGATGAACTCAAATAGTATACTATAAACTCAAACAAGTTCCAAACTTGTTCAAAGTGAAAACAAGTCTCTTTAATATGTTGTTGTAGCTGTAGTTGCTTGTTGAGTTTCCTTCTAAGCTTCTGTTTATCCCTTATGATTTTGAAACCAGTAGAACATATTCTTTCCTTCTATATTGCCATAATTCTCCTGCTCATGCTGCTTCAATGGTTCTCACTCGTCCTAACTTCGTAGTTCTTAAATCATCTATCATTGTTTTGGTTCTTTTTTGATAACAAGTTTGATCTATGACAATATAGCAATTTGTATTTTAATATATGATAACATATATAGATCCATGATAATCTGTTTCTTATATGATAATATGATTGTTCTCCAGTCCCTGCACCATAGATCTATAACAACATGCTATGTTCTTATTTGGTTTGCACTTTGCATGTTTCTAGTGATGGCTCTTTTTTGTCAATTTTTTTTTAAAGTAAATTACACTAACATCCCCTGAGGTTTTTTGAAATTACACAAAATCCCATATTTTTTTAACCATTACAACCACCTCCCTTATAGGGGTACACAGTGTAATATTTTTCAAACAATTAAAGGGTGTCAGTGTAATATATAAGGGGTGTCAATATAATGTTTTTCAAACAATTGAGGGGGTTAGTGTAGGAATAAAAAAAAGAGGGGTATCAGGTGTAATTTGAAAAAACCTTAGGGGGTATTAGTGTAATTTACTCTTTTTTTAATTTTTGCTTAATTTTTACCTATGTAATGTAATTGGGTTTTTTCTTGTTTGCGTAGATGTAAGTAAAATATTAAATAATACAGAAGATAATCTGTCTAAACATAATGTAAAGAGTTATGCAGAGAAGAAGGGTCATATTGTTTTTCTCAAAGGTTTAGAGGTTGGTATTGATGGCTATCAGTCAGCACCCATGAATAAAAGGTTACTTCTATAGTTACCCAAAACTGGGTCTTGTTAAGAAAGAGGTTCCTGAGTCTTGATAGATGCTTGTTAAGCTCATTGGAAAATGGGAGTTACAAAAGGCAAAAGAGTTATAGTTTTCAAGAATTCAAATCAAGATTAGAAATGCTTTTTCTTAGCCATTGCTTGATTTTATGCTATCATTTTATTTATTGATGGCATCTGAACTTGACAGTTCTTAACCTATCAGACATTATTTTTTCACCTTCATGCTTGCAATAATATGTATCTCTTATTTTTTTATCAATGCCTAATAGTTTGGATTTTTTTTTTTGTTCTTGTTATTTTCTATGCTCCCTAATTTTAAGAAATAAATCATGTTTGAATATACAAACTCATGCATTTGAGATTTTGAAGCCTTAGAAGAATTATTGTTTTGGGCCTAATTATTGTGTTGTGATCTCTTAGGGCTAAAAATTAGAGAGTATAGGCATGAATATTTCTATGTACACCAGCAACTATAGTTATTTTCCTCTTCTTTTTCTTCCTTTAGCTGTGTAAAGTTAATTAATGAAATAACTTATTTAAATAATGATTTCACAACAATTAAATTGGTAGATATGATAGCTAAGCACTTGTGCACATTAAAGCAAAAAGAATATATGACCTCAATTTGAGTTACATAAACGAGGTTAAATCACAAGGTAGCTAGTGCCCAATAATTGTAAAATAAGAGGTCCATTGATACATGTAACATCCTCTTTTTTCTCAAAATTTTCTTTTATTTGCAAAAATTAAATAAATTAATATTTTATTTTTTTTGCTATTATTATGTTTGTTAGTTTAAATAGTTGCCGTATATTTATATTTGTGCTAAATTAGATGTAATTAAAAAGAGTTATAGAGGTTTATTTAGAAAAATATTAGAAATTTATATAAAGTAAGTAAATGATTAGTTGATAGTTAAATTAAATTGGATAAATAAAAAAAATTTCTAAGCCCCAAACTGCAGGCCCATACTCCTTAGTGGGTAATTTTTTTTTCTCTCCTTTTTCTCATTTGTTGGGCCCAAAAACGCATATGTCAACCCAAGTGAGTTTATTGTGACAAAAAAAAACTCATTAGAAGAAGATCCAATGGTTAGGAATGATGAGAGGATGTGTACCCTTCGATTAGAAATTAAGATAAGGAGTGCTCCCCCTTGTTTTCACGTTGTAAAATAGTAAGAAGAGAGAGAAATCGACTTTCTCCCTCTGTGGCAGCGAGAGTGCAAGTTGTACGAAGAAGGAGAATTGTTCAAGTTTCTGGAAAAAATCTAAGGTGGGGGAGGAGGTTTAGGCCTCACTTGGTAAATTTTTTTTGTTTAAATGATTATTTGTCAATTTTGATTGTTTGAAAATTTCATTTCTTTCAATTTGATAGGCTTGATGGTTCTTTGTGTTCTTGATTTAATTGTTATTATTGTAATAGATATGGTTTTGCGATGAATGCGAATTGATTTGTTGAGTGGTAATGGCTTTTTACGAGTCCCTTCACATTTGGAATGGGAAGATGCTGACAGGTGTTTTGTTTATGGACTCGTAGCTGTAACTGAATAGTAGGGACTGGTTTTGTTTATTTTTTTTATGCAATTGAGAAAGTTTGACAAGGTAATTTGTACCAAATTGTGAGTGAAATGTTATGGTTTTGTGGAGACTTGGTTACATAGACCGGAGATATGTGAAGCCATTGAGTAGTATCAAGGAAAAAGGTGTGGAATTTTTGTTAGCACGTTAATTGTAACTCAAACAAGGTCGTAAGTGAGGTGTTTTATGTTTTTCGTTAAGGGAACCCTTAACCAACACGTTGAGTCATTAGGAGAAGGAAAAGTTAGAAACATGGAGACAATCTTTGGGTTGCTCAAAACGTTAGTTTCAATCCTTAAAAAAAAAATTAGAAATGTACACTACTTAGAAACCAAAACCGTGCTATATATGTAGTATGGGTTGCATAATTTTTATTAGCCATTTATGGTGGGGCCATAGGCTAATTAAATAGGACTTAACTAAAAGCTACCATTAGATAATGAAATAAAAGGATAACAATAATAATAATTATTATTATTATTATTATTATACATTTTATGAATTTACTTGTGAACTTTGTGGCTTGGACCAAATTAAACTTACAATATTATGAGACCATTCATAAGATTGGGTCTTGAATTCATCATTACTATTGATTTAATTCAATAGTAGAATAATATAAGGTCTAAAATAAATAGATATTTTGTTAAATAAAATTCTAATTTTGATTAAATTAATATTACATAAACAAGATACTAAAATAATATTATTATTCAATATAATAATATTGTAAATAGCAAGATTTTAACCACTTAATGAAAAATATTAAGTGAAAATGAGTGTAAAGTGAGAAATCCATAAAATTTAATAAGAAATTAAGTTTTTTTTTTAAATTATTTAAATAGGATTTGTTCTACTCATAAAATTCGAGGAAAGTTTGTGAGTGAATTGTAAATTGTTAATCCTGAAGGACAAGTGGAAGAAAATATAAAGGTAGGATATGTATGGTATCCTTTATCTGGAATTATCTATTATGTGAACACATTATCATATTATTGTTGTAGGACTTAAAGTCCTTAGAGTAGCTACATCCTGTGATGGGATGTGAATCTTGTAATGGAGGCCAAGAAGACCTTGAGGATGTCTAGTGCATGTTATCCCACAGGAGGCCAAAGGGTTGCGACTCTGAGTCATGGTTAAGGTGACTTGTGCACTAATATTCCTGACGAGTCACTATAATTTATCAACAACCAATGTAGTGTACTGCCACATACCTTTTATCTCCGAAGGCTATTTCCATTCTAGCTTTGGTTGATAAGTCACCTAATGCTGCTCCCATTCCAAATTAGGTTGAATGTTGATTTTGTGCACGTAGGTCGATGGAGTATGAGCTCCTAATTATGCTACTCTGTATTGGAATGTCCTCCATGGAGATGAGTCATCATCTATGCATTCATGCATCACATTTGTGTGATTATTAGTTGCAATATAATATGAATTGCTTAATTTATTACGTTTTATTGAGATTATTTGTTAGATTAGGCCCTGTGAATGTATTACCACATTGGTGCCTTAAGTTAGAACCTCACTCCCTGTCTTTTCTTTCCATGTATGTTTTTTTTTAGACGACGAACCCTCTACACCCCACAATTATTGAATTGGAACGTCACTTAAAGGATGGTTGGAGAGTGAGACCTCTATCCTCAACAGTACTGTACCGAGGACCTCTTACTCTTACTTTTGAACCACCGTTTGGTCCTCCATTCAGGTTAGAGGGAAACTTTATTTTCCTGTCTTTACCTGTTTCTTTGTTGTGGCTAAAAATTGTAGCTAGTTGTTTCAATACAGAGTCCCAAGTGCCTATGAGAATGTATCATAGGCGAGGAGCTAGAACTAGAAACATTCCATATGTTATAAGAGGAGCCAAGGCGCAAAGACAAGTACAACAGAGGGAAGTCAGGAGGGACCTTATGCCTGAACCGAGTGAACCAGAAGAGGATCCTAGCATAGAGATTCCAGCATCGACTAGAAATCAGTAGATAAGACTTTTAGCTTTTTGACCAACAAAAAATGTTGGTTTGTTTTTGTTTTGCTTATAGTCAGTACTAATGCTGACTTTGTTGATAGTTTATAGCTTATAGCATGAAGCAGATGACTTGTATTTTTTGGCCAGCCACTGATTATATATTTGGTACTAATATTTTTGCTAAACAGAAATGTAGATATGATGTATAGTAATTTGAAGTTACGTGGGTATTATCCAAGTTTGTTTTTAGTTGGTAGTGAAACCTAGTTAGTAAAATAAATAAATAGATAATAATTGGTGATTTTGACTATGTTTAAAAAAAATGTTATTTTCTATGTAATGGATGTAACGTAAAATATTATTATTTATTATGTACATATTAGGGGTGTTACCATACATGTGGTCACTCAATATGATTAATTTATATTCTTACAAGTTTTAAACTTAATGTAGTTGGTCCCCCAATATTTTGATTTGAGCTTAGCCTTTTGACTATGAAGCATTGGATCCATTGTAATTGCATTTAATTTTGTGTACAAAAGTGTTGGTGCATATATTTAGAGGCAAAACTAGTGGTATAGAAATGTGTATATGAAGAGTGCAAGGAAAAGTAATGTGCTATATATTGCTTCATTAAGGCATCTAACTAAGATGACTGTAAGAGATATCAGAATCTTTGGTTTCTTTGCAATGACAAACTTACAATCAGTGTGTAGGTGATTAAAAACTTGAGAGGCAAAGAACTTTATATTTTGCTGAGTATGCTAATGAAAGTCCTGGCTCAATTTTTGGTTTGTATTTGATAGATTGTTGTCCTTACCATAATGTAGCTAAAACAACTTGTTTCTGCATAATTTTATAACCTATTGATTGATTAAAATCTTACCTTAGTGCATGCCAAATGGTTGTTTGGAATGGTGGTGATGATATAGTGAAATTGTTAGTAAATATTGTAAGTTCGTATTTATTTTGTATATGAAATTGAATATGATGCCATAGTATTTGATTTGTTGATGGAGTTTTGTTATACAAGTTATGTAAAAATGGCCTTTTACACGTAAGTTAGTAGTTGTGTTTGATTTGATTGTTTATGTTATTAATCCTTGAATATATGGACTGTTGCAGAAAAATTTGATGCTTAAATGTGTGATGGTTTAATGTATTGAATAGGTGTGTATATAGGTAGTAGTTATTCCTTAGATTAAAATGAAAAGGCATGATATAACTATATTAAATAAGAAATTAGGGTGACAAATCCCATTTGCCTAAACACAAATTTACCTAGAATTAGGTGCTGCACTGCCATGTAGAATGTAAAATTTTAAAGGTGAAAGATTTTGCCTGAATGATTGTTGCATGCATGTATTTTAGTTCTTGTGTTGTTGTGCTTTATTTTAAAACCAGTTCTTATACTGGATTTTATAAAAAAAATTAATACACAATATATTTTTCCTCCTTTTTCTTTTAAAATTAATATTAAAATTAATTTTGAAGAAAAAATATTTCAAAAGCTAGTTTTAGAAGAAAATTCAATTTTAAATCCAGTTTCAAAATTAGCTTTGGGGTTGCAAACTAGTGTTTAAACCTGTTTTAGATTCAAAACCAATTTCTAAACTAGTTTATGATTTAAAATATAAGTTGGTTTTGAACCATAAACGAGTTTCGAAACTGGTTTCAAACCAGTTCACAAATATTCCAAAACCATTCTTTTAGGGCCCGTTTGGGGTGGTTTTGGTTGTAAGTTTTGAAAATTTCAAGAATTACAACCAGTTTTTAGTTTTGAAAAATTAGTTTTAGTTTTTTTTCTTCTAATTTTTGGTTTTAAAATAAACTCACTTTGAAATTTCTTATTTTGTTAAAATTAGTTTAAGAATATATTTGTATGGTGGTGACAGTGGTGGTGGTGATAGCAACAATAATGGTGGTGGCAGTGGCAATGCCAACGAGGATAGTCGTGGTAGTGCCGACGGTAACGGTTGTGTCGGTGCCAACAACGACAATTATAGCTATATCGGTGGTGATCGTGGTGGTGCCAGTGGTGGTGGTAGCGTTGATGGTGATGGTGACGGTGCGTGTGGTGGCGGCGGTGACACTGGTGATCGTGGTCATGGTCATGGTGATGATGGTGGTAGTGGTGATGAAGCCTGTGGTGGTGGAGGTGATGCTGGTGGTCATGGTCGTGGTAGTGGTGGCAACGGTGCAGGTGGTGGTGGTGGTGGCAGTGTTGGTGGTTGTGGTGGTGGTAGTAGTGGTGGTGGTGGTGGTGGTGGTAGTAGTGGTGGTGGTGACGACGGTTGCGACGATGGCGGCAACAGTAGTGGTGGCAATGGCAGTGGCAATGGTGGTGGCAAGAAAGGCTATTGTCAAAATATAGTAATGTGTATTTTTTTAAAAAACTAAAAACCAAATTCATAAATCCTTGTTTCTTGGTTTTGAAAATGAATGTATAAGTGTTTTGAAATTGAGTTAAAAACCACTTCATCTCTATGTTAGCCAAATGCGTTTTGTTTTGAAAATTGTATTTGAAAAGCAAAAACCAAAAACTCATAACCACCCTAAATAGGCCCTTAGTAAAATGTGGTTTGGTTTCTAAATCTAAACCAATTTTAATGGTTTGGTTTTTTGAAAAATCCAAATCATGCCCACCCCTAGGTCTAAGCATCATAGTGGACTAGAGATGAAATGCACCAGTATAAAACTAGTCCAACTTAGTTAGGTTTTAACAAAACGAAGGGCTTAGCTAGTTTTTGGTTAATTGGATTGGTCATAATTTAAAAGAAAATCCTTCAAAATGGCCTTGTTTTGCTACTGAAATTAAAAAAAATAAAAATGAATGAGACAACAAGCAAAAGCCAAAATGGTTCGGTATTGATAACACATGAAAGCTCACCTCAGGGTTCTTTTTCAAAGCTCTCTCCTTCTCACTTAAAGCACATGCTGGTGCAGCACACTCAAGCTGGCATGAACCTAGTGAGGGTTGTGGTTGGACCTGCAGACATAAAGATGAATGAATCTAAGAAAACAAGGAGAGAAGATGGAAAAAGATGGAAAACATGATTCATAGTTCAAACAATAAATATTTAATATGTATTATATTAAAGCTTATTTATTATTTACTTCTAAGTATGTCTTCAATGGAGCAAACTTTGGAGAGTAAAAGGTATGGCAATCAGCCATTCCCGAGTAGAAGTTAAAGAAATAACAAAAACTTTATCCTACTAGGTGAGGTTGGCTACATGAATCATACGACCCCATTTGCCTCGGCTAAAAACCAAATCTTTAGAGATATTATTTACAATGAGATTTCTCTTAATAACTTCCTTCAATGTCCTTCTTGAATTTGAGAAAACAAAGAGAAAAGATGGTAAGAGATGGAAAACATGATTCATAGTTCCAACAATAAATATTTAATATATATTATATTAAAGCTTATTTATTATTTACTTCTAAGTGTGTCTTCAATGGAGCAAACTTTGTAGAGTAAAATGTATGGCAATCTGCTATTCTCAAGTAGAAGTTAAAGAAACAACAACAACAAAAGCTTTGTCCCACTAGGTGAGATCCGCTACATAGATCATACGACACCATTTGTTTTAGTTAAAAACTAAATCTTGAAAGATATTATTCACTATGAGATTCCTTTTATTAACTTCCTTCAATGTCCTTCTCAAGTTTCCTTCTCCCCCTTTTCAAAGTACTAAAAACCATGTAATCTACTCTCCTTACTTGTGCTTCTAATGGTCTTTTTTGTACGTGTCCAAACCACTTTAACCGTTTTGGTGTCACACCAATATTTCTTCGTATACAATCATTATATATCCGTTTTTTCTTTTATAGCCACACATCCATTATAACATTCTCATTTCTGCTACTCCCACCTTTTTCTTGTTGTCCCTTTAAAGCTCAACATTCACTACCATAGAGTATAGTCAAACGTATAGTAATCAATGTTTTTAAAATTAGATCGATCATTGAATCGGTTAAGACATTGTTTTAAGGTTCAATGGTTGAACCATGGTTGAACTGGTATTAAGAAAATGATAATAATAATTAAATAATATATAAAATAATATAAAATAAATATAATATCATAATTTTATAACACTAAAAATTAAAATAAAACGTCATTTTATATCTATTTATAATCCTTATTAAATATGTGTTTTTATTTATCTTAAAAATATTTTAGATTAAATTTAAAAAATGAATAAAAAATAAATAAATTGAAAACCACTTGTTCAAATTGGTTTTCTACACCGATTTTTGACTAGTTTTTACCGACCGATTATCACCAGTTTTGAAATCGTTCGATTTTCCTAAGTTAACGGACTGGTCATTAGACTAGTTTTTGGTTAGACCAGTCAAACTAACCGGTTTTGTCTGGTTTTTAAAACTATGATAGTAATACAATAAAACTTTCCTCTAAGCTTGGTAGGTATTTTGCTATCACAAATAACTCTTAATGCCTTTCTCCATTTTAGTCACCTCGCTTGTATCTTGTTTGTGACACCCTCATTAATTTCCCCATCATTTTGTAATATTGATTCTAGATATTTAAACTTAGAAATTACCATAGAGTAGAAGTTAAAGAGAGTAAAGTAAAATACTAAATTGATTATCTTTGAAAATTTAATTTTTAATTTATACACACACACAATTATATAGGGACTGGATCCTCTCAAGTAACATTATTACTGGCTTAAATCTCAACCTTTGATTTATTTTAATATTTAATATATAAAGTATTAAAGTAATATATATCAATGATAGGTATTGTAAATTAGACACTATCTAATTTTTTTAGACTGGAAAAGACTATATATATATATATATATATTCCATCAATTCAAAAATAGCCTAAAAGAATTACTAGTTGTTGGCCTTTGGGACTCTTCGGAGTTGGGAGTTGGGGGTTGGGAGTTTCAAGGCCTGTAAATTAAACATCATAATCTTTTATTTTTACCAAGCATCTTATGTTTGAGTAGATATTTTATATAGAAAATCAATGCAAAATAATGAAATATTTTATCGTTTTCTGTTTCTAGCCTGGTAACAGAATCGCATGATTCTGCGAATCTACTGTGGCTGGGTGATTCCGTCCCTGCGCAGAATCGGAAACGAGTAGACTCGGTAGAATCGCCGCGCAGGATCGTAAAATCCAATCGTAGACTCGTGCCCGTTGTGCGAGTCTGTATGGCAGGTAGATCAAAGTTGGCATTTCTTTGCTCCTTTTGGGCTTCTAAAAGCCTAAGCCCATAAAGCCCAAAACCCAAAAGAGGGTTTTCTGTAACCCTGAGTCCAAAATCGGGAAAAACACACACTGGACGTTTTCTTCCACCTCGCACAAACCCTCCGCTCTGCAGCGTCAGAGCTCTTGTCTGCCACGTGTGAGGTCGTTGCCTGTTCGTTCCTCTGCAGCTCTTTTTGTGCGGTTCTCTTTCTCTGTTTCTGCGAGCTGTTGTTCTGTTTTAGAGGTGCTGTGACCTGCGAGTTATTTTTCTGGTTCTGGTTCATTGCTTTTCTGTATCTGTGATTGAATATGACAAACCCAACCTCAGCTGCTAATCCCTCGTCTGGTGGTGGTGCTGTCGGAGGGTCATCTTGCTAATATGACTGTTGAAGGACAAGGAGATGGAGAAGATGGAAGAAATTAGGATCTCCTGAGTGATTATGATTTTAATTTCTAATGTTAATTCCTTTCTTTCATGAGGCATGTGCTTTTTGGTGCCTATCGCCTCAAGGCATTAAAACTTAAAACTCCCGAGCACCCTTAAGGGTATTTTTTTTTGCCTATAATGACATTGACCATTATTTTCAATTTTTTATCCACTGAAATACTCGCTGCCTTTATTTTTTTTATTTTCCTGATAATTTAGCATATTTTTTGTTTTATTGTAACGATGTTGATAATGGACTCGTATAGTGAGATTCGGGTTGAGATTGGGATGGCAGGGGTATGGGTACAATATGTTCTATTGATTTGGTTGAGCTAAGCCAATAAATAAAAACGTAATGGAAATTTAATTCTATGCTCTTTTTATGTTTCAAATATTAGAAGACTAGTTTAATTATTTAAATTCGTGTCTTTTTGAATGAATTCAATAAAAAAATTGTTCCAAACACTGGCTTTCTCAGGTATGTGAACTTTACTTGCACCATGGCCAACAAATCTCAAGAAGAGCCCAAGAGTGCTCCTGAGTCTGATCGGTGGTACAATCTCACCCTTGGACCTTCCTTCAAAGAAGAATCCTCTAACAAATACTGCACTCTACGATGTAAGTTACCAAACACAAAAAGCCCTTTCTAATCTTTTTCTGGTGGGTCACTGTTTGTTTTCCTCTTAGTTCCTAGCAACTAGACATAGAATGTTTTTGCTTGATTTTGCTATGTTTATAGTGCTATGCTTTTGACATTGGTTTTTATTCTTGTTGGTGTTGAATTTTAATCTTTAATGTCTTGAAATCTGTACAGATGAATTTAAGCCAGCTTCAGTTGATAAGACTAAGCCAGGAATGCTGCGCAAGACAAAAGAGAACAGGGTTTCTGTGGAATTTCAGAACAACCAAATAGGAAAACCCAAGGTGACATTTGAGGGGAATAGTGAGGAATACAAGGAAAATGATGCCGTATTGTTCTTTGATGGTGAGACACTTCGATTGGAGCGGCTTCATAGGGCGGTAAAGCAACTGCGGCACCTACGAATGCCTGGTGAATCTGCAGCTGCTGCGGCTACAGTTGTGGCTACTCCATCTGGACCAGCTTTGGATCCTCGATCATCCCCTGTTGGGAAGTCTGTAAAACCAGCACCTCTTGGCAGGAGTTCATTTCAGGCTGTGCCAGTAAGGGCTCACTAACTATCTATAGCATAGCTGTTTGTGTAATAGTTATGTCCGTTGCATCTTAAAAATGTAGGCAGTTGGAAATGTTCCATTATAAATATGGTTATTTTTACAATACATTAAGATTTTTACTGTTTTTTATGGAAGTTAAAAACTTATGTGTGGTACTTTGTGTATGATTATCATAATGCATATCCTCTTGATATCATAATGATACAGAGCTGATAGAGAAAAAGGGAGGGGGGGGAGGAGCGGGGGGGAGAGTTTGATTGGAGAGGCCGGGAGGGGCATTATAAACATGATTGTTTGTTGTCATGGAGGTACTTCTCATTTGATGACAGGGCTGATATCCTTGAATTACTTAATAAGATAATCTTCATTTTTTATCAACATAATTGAGTACTTGTTAATTGAGGGGAAAAAAGAGGATTATACAAGGAAATGAAGGCTGTACTTTTATATTTTTGAGATTGGCGTACATGGTTTTCTAAATGAAGCATAAATACCCTGCAAATCTCTTTTCCAAGGTGTTGACCATATTTTTTCTTTTGGTCTGGGCCATTGCTTGTGCGAATGGAAGGAAAGCAAATAGTTTGTTTCTTGTACTTTTTCTTATCTCTTTTCTTACTCAGATACCTTTAAATTTAATGATATTTATTTTGATTCTGCACAGGTTGAAGTGGAGCGTATTGAT
This sequence comes from Spatholobus suberectus, assembly GCA_004329165.1. NCBI lineage: Eukaryota > Viridiplantae > Streptophyta > Magnoliopsida > Fabales > Fabaceae > Spatholobus > Spatholobus suberectus. The sequence goes on from CM014735.1 coordinate 8,048,921, forward strand.
ATTGGTGAACCTGAGAATACTGGTATGCATCATGTAGTTGATGGTCTATGTAATTGCATATTTGGACTGTGTTGAGCTTTTAAACAATTTCTCAAAGTAAACAGGCCCTTAGCTTTTCATTTTCATCATTATGACGTGATGCAGCTGAGTATAATCTGTTAATATACTTCAATCTGTGAGAGGTTATTTATAATATCAAGTTGTGTAAATGTCTTCTATTCATTCTTTCCAACTGATGATTTGTGTTTTCTTTGCTGCTTATTACAAATTTTCAAATTGTCTTATACACACTGACGAAAAACTTCTTTTGTTGGATGTGTGCACTGCTGTTGATTTCAGATGTGGCGCATTCACAATTGATGAAATAGTTTGCAGTGGCTTTGCTATTTATTTATTTGTGAACTGAGATTAATTTAATGTTGTACTTGTCATATGGCAGGCATCAAATCTGGTTCTAAGAGGCCATCTGATAATCTAAATGAACTGCCCATTAATACCTCACCAGGTGCCAAAAATGAAGTCAAGGAAAGTCAAGATATAGATATTCATGACATTTTTGGCAGCAAATCACCTGAGGATGACAATAATGTTGAAGAAAAAGATAATGTTGGATTTGACATGAATGTTCCACACACTGATGATGAGATCGCTGATGTGGATGATAGTGGTGATGAGGTGGACAAAGGACACAATGCTGCAGAAGATCTCAGAGCCCAGGTGAATGCAGAGGGGAGGGATGAGCAGACATCTTCTTCTAGCAGTAGCAGTGGAAGTGGCAGCAGTGAAAGCGAAAGTGGAAGTGGAAGTGGTAGTGGGAGTAGCAGCAGCAGCAGTGATAGTGAAGGTAGTGATGAAGACTCGGTTCACTCAATCTGAAGTTGTATAACTGGTTTTTATTTTTCTTTTCTCATTCGTGTCATTTTTTTTTTTTTTTCAAAATAATCCAATACATATGAATTGAATGTGTTTGTCAAGCCTGGCTTAGAAGAATTTAATGAGCTATCTTGATTTTAAAGTTGGGAATTCAGTCAACGCATTAGTGTGACTATCAGCTTGCGGAGGGTTATAAATAAGAGTTTAATGGTCATGTATTGATAGTGTAAAAAGTTTTACACTATTATTTAATCAGAAATCACCATTAATATAACTTTTAAAGTATTTATTATAAAAGTTAACAAATTTATAATAAATGGTGATTTGTGATTGGATGGTAGTGTAAAATTACTTTACTACTATTAGTGCATAACTATTAAACTCTATAAATAATATCCAATATTTTATGTGTTTATATTAATCATCTTTAAATAATTTTGCTTTGTCATTAAAACATGTGAAGCAATTTTTAACTAGCCCAACTTTCCATGGGTGAAAAACTGGCTAGCTGGAGGTTGATCTTTGGGAGACGAAATGGATTTGAATTCTATATTATTGTTATTGTAAGGGGACAAAATTTAGATGCCCTACCTAAAGTATTTATAGGGCTATTTTTTAATCAAAATTAAAATTGTCTTAATAATTTGTGCAATAAAGGTTAAACATTAGAGGTTGATTATAGTTGATGTGAATTTTTTATTTTGATTAGAGAACAGTATTAAAACCACTTAATGTATACAAGGGGTTTTAACGGTGCTTTTTTTTTTCGGTTTTTGAAAAAAATATTGTTCTGATATAATTTAATTTTAAAAAGGTTGCTTTAATTTTCAAGAAAATTACTAAAATTGATTCTTTTACTAATTTTGTTTTGAAAATTTATTTAATTACTGCCAAAAGTTTTAGACGTTTTATTTAGTAGTATATGTATACTAATGATTTTAAATGTAATTATTGCACTTCATACTCCTTAATGAGAACAAGACAAAAGCTTTAGGGTGTGATTGTTGTGTAAGTGTCTTTGAAGTATTTTTATGAAATAGTTTTTTATTTTTTTATAAATTATTCTTTCTAGTGTATTTTTTTTCTAGTGTTTAAAAAACACATTTTTTGGAAGGTTTTGTTTTTAAAATATTTTAAATTAAAAATTCCTATAAAATAAAAAAAACTTGAATATTGTTATATAATTATTCCTCTTCATAATTTATAATTATGGGATGTTGCATGATACTTTTTCTTTACTTCTTTTGCATACTAAGATTAAATGTAATGATCCTTATATGAATCTTGCAACAAACCTACAAACGAGAGTACTTATTTAGTTATTTGTGATAGGCAAATTCATCATCATCTTTAAACGAACCTTGTAAAGCATATTTAGAAATGTTTTGAACACAATAGTCACCAAAATTGAATATTGTTTTAATTATGTAATTTTAACAATTTTTCATCATTTTGAATAAATTGTAATTCATGAAAATTGACTATTTTTTTAATTTTCAAATTTTTATTTCATAAAAAAAATTAGTGCAAATGAATTTCTTAATTTTGATAATTATGACGTAATACAAATTGATGTTGATGAAATGTAACACTTGTGGGGCTCATTTAGTCAAATTTTTAAAGTTATTGATTTGGAGAGAAAAGTGGCTTTAGTTGTAAAAAGCAAAAATGAGTGATGTGTAATGATGGAATTCACTTAAGATAGGTTAAATTACATTTTTAGTCCCAATATTTTTCCTAATCCCCAATTTTGGTTCTTTTATTTATTTTTAGAGACATTTAGTCTCCTTATTTTTAAAAATATGCAATTTTGGTTTGTCTAATTTTTTTAAAGACATTTAGTCCTCCTATTTTTAAAAATTTGTAATTTTAGTCTCACTGTCAAATATCTTGCATTGACCGTTAATAGGTTTAATGATGATTCTGACATGTCAACGTTGACTCTGACATGTTAGAGTTAACGATAAATCATTAACGATCAATGCAAGATATTTGACGACGAGATCAAAATTATGATTTTTAAAAATAGAGGGACTAAATGTCTCTAAAAATAAATAAGAGGACCAAAATTGCGGATTGAGAAAAATAGGAGGACCAAAAATACAATTTTACCTATAAGACATGTAAAAAGTAAAGAGAGAGAGAGGTGTTGGGTTGGAGATGCTCTAATAAAGTGATCAAGAGTTGGTTGAACTTGTTAAAAACTGATTAAACAATTGTAAACCAGTGGTTTGTCAATTTTGATTAGTTTTGTCAAAAACGACTTTTTTCTTAGTTGTGTGTGTCAAAACTAGATTGGGAATTAGACACCAAATTGATTCATTTAAACTTGAAAATTAGCCTTGCAATGAACTGATATAAAACTGCATATAAACAAGGTTCAAATCAATTTGCTAGAAAAGACTTTTTTTATTTTTCTTTTTAATCTACGCATTTATAATCTAGTATATGTAGCTTAGAGAGTGAGACTCACTTTTGTTACTTTCTCAATTTACATTCTTAATAGTCTTTCTCTCCCTTGGATGTGTATTTTACACATTACCTCACAACTAACTAAATTTTTCTCCCAACCATCTCAAACTACTAATCTTTTATTTTTACCTGCATATTTGATTTTTTTAATTGTCCATCACTTTCAATCTATCATATTTTATCTCTATCTCTAAATTGAATTGAAACATTTTTTCAACAAATTATCAATAATTAAAAATAAGTTTTTATTACAATTTAAAATGTTTTCTATAAATTTAAAATATAATTTATATATTTAAATATATTTGTTTATTATAAATTTTAATTAAAATGTAATTTATATATTAAAAAAAATTATTCATTATAAATTTTAATTATATAAAAATAAACGTTCATTATATGCAATTACATTAATAAGAGATGAAAACCTAAATGAGTACTAATAGTGTTTGGATTTGGGCCACTCGCATTTCATTATTTAATTTTTAATGTTAATAGGTTTGAAAAATAAAGGAAAGGGAAGAAAGATTAACTAAATTAAGCACAACATTAGGTCCTAAAGGCAAAAGGAAGAGTGGAAAAAGATTTTGAATTAGGCTTAGTTATTTGGAATTGATTTTTATTTAGATAATGTCATTAATATCATTTTATTTATTTATTATTTAACAATAAATAATATTTTATTTTATTAATTAATATATAAATAAAAAAACATATTTATTATTACCAATTCAAAATTACATTTCAATTAGGATTAAATTAATAAAACGTGAATTAATATTTTTATTACTCTAATGATTGGTGCTATTTTTAAAATTTGAGATGGAAATTTGTCCTTCTTTATAATAACTAGGGAACTTCTTCTTTTTTCAATAAAATAAAATAAAACAAAAGAGAAAGAGTACAGTAGGTAGTTTAGAGAATAATTAAAGGATAAAATAGTAGATAATTTATAGAGTAATAAAATGATATAGTAGTACAATAAAAAATAGACACAAAAAAAGATATCCTCGTTATTATAGTTAGAGAAAACAGGTCATGCACTGACAGTGTAAAGTAGTTTTACACTGTCATCTAGTCACAAACCATCATTTATTATAAGTTTGTTGACTTTTATAATAAATACTTTAAAAGTCATACCAATGGTGAATTCTAATTGGTTAATAATGTAAAACTCTTTACATTGACAGTATATGACCATTAAACTCTTATAATTATAGATTAAAAATAAAAAAATATTCATCACCGTATTAAATCAACTAAATTTTAAATTTCCCCCCTTAACAAGGTTAACATTATTCAAATAACTTTAACCAATAGGCAAAGGGAGGCAAAATGAATAAGACGAAAACTAATGAGAAAATTCAACCTCTATATAGATGAAACTTGAAAGTTGAAATTATTATGGCCAGGGACGGATCTAGAAACCTATTAAAGGAGGGGCCAAAAAAAGAAATTAATAATAAATATTAAATTATAATAATTAAATAAATTATATTGTTTATTTAAGTTGTGAACATTGTTCTTTTTAAACCTATTTTTTACTATTTTTATAGTTAAAAATGATCTATCAATTATAACAATTGAAACACTAAGTATTAATCCCAAAACATTAATATATAATTCTCAAAGAATGAAGGAGGAAGGGGAGGGCCAAGGCCCTTACTTGCCCCCCTTCAATTTGTCCCTGATTATGGCTATAGTGCTATACTTTAAATTCAATATGCTTATGGTGGGAGATAATCATACTCTTTAAATATATTAGGAATTTGATCTTTAAGTTAGTATATATGAATGATCATATAGTTAAAAAAGATAAGTTTCTTAAATAAATTTTAATATTTCAAGAAATTAGAGTTTGTCTAGTGATTAGGATATGATATGATAACTATCCTATCTTGTCGTAATTCGTTGTTTGTTACGCCAATAAAATATGATAACGTTATCCTATCTCTTATCCTATTATATTGTTCTGGTGTATTTCTTATCTTGAGGGAGAACTGAATTAAGAAACAACAGGATAAGATAGCTCCTTCTCTATATGTATATATATAATATAATATTTGGTATAATATTCAACATATTAGAAATAATATTATATATAATTATATATAAATAGATATAATATTATTATGAAAACATATATAAGATATATATATATATAATTTTCACATGTAAATTTTAAGTATATTATAATTAAAATATTAAAAATTGAATAATTACTATTCAAATATTTTTAAAAGAAACTTATTTGAAAAATAATTATAACTTAAAAAATCTTATATAATTTTTTATAATTTTAAGAAAGTAACTATATAAATAAAAATAATATTGCATACTTTAATTAAATTATATATTTTTTTTGTAAAATATAAAAATTAAATTAAAAGTTACTTGTAGAAAGTTATATTTAATTTAATCAAATAGTAATTTGTCATTGAAACATAGTTTATATTTTATCCTATCATTATCTAGTTTGTTATTTGGTATACACCAAATATTAGATAAGATTGTAACTTATTCTACTCTTATTCTATTATCTCATATTCTATTTTATCTTAACCATCAAACGAGCCCTTAGCTTCTAACCATTTGTTAGAGGATATTTAAGTTCATAAAAACAAAATAATATACACACAAGGACCATTATTCAAATAGACAATAATAAATTTAATAAAAAGGAAATATATTATTTATATAATATATTTTTTTATAACATTAATTATCTTATTAAATTTTTTCTATTCTTTTTTTCCTTTTATTATAAAAAATCATATAAATTAACTAGTATTTCAATTTGTACATTACACAGAATAAGTATTTATTTTATATAACTTAATTTGTAATAAATAAACACTTTTGAATTTATAAATTATATTATAATTAAAATTTGTAATAAATAAATATTTTTAGACATATAGATTATATTTTAATTTTATAATAAATAATTATTATAATATAATGTTAATTTTTAATTATCGATAATTTCTTTTAAAAAATATCCCCTATATATAAAAATTAGAATAACTATCTTAAACGAGGGCGTTTTTTATTGCTATTCTAAAACAAAAACATTTTTAGCTGTCATTATTCTACGAGAACATTTGTAGTGATTTTTTTAACCTCTAATCTCTTTTAATTTATCATTTTCAATATCTTTAACTATAAATTGAATTTCAATATTTTTTTAAAAGAAATTATCAATAATTAAAAATTAATATTGTATTACAATAATTATCTATTATAAATTTAAAATATGTTAATATGTTCAAAAATATTTATTTATTACAAATTTTAATTATAATATAATTTATATATTCAAAAGTATTTATTTATTATAAATTTAAGTTATATAAATAAATATTTATTTGTGTAATGCATAGTTAAAATACTAGTTAAAATTTAATTTAGAACTAAAAATATTAAAAATGATAGATCAAAAGTGATAAAAAATTAAAAAATTTCTAAAAATATTCTCATTAAAAAATAAAAAATAAAAATACTTTTATTAAAGAAGAGAAACTAAGATAATTATTTTTATTTAATATATATAATATATATTATACCAGCATAAGATTTGACGGACAAAAGACAACAACAAAGATGAATAAGTGTCAGACCCCTACCTAACATTTGATACAAAATCAATAAATGCGATGGTCTACATCATTCACATAGTCAAATGCATCGCAAAACTACTTGTATTTGGTCAAATTTTGCTGTAAGTTTCATTATTTTAATATTTAAAAGTTAAAAATTAATATTATATTTTTGGCACTATTAATTAATATCATATTTAGTATTATATATACTTATTTCAATTTTTTCTATATATAAGGATATTAAAAATATTTTTCAAAATCAAAGAAAATAATAAAAGTTGTCTTATCTTAATTATACAAAAAATATTTCCTTCTTATTGCATTATATAACGAATATGATTCCTAAGTCATAAATATCAATTTCAATTAAAGTTCAAGTTCATTTTATAGTGTAATTGAAGTATTTGGATCCTCGTCTAAAGTCATATATATGTATAATGAAAAGTAACTACAACCAACAATAAAGTTTTCTTACAATTTTTTTTTCAGGGTTAATTTTCAATTTACACTTCAATGTGCTTTGTTCTTTTTCCTTTTAAAACCAAGTCATAACAAAATTATTTGAAACTTACAATTTTTTTAAAATATTAATAACTATAACTATATATTGTATGTATTAATAGTGTAATTTTTTTAATATTATCACTTAATAACAAACCATTATATATAGTAAATTTATTGATTTTTATAATAATTATCTTCAAAGTCAAATCAAATATAATTTTTGATATGTTGATTGTTGACGCAGAGTATACTTATTAAACTTTTTTTTAACAAATATAATTAGAGTTTAATGGTTATGTATTGTCAGTGTAAAAAGTTTTACATTGTCATCCAATTACAAATTATCATTAATATGACTTTTAAATATTTATTATAAAAGTCAACAAATTTACAATAAATGGTGATTTGTGAGTGGATGACAGTGTAAAACTACTTTATATTGTCAGTACATGACCATTAAACTCATATAATTATCACGCTAAAAATGTTCGTCGTCGTGTAAATATTAAAACAAATTATCTAACATAGATTAGATATGAATTACACTCGTGGCAAAAATCAATTCCATGACATTACAGTAATTGACCTGGACATGCATATGTTGAGATTTTGGAATCAAGAGTAAAATCGTAAATATATGTTGATTTAAAGGAAAATAGACACACATATATATCACTTTTAATTACAATTGTGAGTGTTATTAAGATATTATTTGGTAATTTTGGTAAAATAATGATATCCTGTGCAGGAATGTAAGAGCTAAGAGTAACCTACCCACCACATCTTACATGAAAAAAAAAAAAAAAACTACCCGCCACATACATTAGTCACAGCTAGTAATGACAAAAACCAATGACATGGTTGGTACGTGGTAGATAATTATCAAAGATTCGATTTTTAAATTTAGTGTATAGAATAACATATGTTATCGAAGAGATCCATCTCTTGAATAAATTTTAATATTTCAAGAAATTAATTTCTAGATTTTTGTTTGTCACAGAGCGGGGTGTTATATTGTGTTCAACATCTCACCAATCAAACCACATTTGCATAATAAAAGTGTGTTTATATTCACGTTTACTTCCGTTGAATGTGAATGTTTTGAGAGACCAAAATTTTCGTTGAACGTGTAACCAGTAACTAAGTTATTAACCCAATTTTCAAATCCCTAATTGTTTTTTTTTTTAATTAAATTCCAATCGGAGTCGTATTCCGACACGTCTATTTAGTCTGATTTCTGAAGCATATTATTTGTCAATGCTATGTTATGTTAATGTTGCTGTTCTTTTCCACGTTCTCACCCACGCCCACTTTCCGTTTCCCCAAAGCCTTTGTCAAACATGAGTTTTTGCCGTCACCTATGACCACTTTCATATTTTAAATGCATCAACTGCTATTTTTTTATTTTAAAAAAACAATTCATATTTAATTTTTTTTTGACTTATTTTGCCTTAAGACTCTAATTTGACAAATGACAAGGACGTGTAACTATCAGGTTAAATTAAATTTTTTCAATATTTTAAATTATTTATAATCTGAATTATTTAAATTAAGAATAATTCCAATTTTTCTATAACATTTTTTTTATTATTAATCCTCATATATCGTTTACATAGTAAATATTAAATGCGATTTATATTTTGAAGATATTAAATATGCTTACTTTTCATTTAATATTTTTTATAAAATGGTAGAAAAAATTATAAAAAAGATATAACTTTAATTATTATCACCTACCCTATCGATATGGACACATTTTTATTTCTATTCAGCTTAAAATACCCTCTAACTAACTACTAGTATTACTATTTAACTGTTATATTCAAAAAATACGCATCATGTACGGAATTATATTTAAAAAATAAAATAGTATCTGAATTTTTAAGGAGCAGCCCTTATTTATTCAAACTTTTTTTTACCATACGAATGTTTTTGTCAACACGGAAAACAAAAATGTTTTAAGAAACTAATGCATCATCCCACGTTCTAGAAGGGCGCGTGTACAGCAATTTCATCCCAATCCTAATGACGAGACTCTGACGAGAGTACTGGAGCCGAATCCCAAGATGCTACGAGCCTATGACGTCTGTTCTGATAGAAACTGGATCACGCGCTCAGGTGGCGCGTAGAGAAACAATCAACTATTTCCTCCCAAATAAAGTATAATCGGATCAGAGTATCATACTTCTTACCCTTTGCCCAAAAAAATAATACATGCATACTTGTAGACTGTGTCTGCGTTTTGTCTTCATTTATTCATTTACGTAATAATTTGCTAATTTTGTTGGGTTGCTTAAAAATTAAATAAGCCTGAATCTTAACATCATCATTCAATAGAGGGAAAAGAGAAAGAGAAGAAGGAATCCGTGATCTCCCCATATTCTTCAGTAGCACCCAACACCCAACACCCAAACCCTAGTCCTCTCTTCAAGTCCACTTTCTCTTCTTCACAAGGATCCTGCAAAAAAACGTTGGGATTTGAATTCGAGCATTGAATTAGCTAGAACAAGCAAAACTGGAGGAAGATTTTTCAACTTTCTGATCCGGGTTTCCCATCTTTCCACCATTTCCTCTTATTTTTATGTTATTTCACTTTATTTTATTTTGCACATCTTAGGATAGTGGTTAGTTTGGTAGCTCCCATGCTCATCATCACCAAACCAGGAAAAGCCAAGATCTTCAACGACCCTTTAACGAGAAGAGTCTCGAAGTCCAGACTCTAGCCAGACCCACTTCTCAAAATCCCTTCTTTCAAGCCACACCCATATAGTACCATATGCCACAGTAGTGTAGTGGCTATGGGAGCTGAGAGGAAATGGCTTTTGACGCTGTTCAGTGCAGCGTTTTTATCTCTCATGCTTCTGTTGATGTCTTCTTTCTCTGCCTTTAGCTCCCCAAAGGCTTTCCCTTCCCTTGTTCAGCATGGTTCTCACTACCCTCCAGCTTTTGCATACTTTATCGCTGGTGGTAACCAAGACAAGGACCGGATCTTGCGTTTGTTGCTGGCAGTTTACCATCCCAGGAATAGGTACCTCCTCCATCTTGGGAGGGATGCTAGGGATGAGGAGAGGCAGGCCCTGGTCGCCGCCGTGAGGGCGGTGCCGGCGATTCGTGCTTTCGGGAACGTGGATGTGGTTGGCAAGGCCGATTATGTCACCTACTTGGGATCCTCCAATGTGGCCATCACTCTCCGGGCTGCGGCCATTATGCTCAAATTGGATAGTGGGTGGAATTGGTTCATCACCTTGAGTGCACGGGATTATCCTCTCATCACTCCGGATGGTATGGTTGGTTGCTCGTTTCTGTTTGCTTCTTTGATTTGTGCGTGATTGGATGAGTCAATACCGAGATTGGTGTGGTGTTAAATGGAAATTTGAAGGTGTAGGATTCATGTTCAAATCAAATTACCCCCTAAAAGGATTCAAATCAATGGGCTTGGTAGTTGGTAATTCGGTATTGTGAATTTGATTGTGAGTGATCCAGTATTAAGTAGTGAGTTAGTTGGTACTTATTGGAAATTTTCTGCAATTTGAGTGGTCCAAAAATTCACTTTTTGTTCACCCTTTTTTTCAAGCTCCCTTGTTTTTAGTGTATGATTGTGGTGGAGTTTGGGAGGGAAAGCAAATAGTATGTTTTTAAATTAAGAGAGTTATATAAATTGGAGAGTATTTGTTAACAATGAAAAATTTGCCCTCTCCTCCCTTTCCCTCCAAAAGCCAACTCCCAAACATACCCTTAGGAAATTTGAGATGCGGTATTAATTGGAAACTTCTTTAGAATTAATTTTCAAATCAACGAGCTTGCTCTTCTAAGATGCCTGTATTCTCATTTCACTTATCCCATATTATGTGAAAATGGTGTCCTATCATTGAATCTTTGATATGATCAGCTTGAATATGTGTGTCTGTATAAATATTCATATATGTTTTTCTTTTTTAAATTTCTCTAGGTATCTTAATTTTACTTCCTTGTTTTGGAATTTCATAAGTTCTGTTTGATTAGTTCTAAAAAGACTTTTGCATTGAGGTCCATGAATATTGCTTTTATGTGAATAAATGATACTTTCTGTTAGTTCTCATCTTGAGATTTCTTTTTGTATTGATTATCTTTTGGTTGAAATACTGAGGTTTAAGGTTTATACTTTTAAAACAATACTGAAATGTCTCAACATTGGATTGGTTGCTACAGGTTAATTAAACTGAGGCCTGTCCATGTGTTACTTTGAATTCTAATTGTGCTTTTCTAAATAAATTTAAAATTACCTAGAGCCGACCATGATTTAGGATATAGTTGCTAATGTGTAGGACACTTAGTTGAAAAGACAGGTTTTTCCAACTGATTAGTTTTTCATGCATAAGGAATGTGTGGTAACATCCAGGAGATGAAGACAAGACAAAATTGAGAGGGAGCTGCAAAAGTGTATTCAGTTGAAAGAGGGATCTCTGCTGGGGAGAGAGGAGTGAGGAGGTAGAGATGGTAGAAGGGTATTTAAGGGGGATAGATCAGTAGGCACTTGCCCTTGGCTGCACCTTTGGTGGTTACAGCCGAAAGATAGACGTTATTGTTCTTATCTTAACCAAATAACAAATTCCGAGGTAGAGATTCTTCAAACTCATCTCTCTAAACCTAAGAAACTCCACCAAAATTCTTCATTTTAGCTGGTTCAGTTTGCTAGTGAAGAGTTTAGGTCATTTTATGAATTTGAAGTCACTTTATGTGTTTACCCTTGGTGAGTTCAACTTCAACCTGTTTGCAAATGCACTTCACACTCCTGCCAAAATTTTGCCCGATAATTTTTGACAAACTGAGTTGGCGTTGCATATTAATTTTTCAAATGGAAGAGATTGGTTCTAAGCTGGAGATCGTATTTTATGCCTTAGATGGTTGAATATCTTAAGTGCTTATGATTGCAAAATTTGGTAAGGGACCAAGTCAATTCTTCTGATTGCATGGGTTTACATGTGATTGTTGTTATTTGCTCATGAATTGATAAATTGAAATACTGATCTTGTTATACAGATCTAATAAGACTGGAGCATGGGCTTCTAATTGGAGGGAATTTTTTAAGCATCCTTACAAAGTGGAGTATCAAGGTGGAATAAAGTTTCTAATGGTGAATTAACAGATAGTCTGACTGATATGGTGCGCAGAGGATGTGGTTTAGCATGCTCAAATGTCAAATAGTTTTGAGCAAAATAGTTGTCATAAACAGCAAAAATAACTTGTAGATACTAAAATGTTTTAAGGGAAATTGACAGATGTTAGATATTAGTTTCAGCACTTCCATTATGCTTTTGATTAAACAAGTAAAATTGGGTATGTTTCACTCTGATATACACCTGCTACAGGAAGTAAGCATAATCAGAAGTAGCAAAAATGACATGTAGAATAGATATTGACATGTTTCAAGTAAGTGCTTACACCATATCTATAATAAATAAGAAGTTTTTATATTTCAAAATTTTATTATGATTCTGGTGAAAAAAGGGGGGAAAATGCATGCATTGCACGCTGATATGCACCTGCTACTGGATACTGCTAGTTGTAGATGAAAATCTCAAGATGTTGGTCCATCTTGAAAACACTTAAAAATTTGAGAGCTACATGGAAGATCTTAGGAAGAGTCAGAGATATCACTAATGGCACTTGTCCAAGGCAAGCAGTAAAGAAAGAACAAAGAAATTGACAGTAAAATTTGATTTCATAATATAAAGGATATGCGGAAAAAACAGGTTTCTATGTTGGTAACCGCAGAGATGGGCTTTTGATTCCCCAATATTTGAGATCACTAGTGAGGCATTCAGCCATTGATACATTGTTTTGCCTAGAATCTCCTAAGGCATTTCATGTTTTGCAAGTGAACCCTCAGAACCGTGTAGAGCCAATGGAGCTGGCTGATCCGAAAATCTTGAATTTGACTACAGATTATCATCAGCCTCTAGATTGGCAAGTGGCAACATTCTATTCTGCATTGGTTCTCCTGGACCTAGTTGTGTCATGGCCTTGTTGATTAAAATAAACATTGGGATTCCTCTGATACCAGTAGAGCTGGACATCTTTAGTGGTTTTGCTAGATATTATTTTAGTTGCAGTACAAGAACATTTAATTTCATTTTTTTAAATGAAGAAATATTCATATTATTCTAAACTTTATTCACTGAATTATACTTGTTTTAAGGTCAATAGAGTTTTCAGTTTTTTGTTCATATTCTCATCTCAGTTTGATGTTTGCCTTCTTTGCATACTTCTTTAAATTACTGATCCATGCTATGTTATCTTTATCAGATCTGTCCCACGTTTTCTCTTCTGTTAGGAGAGACCTCAATTTCATTGATCACACTGGTGACCTTGGATGGAAAGAGTATGAAAGCTACTGCTAATTCTAGCTGGTATCTTTTGGTACTTGTTCAGTTAGTCCTATATCATTTAGTTATGTATTTTTTTGGTCGTGCAGGGGCGATAGATTCCAGCCCATTGTAGTTGACCCGGGGCTATATTTAGCAAGGAAAAGTCAAATTTTTCAAGCTACAGAGAAGAGGCCAACGCCTAATGCGTTCAAACTCTTCACAGGCAAATCTTTTCTCTCATGCCATCTGTGCAACACAATCTATGTGCATGACGGATTTTCCATTTTCCCCCCTAAATGTTAATGCTTTTCTTGCCATGCAGGTTCACCATGGGTCATCTTGAGCCGACCCTTTCTGGAGTTCTGCATTTTTGGTTGGGACAATTTACCACGGACCCTACTGATGTATTTTACAAATGTTAAGTTATCTCAAGAAGGCTACTTTCACTCAGTCATTTGCAATACACCAGAATTTAAGAACACAACAGTAAATGGTGACTTACGATACATGATCTGGGACAGTCCTCCAAAGATGGAACCACAATTCCTTAACACGTCTGTTTACAATCAGATGGTAGAAAGTGGAGCTGCTTTCGCTAGACAGTTTCGACTTAATAATCCTGTGCTGGACATGATTGATGAAAAGATCCTCCAACGTGGGCGCCATCATACTGCCCCAGGAGCGTGGTGCACCGGGCGGAGGAGCTGGTGGGCAGATCCATGCTCCCAGTGGGGTGATGTCAATATTGTGAAGCCAGGTCCTCAGGCTAAGAAGCTTGAAGGGTCTGTTTCTAGCCTTCTTGATGACTGGAACTCACAGACCAATCAGTGCCGGTGAATAGACACAAGAATAGAAACATTTTAGAAAGCTGTGCAGTCTAAGCACCACAATTCATCGACCACTAGAAGTTGACATTTGCTGAAAGCACATTCTTTGGTCACCAAAATGTAATATCAATCTTGGAGTCATAGCAGTGTTTGTTGTAAGCGAGTGTTGATAGCAACACATCAGAGTTGTAGTGGGGAAGGGAATATATATGTAAGCTTTTGGGCTTTGGAGGCTTAATATTTGTGGTGGATCCTCCAATACCTTCAATCAGTGGGAGGATATTCCCTTCTGCTTCCATTTTCATCATCTTGTATGTTCTGTATGTCTCCTCATTACCATAGGGATTCTGGACGATCAGGGCAGAAAGTTCATTCTTTTTAGATATGATTGTCATTTTCCATTCTCCCATTATTGCACTTTTTATTGTACTGTATGATTGCTGGTTCAACAGCTTTCCACGTGCCATATGCTACTGTCTAGCATATTGTATGATGGATGGAAGAGGTTAAAATTTGGTAAGTGGGGGATCAGTGGGCCCTCAACTTCATTGGTGCTGATTGCTGAATTTGGAAAGTGGAACTGTGACTGGTCGGTCTAATGTCACTGCCCCCTATTGTTAATTATCATACTGATGCTGGTCTTTTTGGTTCAACTTCTTATCTCTTAGCCTTCACTGAAAAAGGCAAACCTTCCTATGGATTGAATGTGTAATAGTATTAACTGAAATAGTAGGAATTGTGGAGGTTTTTGTTAAGTTCTCCGTGATAAATGATAATTTAAAAAATGTCAAGTTTTGCATATAATTCTGTCCGCTAACTTTCTGACTCTTTCCAAGGAGTGTGAGAATTGAAGTGTTAGAGTACTAGTAATATTTGTTATGACAAATTGTGGCATAGCTGAAAATTGTATTTGAAACGGTAAAGTTGGAATCATATTAAAAAATGAGTTTAATTGTTATGTACTGTCAGTGTAAAATTTTTTATATTGTCAATTAATTGAAAATCAGTTTTAGTGTAATATTTAGGGTAGTTATTATCAAGGTTAACAAATTTACTATATATTGTGGGTTGTGATTGAATAATAGTGTAAAATTGTTTTACACTATTAGTATAGCCTATTTTTTTTTAAAAAATTATTATTTAGTGTTAAACATGATATTTGAATTATTAAATGATATGTTTTATGGTTTAAACGAGAACAAACCCTCAGAAGTGTTGCTCAATTCCTTGCTAGTTATCACTTTAGATATATTATATGTTTAATAAAGAAAAATAATAAAAATATCACTTTTTTTTACCACTAATTTTTTTGGGTTACTTTACCACAATATGCTTAACGTGAATATTCTGTCCATTACAAATGAGTAGCTTATATTCTCTATTTAATGTTACATAAAGTTAAAATAATCTTTCTTCTAATCTCAACAATTACCAGCAAGGAATTAATGAATTGGACTAAATATAACTTAAAACATTTCAAACGTTGTTACCTTTCACGTGATTTTCATCACATTTATAGTCCTTTTGGTTTCAATATTAGCTGAGTTTCATAGTTTTTATGAAAATAAATCAAATATGACAAGTTTCATGTCTTAAAGTAATCAAAAAAAAAAATTCAAAACGTGCTTTAAAATTAAAAACAATTACTATTTTAAAAGGACAATATTAACTTGAGAGATAAAGGATCAAGATAAATCTTTTGAAAGATAAAGAATTAAAACGAAATTTAGTAAAAAGATAAAAAATAAAAAATATATTGAAAAAATAAGTTATGCACTCATAGTTTAAATTAATTTTATACCATCATCCAATCACAAACCATATATATAGTAAGTCTGTTAACTTTTACAATAATTATAAGTCACATCAACAGTGATTTTTAATTGGTTGACAGTAGTGCATACCATTAAACTCAAATATATTTTAACCTAGAAATCATTTAAAAAAAAATAATCTACATAAAATATTTTAAAAATTAAAATCAAAATTATTCCCAGATTTTACAATTTTTAAAAATAGGTCAAGTAACTTGCACCTGCATATGCTCATCATTGCTCGGTAGCATAGCATGTGCAACCTCCCAATTAGTGTTCCATGGCGCTTTTCCGATCATCCAAAAGATTCCCCACCCTCAACCCCCTTCCCCTCACAAAACCTTCGCCAACTTCAAATTTCGACCACCATCCCTCCACACCCACAATCCAACTCACCCAAACCCCCTATGGGCCTCCAGAAACCCACGCATTCGCCTTCCACACGGCCCAACCTCGGCCCACCCCCGACGCCGAAACAATCTGCAAAATCTTATCCAACACCCGCGACTCCACCGTCGAGGCCTCTCTCGCCGCCGTTCCGGCGAAGCCGCCGCCGGAGCTGGTCCTCGAGGTCCTCAACAAACTTGGCAACGCCGGTGCTCTCGCGCTCTCGTTCTTCCGTTGGGCTGAGAAACAAAGGGAATTCAAACACACCACAGATACCTTCCACGCGTTGATCGAGGCACTGGGTAAGATCAAACAGTTCAAAATGATTTGGACTCTGGTGAACGACATGAAGCGTCGAAAATTGTTGACTTCTGACACTTTTGCCCTCGTCGCTCGACGATACGCGAGAGCGGGGAAGGCCGAGGAAGCAGTTCAGACATTCGAGAAGATGGAGCATTACGGTTTGAAGCCGCACGTGTCGGATTATAACAGGTTGATCGATGTGTTATGTAAATCCAAGTGCGTCGAGATGGCACACGAGGTGTTTGATAAAATGCGGCACTTAAAGTTGGACCCTGACATCAAGTCCTATACCATCTTATTAGAAGGGTGGAGTCAGCAGCAGAACTTGATGAAAGTCAACGAGGTGTGTAGGGAGATGGAGAATGAGGGGTTTCAGCTTGATGTTGTTGCTTATGGGATAATCATCAATGCGTATTGTAAGGCTAAGAAATTTGACGAGGCTATTGGGTTGTTCCGTGAGATGAAAGCCAAGAGTGTGAGGCCTAGTCCCCATGTGTATTGTACTCTGATTAATGGGTTGGGTTCTGATAGGAGATTGGATGAAGCTCTTGAGTTTTTTGAGGTGTCAAAGGCTAGTGGTTTTGCACCGGAGGCTCCCACTTACAATGCTGTTGTTGGGGCTTATTGCTGGTCTATGCGGATGGATGATGTGTATAGGATGGTTGGTGAGATGAAAAAGTGTGGGATTGGTCCGAATTCTCGAACGTGTGATATCATACTTCATCATTTGATAAAGGGTCGGAGGATTGAAGAAGCTTGCTCGGTTTTCCGGAGGATGAGCGGCGAGTTTGGGTGTGAGCCAAGTGTGAGTACGTACGAGATCATGGTGAGGATGTTCTGTAATGAAGAGCGGTTGGATACGGCGATGGCGGTTTGGGATGAGATGAAAGGGAAGGGAATTCTTCCTGGAATGCACATGTTCTCCACGTTGATCTGTGCCTTGTGCCATGAGAGTAAGTTGGATGAAGCGTGTAAGTACTTTCAAGAAATGTTGGATGTGGGCATTCGGCCTCCTGCCAAGATGTTTAGTACCTTGAAGGAAGCTCTAGTTGATGCGGGGATGGAGAATACTGCCATGCATTTCGCTTTGAAAATTGATAAACTCAGGAAATCTCCATTAGTTGCTTGACTCAAAGGTATTCATGATATATCTGTAATGGATGGTGTGAGTTTTTATGTGATCGTGCAAAATTTGTGTCTACCTCTCTATCTTGGTAGACGTTCACTGGAGACGGATATAAAGTTTTTACATGACAACTTAGTATGTGAAAATTCTGTTCATGTCTCTTGGGGATATTCACAATATTTGATAGGGACAGGGTTCTGCTTATTTAACCTCTAAAGCAAAAAAAGAAACATTTTTGCATCACATTTTCATGTGAAAATTTCTCGTGAGAATTTCTATTCCCGTGATATATATCCCAAGGGTAATTCATATGGGATACCTATGATTAACAGAGCCACCTGCAAAATTTATCTAAGAGTGATTTGTTGACTCTTATCAGGAGGCCTATTTATAGGCCGAAACAACTTTAGAGTGCATTTAAACTTTTTCTATAGCTTAGAGAAGGAGGAGGCTACTCCTGCACACGAAGGAAGCGATGCTAATATGATGGAATGCGTGTTTGCATTTTCTACTTATGGCCTACTATCTTAAGCTTCTTGTTTATCTTTGGCACTACTGCTGGCCCCTCTGGCATCCATCATGAGTTTCTTCTGTTCAACTCTGTCAAGCCATCTTTCCTGAGATCTTCTAAGTTGTATCATCAAACCATCAACTCCTTGTTAATAAACGGATCAAGTATCTATTATGTCTTTCTGTTTGATCTATTATATTATTAAGGTCATCTCCAATAAATAAACTCACATGAGTTTCTCTCTTATATTTTTAATAATATTTCACACTTCCTTAGAATGTCATGTTATTTTTTTTATTTTAAGCAACTCAATCAAATTTTTTCTTCAACCAAGAAACTCACTAAAGTTTTTCGCATAGATCCACAATATCTCTAATTCTTTTATATTTTGTTATTTATCTAAATTCTAATTTAATATATTTGCATGTTTATTGTTAAATAATAAATAAATAAATAGTATATTTTAATTAAATAAAAAATTTAATTTAAAAGTTAAAATATATAAAACAAAATGCAGATTAACGTTAAAGCTACCGAGACAGGATCTATTAAATTATAACATGTACTATTCACATTCTAAAAGCTACCGGGGGCGCTATAAAACAAAATGCTATTCACGTTTCAAAATTATACATACTGTAAACATTAAAAAAAAAAAGTAACGGTTATTAAAAATAAAAAATAGGCCCTAAATAGGTTTATATGAGATTCAAACCGTTTGGAATTCTTTCTAATTTTATTTACCTAACATCCCTAACATATTGAATACCTAACATCAATTTCATAAATTAAAAATAACAAAAAAATTGAAAAAAAAGCCTAATATTTTTCAATTTTTATTGCTTATAAGAAAATTTAAATTTAAATTAAGTTAAATAATACAAATATATAAATATTAACATTAAATTATAACTAATTCATTTAAATATATAATTTGAAAATATATTATCATATATATAACATTAATAATTTATATATCATTGAAGATTATAGTCATGAAAAAATATTACATAATACAATTAAAACTTTGAATTAGTTTAAATTTTTTGAAATGTTATCCATAATAAATAATTACTATAAATATAAGACAAAAAATTAAAAAATACTTAAACAATGATAATGATGAAATAATTTATTCAAGATTGTATTTGCAATGTATAATTATTTGAGCACAATTATTTCAGTAAATTAAATTTAAAAAATATCTTTAATCATTCAAATAACTAATTTAGTAGTTAAATAATTTTAATATTAATAATTTTCTTTCTATATAAAATTAGCTCATTAACAAAATTTTATTTTACCTATAGTTAAATATGGTTTAAAAATTTAATTTTTTTAATGAATTAATTAGTTAGTTATATTTGATGAATAATCATAACATCAAGACATAATATAATTTTTAAATATGTAAGAGTAAAACAACTTTAAGACAAAATAATCAAATTGACATGTTAATAAATTGCACGGGTTGAAGTATAAATCAATCCCAAATTAAATATCAAATATTGGGGAACTTTTTATTGGTAAAGAGATGAGGGCACAACTAGATCACTTTCAAATCACAATGAACTTCAATTTACATTATAAATAATTGAGCAAGGCCAAGTTCTTTAATCTTTTGCACAAAAAAAGAGAGTTAAAAACCTAGAAGAATGTGAGAAAAAATTATTGACTGACACAAAAAAACAACGAAGAAGATTAAAAAATATCAACTTTTTATTATTATTTTTTTAAAATTTAGTATGTAACTTAAAGTAATTCAAAGTGCCTATAAATTTGGAATTGTATGCATGTGGTCATAGATTTTAACTTCAATGCCACCATTGTATGTATACCAAAAAAATATTTATAAATTTAATTGGTCATTTGTTTGACTGATGTTTTCTTTTTCTTTTATTATTATTATCCAATATAAATAAAATTTCAAATGATAAAACTAATGATTACAAAATATAATTATATATATTTTTAATTCATATCAATATTAAAATGATGTTAATATATATATGTGTATAAATCTACTCTATGTTCACACATTTTGACAAAATTAATAATGTATAGAGAAACACATTTTTAAGACTTAAAAAAGTGTAAGACATTAATTTATATAAGTATTTATATATTTGTTAAAATTTGCACCTACTAACAAAAAAATTGGTAGAGTTAAAAAATTATAAACAAACAAATTTACAAAAATCATAATATTATAAAAAAAAATTAGGGGTCAAACAATTCTTATTAGCTGAAACAAAATAATAGTAGTGAAATTATTATTTAAGCATTATTTTATCTTTATTCATAATTAATTTTCTTATTATAATCTATATGTCTAAATATCCATATATCTATTTTCCTTTTTTCGAATAGAGTTGTTTAAATAAAAACACAACTAAGATTGATGCTACGACAACTTAATCACACCCTTACAATGAAATAGTCATTTTTTAATGTCAAGCCATTGATTAAGAAATAAGAAAAGTTTTTTTTTCACTGGTTCTCCAAACCCTCCATTCTTGCCCTTACAAAGCCATTTTTCATATTTTTGTTCTTTAACTTTTAATTTTATGAAAATATTGTTATTGATCAATAAATAATTAAAAATGAAGTAGACTCTAACCATAAAAAAAGGTATTTTCATGTTAGTGATAATAAATAGTTATGTTACCTTAAATACTAATGTAATGAATAATGATAATAATAATAATAACAACAACAACAAAAACAATAATAATAAAAATAAAAATATTTATGGTCATGTTTTATATTTATTATCATTATTTTATTATTTTATAATAATTTATAGTATTTATGTATTATAATGATTATTGTGATATTAAATTATTATATTTCATTAAATACTAATACTAATATAATGAATAATAATGATCAAGATATCTATTATCTATAATCTATTATAATTTTTTTTGTCATGTAGGTAGATGTCACGTAGCAACACCACATTGATTCTTTTCTCACCAAAATGTAGCTCAATTATTTTATTTTCTTTTTTAATTAATGAAAGTATATAATTATAGTAATTAGGTGATTATTTAATCATTAAATATTTAATCACAGTAATCAATTATAATTTGATCATTCTAATTAATAATACAATTATATATTCTGATTCAAATTAATTGATAACACTAATATATATATTAATTTAAATTTATAACAAATTTAAATTTAAATTAAGAAATCTCGCAAGATTTATTTTAGGCAAATACATATCAAAATTATTTTTCATCCTAAAATACAATTTTTTTTTCATTTTTAATTAATTAATTGATAACACTAATATATATCTTGATTCAAATTTATGGCAAAATTAAATTTAAATTAAGAAATCTTGTGAGATTTATTTTTGGTGAATTAAGGTAATTATTTATTATTAAAATTATGATAATCAATTATGATTTGAACATTCTAATTAATAATACAACTATATATTTTAATTCAAATTAATTGATAAAACTACTATATATCTTGATTCAAATTTATTCCAAATTTAAATTTAAATTAAGAAATGCCATGAGATTTATTTCATAAAGATGAAAATGTTACATAAAAGACTAAACCAACTTGAAATTACAAGAAAAAATATATTAGTCTCTTAGTTATAAGCCAAATTAAAATAAGATCAACAATATTATTATATAAACATTACCTTTTTTTTGTATTTATCATTAATTTTTTTATTGTAACTTATAAATTCAAATACACACAAATCTCTTTTCTTTTCTTTTCTTTTTTCTCAATTAATGTTAGTCATTTTTTCTTTTATGAAGAAAACGTATTTTTTAAAGAAAAAACTAATAATTATAAAGTGTAATATAAAATATTTTTATTATTAATATTTCTCATTAAAAATATGTATATATATATATATATATAATATAATATAATTATATACAAATGTAAATATATTATAAAGATGATATTTTTTAAAAACAAACATTTATATAAGTTAAAATAATATAAGATATATATTAATATAAAATTATTTTAATACGTATCAATATTCATAACTATGATAGCATATTTTTAAAGTATTTATATACATATTTACTAACATATATATATATAAAATTTAAAACTAATTGAAACATATATTAAAAAATTATAAATTGTAAACTCAACATCTGCAGGTTATTACACTAGTACCTTGTATTATATAATATTGGCACATCTTTCTTGTCTTCTATTTTGAATTTCTCTAACAACAATTTAGATAACTGAATAAATTGGCCGATTAATTAAAAAATTGTGCACGTTCTTGTCTTCCGGATTTAAACCTAAATTTAACACAAAATGGAATTAAATTTATGAAGTATACTGGGTCAATATAAAAGGTGCATCGTTGATTTAAGATGACGTAGAGACTCCGTTAAAAGGAAAAAAAAAAGGTCCGTGCGCTGAAATTGAAAAGGAAAAAAAAGTAATGTTATACAATAAGAAAATATGACAAATTTCAGTAGTCTGTTTATTTTAATTTACCTAGAATTTGGACACTTCATTAGCTATTAGATTAATTCAGTTTAATTTAAATTAAGTTGAGTGAAATTACTGTAAACAATAAAATTCTTCTTTGTTAAAATTTTCAATAAAATTCTCAGAATTTGGAATGATGTAATAATTATAATATTTTTGTTTATTTTTGTAGGTGATAATAAATTAATTGTTTTTATCCTAGTCGGGGCAGTTAGCAGTTTGGGCCCTAGACAGCCCAGCCCATAACAGACCCACCCAAGAAACCGACTTTTGATGTGCTCCATCATAAAGAGCTCATGTCTCCACCATTGCGAATAGTTTCAGAAGAGAAGATCCCAACCCGTTGTTCCACAGTAAGGTTTTCTCTAGGATTTCTTTTTGCTTCTACTTCCACATTATTTTCGTGCTTTTGTAGTGCTGCCTTTCTTTTTCCCCTTATTTTTATTCGTAGCGCCGCTACATATACTTTGTTTATAGACACGATGTTCTTCTTCTTTCACTGAATTTTTTTGTCAGATTCAATTTTGTTTCATTTGGTTCGCGGAAGAATCTGGTAAACAAGAGATTTATGTTTTTGTTTCATTGACCACCTCTAGATTTGAACAGTGGAGCTATGAAAATTAACCCTAATTTTCTTTAAATTACATCTGAAAAGTAGCGAAGTCTGTATTATTTATTTATTATTGTAATCTACATCGTCAGGAATCTTGGTTTTGTTATGGTTTGTAATGTTATTCTAAATATTATGCAATGTTTTTCTCACTTGTAGTTGGAAGTAAAACAACACGGTTTGTGTGTTTTTTTTAATCCATTTCTCGAGTTTGATAGGTTTAATTTGTGTGTGCTATCTTGTTTTTTACTCTATTTTTTTTTATTTTTTTTGTTTTCATTGCAGGGGATTTAGTTAGCAGGAAGCTGGCTTGGCGTTTCTTTCATTTCACTTTATATGAATACATAAGAGTTTGAAGGGTTTTAGGGATTTGCATCATGCTAGGTTCACTACCTATATTGCCTCTCCCTGCTCCTCCTTCTGATGGAAATCTAGGTCCTCTCCCTGAGTCTCAAGTGACTGAGGAGAGGTCCTCTAATGAGGAGCAGAACAAATCAAATTTGGCTTCTGTTCCTGTGCCGGCAACAGTTGCCACCCACACGAGAACAATTGGAATTATACATCCGCCTCCTGACATTAGGACCATTGTTGATAAAACATCCCAGTTTGTGGCTAAAAATGGTCCAGAATTTGAAAAGAGGATTATTGCAAATAACACAGGCAATGTCAAGTTCAATTTCTTGAACTCATCAGATCCCTATCATGCATATTATCAACACCGGTTGTCTGAATTTCGTGCTCAGAATCAGTCTTCAGTGCAGCAACCTCCTTCCCAGCCTGCAGACTTGGTTGTTCCTGAATCAGACCCATCTGCCCCAGCCCCTGATAGCAATGGCATGGCAGCAGCAGAAAAGCCTGATGTTTCTGCCCAGTTTAAACCTGTAAGGAAAGTGCTTGAACCCCCTGAAGCTGAACAGTACACAGTTCGGCTTCCTGAAGGAATTACGGGGGAAGAACTGGATATTATAAAGCTTACCGCACAATTTGTGGCTCGAAATGGGAAATCTTTTTTGACAGGGTTGACAAGTAGGGAAGTTAATAATCCCCAGTTCCATTTTTTGAAACCGACCCATAGTATGTTTACGTTTTTCACTTCCCTTGCGGATGCATATTCAAAGGTTTTGATGCCACCAAAGGGTTTGTCAGAGAAGCTGAAGAAGAGCGTGTCTGATATGACTACTGTCCTTGAAAGGTGTGTGAATAGGCTGGAATGGGAACGTTCACAAGAGCAAGCTAGGCAAAAGGCTGAGGATGAGATAGAACAGGAAAGAATACAAATGGCTATGATTGATTGGCATGATTTTGTGGTGGTTGAAACGATTGATTTTGCTGATGATGAGGATGAAGAGTTACCTCCTCCAATGACTATTGAGGAGGTTATAAGGAGAAGCAAGATGTCAGCCATGGAAGAAGATATTGTTGAGCCTGGAAAGGAGGTTGAAATGGAAATGGATGAGGAAGAGGCCCAGCTTGTTGAAGAGGGCATGAGAGCTACTAGTTTGGAAGACCATGATGATGGGAAGCAAAATGAAGTCAGGGTTACTGAAGACCCTGAACCACCAATGAGAATTGTTAAGAACTGGAAGAGACCGGAGGAGAGGATTTCTGCAGAAAGAGATTCAACCAAGTTTGTTGTTTCTCCTATCACTGGTGAGCTAATTCCTATTAGTGAAATGTCAGAACATATGCGAATTTCTCTCATTGATCCCAAGTACAAAGAACAAAAAGAAAGGATGTTTGCCAAAATTCGAGAGACAACTTTGGCTGCGGATGATGAAATTTCAAGAAACATTGTTGGACTTGCTCGGACCCGTCCTGATATATTTGGTACTACAGAAGAAGAGGTCTCCAATGCTGTCAAGGCAGAGATTGAGAAGATAAATGATGAGCAACCTAAGCAGGTTATATGGGATGGTCACACTGGTAGCATTGGGCGTACTGCAAACCAAGCCATGTCACAGAATATTGGAAATGAGGATCAAAATGATGCTTCTAATAATGAAGCCAGGAACCTTCTGGGTCCTGCTGCACCTCCTCCGAGACCTGGTATGCCTTCAGTTCGTCCTCTTCCGCCACCACCTGGACTGGCATTGAATCTTCCCCGTATTCCTGTCCAATATTCTGCTCCTCATAGTGGTGCCCTTCCAATTCCTCCACCTAGACCACCAGTTGTTCCCATGATGCCATCTGTTCGGCCTGCTCCTCCTCCTCCAATGCCGATGAATTCTGGACAGCAATCAGTTATGGCCGGCCAACCACCCCTAATGCCTCCATCAATTCCTATGAATAACCAAGGAGTTCCCATACCTCCACCACCAGGATCTCAGTTCACTCCTGTTCCAGTTCCACGACATTTTGTTCCTCTTTCTGTTCCACCATCAGTTATGCCTATGATGCATCCACCACCTTTGCCTCAAGGAGTGCCACCACCACCACCCCCAGAGGAGGCTCCTCCCCCACTCCCAGAAGAACCAGAACCAAAGAGGCAGAAGCTTGATGATTCTGCTCTGATCCCTGAAGATCAATTTCTGGCTCAACATCCTGTATGGACCAACCTGGTTAACAATTATTATTTTGTTAAATGTATATATAGCATCATATTTATTGTCAGTGCTATTTTTGTCCATCCTAACTGGCATTTTGTTTTCTTGACTGTAGGGACCTGTTCGCATCAGTGTATCTGTTCCTACTGTTGATGAAGGAAATCTCAAGGGACAGGTTCTGGAAATTACAGTGCAATCTTTGTCTGAAACTGTTGGTAGTCTGAAGGAAAAAATTGCTGGGGAGATCCAGCTCCCTGCTAATAAGCAGAAATTGAGTGGAAAGCCAGGCTTTCTCAAGGATAATATGTCACTTGCCCATTACAATGTTGGTGGAGGTGAAACACTTACCCTCACCTTAAGGGAGCGTGGTGGTAGAAAGAGATGAGCATATTGCTTGCATTTCCGTTCGAGAAGGTTGTTGTAATCTTTGCCTTAGTATGAGGCATATGGATTCTTATAGTATTGATAGACTACATGATGTTATTTCATGAATTTTATGCTGAATACTTTAGATTTATTGTATTGTGAGACATCTTGAAGTATTTACTGCTGTCTTGAAGACTGATGTTAATTCTGGAATACAGATTTTGGCACCTTGGCGCTTCTCTCTTGAGGGGAATGGGAAGTAGTGGAGTTCCTTTATCTAATCTGATCAATTCAAATTATTTGCATCACTGATTATTGCTTTCTTTTGAATATCAGTTGATTTATGGCAAAGTTACTGATTTGTTTTTAATTGAAGCTCCTTTGCTGTCAGGGAGAGATCATTTACATTATTTTTATTTTTATTTATTTTCAGTGTTCTTGCATAATCAATGTGAAGTGATGATTTAGGCTTTTCTTTTTGTTTTGTCTCTTTCCTAGTGTTTAGGTTTTGTCTTATATTGGATATGTTCGTACAAGAATACAGTTGGACAGTTGGTTAGAAGGCCGTTTGTTGCTGCGCATATGTACCTTTAACTGGTGTATCTTGTCTGGGTTTTAGTCATGAGGTTGTTTTATTTTGTTATTTATGTCCTTAACCTAGATTATTTCTGTAAGTGGCTGGGATGGTTGTTGTTTTTGATTTTGCTGTTTTGTCACAACAGAAATTCCACTTGGGCTTCTGGGAAGGGCTGTGCAGCTTAGCCTGATGTCTTTTTGAATGGGACAAGGCAGGTAGAATGGTCAACAATCTTTTCTGCACTGTTATAATCCTTATATTGAGATCTTTCACTTTTTATCTTTTAAGTTTTGTGCTGATGGCAGTTTGTGCCTGCCAATTTATTGCAGAATGGACCAGGTTTGGTATTTTAGAGAAGGCACCGATTCTCATGTTCATCTTTTTGGGGATATCTTATGAATCTTTCTGTTTAAGTTCACTTGCCACAGATCTTGATTAAGATTATTTGGTCATATTAGATCCTATTACGCTATAGTTGATTTGACTTTGAGCATTCATTTGATTTGTGCCTTTTTGTTTCTTCCCTCTTTTCCCCCCTTATTGGCCTGAATCTTAGTTTTTTTTTTTTATTAACCGTGTGTGAGATTGGTAGTATGACTTACTAGAGCCATTTGTTTGACTCTCGACAGATCCACAAGTTTGAGATTGGTGAGCCTGCAAGCTCCAGGGGTCATTATTTCTTTTTTGTTCATTAGGTTGCTTGTGTTGTGGAAACAGGAAACAGCAACATTGATGGCTGAAGATATTGAATTTGACATTTGTTTCTATTTGAACTGTTAGAATTATGGTCTTTCTTACAATAACCTATTTTGCACCTTTTCGGTAGTCTTACCAGATTTTAACTAAGCTAAGAAACAAGTCATTAGGATTGAGCTTTAAGCGAGGATTTTGGGTAGTTTGATAGCTAGATTAGAGTTGCATTTGTCATATGGACTGGATCATAAATTGACCATTGTCGATTATAATCGTACCTTCTTTTTAGAGTAATTGCTGTGTCTTGAAAAAAAATAAAAAATCCTCAATTTAGTCCTTCAAAAACATTTTGTCAACAAAGAAGTTCAAATTCTAGCTCTTGCTATTCTTTATGCCAGTCTGAGAGCTCATTCTTTGAACAAACTAAAAATTTTACAATATTCTGTCGGTGAACCTCCTGATTTGTATATTTCTCATCCTTTGGGGGCGGGAGTATTGAGCTATTAATAGGGGTCTCGTTTAATGTCTTTATCTGGTAATGGTCATTTGATTTTAATTTACGTTTTATGTTTGCTAACTTATTAGTTTTGGCAAACTCATCAAAGTATTGCACATTTTATTCTATATTTTTTTTGTGAAGGGTTTTAAAATAATGGAAGAATTTTTGGAAAGTCCAAAATTCGAAAGAGTTGTACAGAATGAAAAATGCGTGTTCGGTTCAGTGCCAAGAGCCAAAAATATGGATAAAAAACATGAAAATCAAAAGCTATATGAATTAGCTTCTACCTTGGACATGGAAACTAAACGTGCGTTATCTTATGTGACGCAAAACCAAATAGGCTAAGTGTGTGTTTGATTTCACTTTTGATCCTTCAAAATCACATTGAAATATCAGTTAACATAATTTTAAGTAAATTTTTACATGTTTCATTTTATGTTGAAAAATTGATTCTGGATTGAAGTAATTTTATGTAACTTTTATGTTGGATAAAAATTTTTTAGAGTTTTATTACTAGCTTTTATAATAAAAACATTTAAATATAAATCATATTACTTTAAAATCAATTTTAACCCAAATTAATTTAGCAAAATCAATTTCATTCAAAATTAATTTTGTCAATACTCATTCAAACACCTGTATTTGGTTGTGTTCAAAGGTCACGGCTTTGCAAAAATTCACGTCAAAATTATAAAACGATGTAGAAGCAATTAATATTAGCTTAAAGAATGACGCACATTTAAGGTTATTAGACGCTGATCCAAACATGCATTAAAACATAAGTCCAAAATTCCGTGTTATGATTCAGAAGAAAAATTGTATTTGTACATTATGTTAGTGAATTTTTTGTAGAGAGAATTGTGGGAGAAGGATGATTCACGTGATAGTGAGGGATGCGAGAAAAAAGTGTTGTAGAAAATGTTATTGGAATAATATATTTTTTAGCAGAATACTCCCTAATTTATTGTAAAAGAGTGGATATTACAAATATTGTCGAATGATTTAATTGAAAATTGTATGAATATTGCACATTATAATAATTTGGAGGTGTAATTGTTGTGAATTGTTCGCGAGAAGAACGATTTTCACGTCATCACTAGTAAAACAGGGTCTCGAGTGGTTTATAACAAGTTATCTATCTTCTCATGATGGAGATTATAGATTTGTGTTTTCATTATTGTCTTTAGAGTGAGGTAAATTAAGTTCTTTGAAACTTTTGAATTTGTCGACCTTTTTTTTTTTTAAGATTAGGACGTTATCTTCTTTCCATAAAATTATCCTTATTTTAAAAAATTGATGTTTGCACAGATAATTCTAGAATTATATAATTAGAATCACACAATCCAGATTTTGAAGTACTTGAAATTAATTGTTTGGCATGTAAAATAACGATTTCTCAGCGTAATTGGTTTGATTTGGTAATTAACCCTTGCTCAAAACTAAGTACTACCAAAATTTTGATACTCTCATAGTACTTCTTTCTTTGCATTTATCCTTTGTTATTTAAAAAAAAAATTAAATTAGGAAAAATGATCTCATGCTGACAGTCACGAGCTCTGTACTAAGTGATACTATGTCTTGGCGAAGCAATTCTTCAAAAACTTGTATTTTAATCAAGGATTGAAATTTGGAATCAAGAATAACAGCGTTGAAAATTTATGGAGTCATTAACAGCCTAACATTTACCCAGTGGTCTCTATGTTTATGACATCTCTTCTAAGTGCTGAACTGCCTTTCTAACTTAATAGAATTAGAGTGAATAGAGTCAGCAATAAAATTAGCTTTATACTGTAACAAGTACTAAATAATATGCCATGTGGGCAATCTGTAAGAGAGTTATATGGAGAGCCATTGATGATGGTAAACATAAGGAATAAGCCAGACCTGAGAAAAATTCAAGATGAATTTGCTCTGATAATAAGTTTCAGCTTTTATGGACAAAGGCGAACAAAATACTGCATTTTTGTGTCTTTCCTAGTAGTAATAACCGCAAATGCTAGACAACTATCTAATAAGTAATTCCATTTGGTGAGGATTAAATGAAGCCTAAGATTATTTCTTGAACTAAAGTTATCCATGGGACGTGTCATATATTTTTCAGTTATATCTATGGAATCTAAATGTGCGAGTTGTAAGCACTTTGGTTGGTGCTCTCTGATATCACATCCAAAACAAAGTGCATACTATTCGCTTGGTAAACAAGAACATCTTCCAATCAAAGTAGTACAGCTCAAGCAGCTGGTGGTAGTGGAAGCAAGACTCACTCATAATGAGCTTCCACCATGAAATTGCTCAAAATATTGCCTTGCTCATGAACTTCCTTACAGCCACTTTTATTTATATTTCCCTTCAATTATCGTATGTTCTTAAAAATTGTTCAAATGTTAATTTTTATTAAATTAAATTTCAATATTTTATTTATTCATACCATGACGAGGTAACACACCGTTAGCATCAGAGTGAATATTCTGTTTCCTTTTTTTTTTTCTTTCTATATTTACTCGTCATTTTCCTAACTAAATGTCTGAATCTTCTCATGATTGGGTGGTGCAGATGGAAGTATAGAATTCCCACCTTGCAAGAAGGAAAAAACCTTCCACACATCTCAGTGTTAAGATTAGATGTATAATATATATATATATATATATATATATATATATATATATATAATAAGAAAAAAAAGAGGCTCTTTTAAAGTAAACATGTCTCCAACATGAGTGAAAACACATACCAACCATGACTACTGCGTATTTTGGTGATGTTCATAAAATTATTTTAAATAAAATTGATTTTTTAAAAATTAATTTTAAGGCTAAATTACATTTTTGGTTCTTCTATTTTTAAAAATTCGCAATTTTGGTCGCTCTGTTAAATCTCTTGCATTGATCGTTAGTAATTTAATGTTGGTTTTGACATATCAATACATAAATAATATGTTAAAGTTAGAATCAACATTGACATGTCAAAATTGTGAATTTTTAAAAATAGGAAGATTAATGTCTAAAAAAAAGTAAGGCGACCAAAATTGTGGATTGAAAAAAATAAAAGCACTAAAAATATAATTTAGCCTAATTTTAAAGTATCGTGATTTATATTTGAGTTTTTTTATTATAAAAACAAGTTATTAGTAAAATTCAGTATAAAATTTTTGATATAATACAAAATTATCTAAGATTGTTTTAACTTAAAAAATCAATTCTAAATCCATAATCGATTCTTCAACTGGAACCAAACCTGATTCTGAATAATCCAATGCATAACAAGCTCGGTACTCAACGTGTGGAATAATTTCTACACACTGACAGGGACTTCCATTAAGGTCCTGGTGGCTACGTGCTGCAACCCAATCGCGTGAAATTAGATATATGCTCTAAGAGTTGGTCTTCTAGTTAATAAGTTTTGATATCTCAACATCAAATCACTCTCTCATCCTCTTCCCATCTACTCCACAGGACCACATTATTTTCCAATCTCTATCTCCCAAGCTTCACTCATCCATAGTTGTGGTGGTGCTTACTCTATATAGTATCGGCCAATTTTTATATAACACATTACACGGTGTTGATACATTCACGTTTCTATTTAAAAATCTACCCTCATGAGAAATTGTTAGCCAGTCCCAAACCACAAAATGTCCATATAATATCAGCCAATTTTTATATAACACATATTAACACTTGATTAAGTGTCATATAAAAATTAATGGAGACCTTATCTCCTAGAATTTTGTTAAGCATTGGTGCCTATCAAGAAATGCCCAGTGGTGCATGCTTTAATCAAGCACTTATGCAACAATAGGTGCTTATACAATCTTCACAATTTTGTGGGACCTACATACTTGTATTTTCATGAAATAGTGATAAAATATAATGATGTGGTTTTATTTATAGGACTCATTTAGTAAAATTTTTAGAGTTGTTGAGTTAGAGAAGTGAGTTGTTTAAATTATAAAGAATAGATATAAGTGATGTATGATAGTGAGACCCATTTAAAAACTTCAAAAGGTGGAAAAAAAATGATTTATTGAAATGGAGATGAACTAATCCTGGACCACCTATTAATTTTTCTACCCTTATTTACTCGCCCGTTCGTGTATTCATCCTTGCTTTGCTTTCTTATATATAATTATATGCATCCCACTCTCATTACGGAAGGTCTTAGGAGCCAAGAAAACAAGCGTAGATGCATGTTGTATTCCACGCTCTTATTGCCACTTACAGGTGTAAATGGTAGAGTTTCAGGAATGTCAGACTTGACAGGAATCATGGAGGCACTAGCTGATCCTAATTCGTACCACTTGAATTCATGTATCAATATTAAAAGTGTTAATTATATTATTTGAAGTCAAACGTGCATTGGGACCTTCGAATTAACGATTTGTAGAACACTTGAGCTAGCCATAAGTCTATTGACAAGTGCTACGATTCGATTTAATTATGTTCCATGGCAAAGTGATAGCTGCAACCATTTGTTTTTGGTTATAGAGGAGAAGTTTTTGTTGGCACAAAAGAGTTTTTGGAAATCAGAAACGTAAATGGCTTTCATTCATCACAGCAAAAGTATGGTTTCTGATACATATATTTTTACAAAAACAGAAACAAGTTTCTATCTAGCAGGTATAGGCAACCTGCCCTACACAATTACAGACACTTAAAATACTTTAAAAAGTATGGGTCATTGTACTTTAATCTGAAAGTACTCCAACTACTACATAAAACATAAAATAAATTACATGTCACAAAATACTGGTGTACATCAGAAATTTCAGCAGCATTAACACTCCTCCTTGAAATTTTTGATGGACACTCCAAGTAGTTCTCTAAGTCTTTCAAATCTTGCTCTTGGAAGAGCTTTAGTCAGTATATCAGCAACTTGAAGATCAAAACAACAATGAATTAGCTTGATCTCACTATTCTTGACAGCCTCACGAACAACATGAAATTTCACTTGAATATGTTTAGTCTTCCATGTTGAACTGGATTTTTTACAATGGCAATTGCTGATTTGCTATCATAAAAAATCTCGTGGCTTCCAGTTGCTCTACTTCCAAATCAAATAGAATTTTCTTTAACCAAATGGCTTGGTTTGCTGCTGTAGCTGTTGCTACTATATTCGCCTCAGCAGTTGATTGAGCTTACAATTTCTTGCTTCCTTAAGTTCCAAGAGAACATGCCAGAACCTAAAGAAAAAATATAACCAGTAGTGCTCTTCATGTCATCAAGGTTTCCAGCCCAATCACTATCAACATAGCCTATCAAACTTCCTTTTTCACTTGGCTTGTACCATATTCCAAATTGAGTAGTGCCCTTCAAGTATCTAAGCACCTCTTTGCTGCTGCAAAATGTGTCTCACTTGACTCTGCATAAATCTTAAGAGTAAACTAGCTGCATACATAAGATTCGATCTGGATGAAGTGAGATAAAGTAGACTTCCAATAAAACTTTTATAAAGAGAAGCATCAATTTTTTCAGCTCCATCTTCCTTGGAGAGTTTCAAATTCTGCACCAAAGGAGTAGGGACAGATTTGCAACTTTCCATTTTGAATTTCTTCAAAACTTCATGAGCATACTTTTCTTGATTTAGAAAAATTCCATCTTCAGATTGATGCACTTCCAAGCCTAGAAAGTAATTCATTTCTCCTAAGCTTGACATCTGAAATTGATTTTGCATCTCCTCCATAAGCTGATGCACTTCTTGTTGATTATTGCTTGTCACTAGCAAATCATCAACATACAAAGAAATAATTAAAGAGCCACCATCTAGTAACCTTTTCATATAAAGAGTTGCATCATTTTCACTCCTCCTGAAGCCTTGACTGCAAAAGTAGCTATCAATTCTGCTATACCAAGCTCTAGAAGCCTGTTTTAGCCCATACAAAGCTTTATGAAGCTTATACACCTTGTCTTCACTCCTCTTCACAGCAAAACCTTCAGGTTGAGCTACATAAATTTCTTCAGTAAGGTTGCCATTCAAGAATGTAGATTTGACATCTAAATGCCAGATTTTCCATTTCATTTGAGCTGCCAAAGCTATAAGAATGCGAATAGTGTCCATTCTTGCTACTGGAGCAAAAGTTTATGTGTAGTCAATCCCAAGTTGTTGAACATAACCATTAACAACAAGTCGAGCCTTGTATTTGTTGATGGATCCATTGGGATTCAATTTTACCTTATAGACCCATTTAACTCCAATAACATTCTTGTCTTTTGGTTTGTCTACCAGCTACCATGTCTTGTTATCTTCAATGGTGGTCATCTCTTCCTTCATAGCTTGGTTCCACTCTTCAACCTTACTAGCTTCTTCAAAGCTGGTAGGTTCAAGTACAGCAACATTACATCTATGATAAATTTCTGAAAGAGGTCTAGTGCCTCTTATAGCAAAATCATCATCAACCTCTTCTTCTTGGTCTTCATTTGTGCTCTCTAAAGAAGGAAAAACTGAATGCCTTTCCATTTGAGAAGTCTCCCAATTCCAATAAGCATCTTCATCCACCTTTACATCTCTACTAACAAAAGCTTTTCTTGAATCAATTCTATAGACCTTATTGCCCTTAGATTTTGAGCTATAGCCTATTAAATTCTTTTTTAGCCTTTCATCCAATTTGCTTCTTTTCACATCTGGTACATGAGCGTAGCAAGGTAAACCAAACACTTTAGATGTCTAATAGATGGTTTAATGCCTCCCCAAGCCTTAATAGGTGTCATTCCTTGTACTGCCCTTGTAGGAAGTCTATTTTAGAGGTACACTGCAGTGTTTATAGCCTCTGCCCAAAAGGACTTTGGCAATTTCTTCTCAAATATCATGCATCTAGCCATCTCAAGGACTGATCTATTTTTTCTCTTTGCAACTCCATTTTGTTGGGGTGAATAACTCACTGTAAGTTGGTGCTCAACTCTCAAATCATCACAAAACACATTAAATTCTGCAGAAGTATACTCTTTCCCATTGTCAGTTCTAAGTTTCTTCAAAAAACAACTACTTTGAGCTTCAACCAATGCTTTAAATTTCTTAAAAACAGAAAAAAAACTTCAAATTCTGCTTAAGGAAGTAAACCCAAGTCATTCTTGTAAAATCATCTATAAAAAGAATAAAATATTTGTTGCCATTCAATGAAGTAGTTTTCATAGGTCCACAAACATCAAAGTGAACTAACTCAAGCTTTTCACTTGGTCTCCATGTGGCTGAATTTGGAAAAGGCAATCTATGTTGCTTACCAAGTTGACAGCTTTCACATACTTCTGAACATACTTAAGTGTTAGGCAAATCTTTGACCAACTCTTGTTTTTGAGCAAACTGAATAGATTTCAAATTACAATGACCAAACCTCTTGTGCCATAGCTTACAATTAAGTTCAGTCTTGCTAATTTTGCACTCATGTTCAGAAATTAAATTCCAATTAATAGGAAAACTTCTTTTTCTCATCTCTATTTCAAATAATTCATGACCATCAACATCAGTGACTGTACAACTTCCTTCTTTAAATAACAAGCAATAACCATTTTGCATCATTTGACCCATACTCAACAAGTTTTGATCAAGTTCAGGCACTAAAAGAACATTAGAAATACATTTGATACCTGTTACAGTATGAATTCCCACAGTTCCTTTACCTAGTGATGGCAAGTTTGTCTCCATGTCCAATCTTTACTGATCCTTTAGCTGGTTTCAGCTCTGAAAAAAATTCTGATTTGCTTGTCATGTGTTGAGTGCAGCCACTATCAATAAACCAAGTGTTTTCATCCTCCGAACTCCTTATATTCTTGGCCATGAACAATAACTCTTCATCATCTTCAAGTTTCAGTGACATTTGCCTTTTAAGGGTTTTATTTTGTTGGTTTTGTTGCTGCTGTTTCAGCCTGCAAAACCTCTCTATATGACCAATTTGATTGCAGTATCTGCATTTGATTGGTGGTGGTGTCTTCCCTTTGTACTAGCAATCACTCTCCTTATGACTGGTTCTTTTACAAATTCCACACTTTGGAAATTTTTCCTTCTTCTTTGAATCTTTTCCAGAATGCTCTCCAACAAACTTTTTTTCTCCTTTCACTATTAGACCCTTTCCTTTATACCTCACTTGTACGGCTGATTCTATTGCTTCCTCTTGTCTAAGAAGTCTTCTTTGTTCTTGAGCTTGAAGAGCATTTATAAGCTCTGTCAAGCTTATCTTGGAGAGATCCTTAGATTCTTCAAGTGAAGAAATCTTGGATTCAAACCTTTTAGGTATAACCACCAAGACTTTTTCAACAATTCTACTGTTTAGAAATTTTCCCCCCATCAATCTAATTTGATTTACAACTTTCATCAACCTGGTCATGAAGTCCTTTATGTTTTCAGCCTTATTCATCTTCAAGGCTTCAAACTCTCTTTTAAGGTTAAGAACCTGCATTTCCTTAGTCCTCTCATTTACAAAGAACTCCTCCTCAAGCTTCTCCCAAACTTCCTTTGCTGTATCTAAATTTGAGATTCTCAAAAAAATATCATCATCCACAGCTAAATGCAAGATGGTAAGACCTTGGCTCTTTTGGCAACTTGCTCACTGTGAAATCTCATATGAGCAACAGTGGGATTTTCTTCCAAGGGAGGTGGCTCAACAACAATTTCCACCACTTCCCAAAGATCATAAGCTCTTAGTTGAGCCCTCATCTTCACAACCCAAATTTCGTAATTATTTCCTGTAAATACAGGAGGTGCTGGTAGTGAAATATTGTTGGAAGCCATCAAGAAGGTTGGGTATTAAGAAAACAGGTTGAGTTTTCTTGGTTTTCTTCTGCTCTATTTATAGTTTTCTCTCTTTTCTTGGGTTCTCTCACAGGTCCCTCAAGATCAGAAAAGCTCTTGATACTAATTGTTGGCACAAAAGAGTTTTTGGAAATGAGAAACGTAACTGGCTTTCATTCATCACAGCAAAAGTGTGGTTTCTGATACATATATTTTTACAAAAACAAACAGCAAGTTTCTATCTAGCAGGCATAGGCAACCTGCCCTACACAATTACAAACACTTAAAACACTCCAAAAAGTATGAGTCATTGTACTTTTGTCTGAAAGTACTCCAACTACTACATAAAACATAAAATAAATTACATGTCACAAAATACTAATGTACATCAAAAATTTCAGCAACATTAACAATTTTCAAAGTAACAACCAACTCCTTGCATGTCTAATCATTTGATTTTGGCCGTTGTCCACACCAAAAGTAACAACCAACCTTAAAATGGATATCCTCAGTCTGTTCGATTAGTGGATTTGTTGTCCATTCTTAAAACTCTTTTCATGTGATAGGTCATTATTTTGTCATGTGGAAAGACTTTTATGTACATTCTCCTTTATTTCCCGTACAAGCTAATGGTATTCTTGCAGGATCATGTCAAATACGAAGTGTGGTAACTGAACGCAGTTTAGTCAATATCTTCTTTAGATTAGGATGCCATAGTTTGATCTAGTGAGTTCATCAAGCCACAAATTAAGCGTGTATTCTCGTGAAGGAGGGTTGGTTCAGTTTCATTTTGGAGAAGGAACTTATTCTTGCATTCTTACTTTTGGACCTCATCTTCCTAATTTTAATATGGATAATGGATCTAAGGTATTGTTGTAGATAAGTTGTCTTTTAATTAGCTCTTGTGGGCTTGCGGCCTTTAAAAGTGGACTTTGAGTCCGCTAGTCTTTGAACTACAAACTTATTTAACATTTTGTGTCAACCTCGCAAATTTTGGACTTATTTGTAACGTGGCTTGTGAGTATTCATATATTCATAGGTTTTTGGCGTTTAGTTTGTTGAACCATCTCTGTCTTTCAGTTTTAGATCTGTTATATAAGACTTTGGCTGAGAGCTTATCTTGCGTGTACATTGATCTGTTACATGCCAGATAAGTTGATCCTTACACTTAAATTACAAATAATGCGTCAATTAAGTTAATTGAAAGATTCAGAATCAAACTCACAGGGAACTTTTCAAATAGTCTCTTATTTATAAGTCAAACTAGCGTGGCAATTCCTGCATTACACAGTTAGTAACAATAATATAGATATATAAAATTTTAAAATATAAATATAACAATAATGAGGAAATAATAATATTTCAAGCAAGATAATTTTAAAAACTTTGGTCTTTGCACATAGCAAAGAAGTAGCTTTAATCCATAGCCTCTAAACTTTTTAAATTCCTGAGATTAACACTCCAAGATCATAGTGCGGTAAGAGCAACGACCTTAAAAAGAAGCCAGCCTAGCACACAGGCTAATTATCCTGCCTTGAAGATTTTACAGAGTGATTAAAAGTAAAAACGCACTAAGGACTCTCAAAGAACAGTAGAAGATTTGTAATAGGAAAGATAAGAAAGTAAGATGAAAAATCAGTATTTAGGGTGGACAAGGGAGGACTGTGACACAGTCTTAGTCTTCGTTCTGGGGTTCTAAGACCAAAAAGCCCACATCGAGTGGTATACTTGGAGGAAGTAAGCTACTTACGCGACAAAATGAAAATGCATTGTTATCATATTCATGGAGCCGTGTGATGAACCCCAAGTGAACTATTCTTTTGCCTTTTACTAAAGAATACCGTGTGTTCGTCACTTTAAATGGCATACGCTAATTTTTGGAAGAGTCTTTCTGATTGAAAGGCTCTGCAATGTTAGTTTAAAATTTTAAATGTATGATTTATATTATCTTATTTTAAATCTTAATTGTAACATTATTTATTTTTAACATAATTTGATTTTTAAACATTATCTTTTGGTAGTTATTTAATTTAAATGTGTTTTATTATTGCTTACTATGCTGCATGTTTGATGATGTTTTTGTCCTTAATTAATTGGATTGAAGATTATAATCACAGAGCTTAGTATAACTAAAGTAATTTGATGATTTTTGTCTTTTAAATGTAATTTAATGTTAAATTTAAGTTTGACAGTTATTTAAATTTAGTTTGCTGTATCATTTGTATTTCTGTTCTTGGCTTGTTGATTAATTTGGGACAGTTTTAAAAATAAAATATTAAAATTGGGCTATTTTGAAACATATTACCGGTATAGGACTGTTTTGACCGTTAACTGGTCAAACTTGTCAATTTGACTAGCGAGAATAGGTCCACGTTAGCAATTATTATTATTATTTTTAAAATTACATGTAAGAATTCGACGTGACAAAAAAATGCTAGTGAGAGTAGCGAAAATTACGAGATGACGCCATGTGACGTCTTCCTGTGATTTTTGCTAGTGGGAGTAACGAAAATGACGAGATGACGCCACATGGCATCATCCTGTCATTTTCACGTATGAGCGGGGAAAAAATACAGGATAACCCAAAACTTCGAAAGGGCATAACTTTTCACTCAGATGTTAGATTGGGGTGCTTTTTTTTTGTTGATTTTATATAACTTTTGAGATCTATGCGTTGGCAAATTCGTGGAGGGGATTTGGGCCTACCATTTTCCCAAAAAACCTTTCTTTCTAGGTTAATGGAGACCCGGAAGGAATTTATATGTACGCAAAAATCACAGGGAGACACCACGTGGCATCATCCTGTGATTTTCGCTAGTGGCAGTAGTGGAAATCATAGGATGACACCATGTGGTGTCATCCTATGATTTTCGCTACTCCCACTAGCTTTTTTTTTTGCAATGTCGGATTCTTACGTTTAATTTTAAAAAAATAATAATAATTGCTGATGTGGACCCATTCCCGTTAATCAAATTGATGAGTTTGATCAGTCAACAGTCAAAACAACCCTATGCCAATAATATGTTTCAAAACAACCCCATTTTGGTATTTTGTTTTTAAAATTACCCCAGATTGGTCAATTAGCCTTTGTTCTTAGACTACAAGTTTTGTGATTTTTTTTTTAGCTAATTATTTGGTTTGAAGATTGTAATGACAGGATGCTTAGTATAACTAAAGTAGCAATAGAGAGCTGAAAAATCATAGAGGACTTGAAGCAGAAGCTAGCTAGGCAGGCCTCTGTTAGGTTTCAATATCTGCTTTTGATTAGGATTCCTTATTTTGATCTAGTTTGAAATAGCAAGTGACGCATAAGAAAGGGGGGTTGAATTGTGTGTTAAAAACTTTTTAAACTATAAACCAAGTTCGAAAACGATTGAGCTAAAGGATAGAGAAAATAAGCACACATAGAAATTTATACTGGTTCGCTCAACCTTGAGCTATGTCCACTCTTTTCACCCAGAAGGTATCCACTAACCAATCTTAGTTACAAGTATTCTTCATGGCCTCTTCAGGCTTTACAATGCAATCACCCCATATTGCTTTACCAACCCAAGTATTCTTTGTTCACTAATCCTCTCCAGCCTTTTACAACAAAAAGATGTTTTACAAAAGGATTCAACTCACAATGAGGATACAGAAGATTAAGCACAATATCATAAAGTATCAGAGACTTATAAATTATCGTCCAGTGGACATGTAAAACAATAAGCATTTTTATGTTCATGCTTGATTCATTGTTTTTCACCCCTTTTTTGTTCTTCTTCTATCTTGATATATACAAAGTCTTCAGCGGAAAAGAGCCGTTGAAGAAGATTTGACTTAACTCTTCAAAAAAGGTATGCATATCGAGCTTTCAAACATGTCAGAAAAAAATAGCTTTTTGAACTGTACTAAAATGGAAAGAGCGACTCTGTGTGGGAGTTTTGCTTTTCTAAATATCCTTCATTTGGTTTGATAACTCAAGGAATTGACTTACTTTTTCTGTTTTGCTGCGCTTTTGTACTAGAAAGTTTCTGTTAACCATTTAATGCTTGAAATATTTTAACGTTAGATCTTAAAAAGGTAAGACATTAGTCTCGATATATGAAAGAAGGATGCATAGATTAAACGAGAGAAAACTTAGCCATTTAGAATCTTGCATCTGGACGTGTCTAGTGGTTGTCTAAAGTTTAAGAGCATTGTGTCCATATATGAAATTTTACTCTTAGACGGTCATCACAAAAGAGTTTATTAGACTCTCGTTTAAGATTGGACGCCGTAAATCTGTTAGTTTAAAAACAGAAACTTAGACTTTAATAAGTTTGTTATCTTCAAAATTTGAGAGTCTAAACGCTTCAACGTCTTTGGTTCCAACAACTTCAGCAAGCCACAAATTAAGGGTGTATTCTCATATAGGAAGGTAGGTTCAGTTTAATTTTAGAGAAGAATTTTAGAGCTAATCTTCCTTGTTTTAATATGGATAATGGATCTAAGACATTGTAGATGGATTGTTTTTCAGTTGGCTCTTGCGACCTTTAAAAATGGACTTTGAGTCCGGTAGTCTTTGAAATATAAACTTTTTTAAGACTTTCAAATTCACAAATTTTGTACTCTTATTCATAGGTTTTTTCTGTTTTGGTTGGGGAAATATCTCTTTCAGTTTTAGATCTGTTGTGTAAGACTTAGCTGAAAGCTTATCTAGCATGTACATTGATCTGTTACATGCTAGATAAATGGATCCTTACACTTAAACTACGGATAATATTTCAATTAAGTTAATTGAAAGATTCAAGGTCAAAGTCACATGGAACATTTTAAATAACTCTCTTATTTGTAAGTCAAACTAGAGTGTCAATTCCACCATTGCAGTTAATAATTATAATAGAGATATATAAAAATTTAAAATATAAATATAACAGTAATGTGAAAATAATAATATTTAGAACTTGCACATAGCAAAGACATAAGAGCAACGACCTTAAAGGAAATCAACCTAGCATACAAGCTAAGTTTCAAGCCTTGAAGACTTTACAGAGTGATAACAGCACATTAAGGACTCACAAAGAACAGTAGATTAGTAATAGGAAAGATAAGAAAGTGAGATAAAAAATCAAGTATTTATAATGGGTGGACGAGAGAGGACAGTGACGAGAGTCTTGGTCTTCATTCAGGGTTATTACAGATGAGTGGAGAGAAAGTATCAAGTGTATGGGTGCCTATA
Organism: Spatholobus suberectus; assembly: GCA_004329165.1. Classification (NCBI taxonomy): domain Eukaryota; kingdom Viridiplantae; phylum Streptophyta; class Magnoliopsida; order Fabales; family Fabaceae; genus Spatholobus; species Spatholobus suberectus. The sequence continues at coordinate 8,091,387 of CM014735.1, forward strand.
TTTATGACCAAAGCCCACATTAAGTGGTATATTATGAGCAAGTAAGCTGCTTATGCTATAAAATAAAAAGCTGTTTTCTATGTTATTTTTGTAGCCGTGTGATGAGTACAGAGGGAACTAATTTTACTGAAGAATACAGTGTGTTCGTTACTTTAAGCGGCATATGCCAATTTTTGAAAGAGATTTTCTGTTTGGTGGAAGGCTTTGCAATGTCTTTGGCATACAAACTACTGTTATTTGGTTCCTAATTCCTAAAACAAAATGTCATGACCAATAAGAATTACATAGGCAGATGGCTTCTCCCTTTCTTGCACTTAATTTTTGCATTAGACTTGTTTACTTGTGACCTATGAGATATGCCAAGTTCTGGCATCTTATCTGATGTTTGTTTAAAGAAAAAATAAATCCATTTATTAAAAATTACAAGTGTATGTACAAAGAAGACCATAAGAGAACATGGACAATGATATACACAATAATTAAAATTGCACAAGAGCAATATAGTACTTTACACATTGATGTGTACTTTTAGACATCTAACACTACAAAAATGGTACATCATAAAGATGATTTCAACTTCTGAATGTTTAGCCATAGCACTAATCTTTGAGTTGCAGACCATTCACAAACTCTACTCTGAGCCTCTATAGCACCACTTTCAGCCATAGCTTCTGCACAAGTTCCATCATCATTTTCCAAGACCAGAAGGGCATTAAAAGCACCAATAACCATGCTTTTTGAGCCTGGTCGAAGCAACCTTACCAATGCACTAATAGGCACTTCCAATACCACCAAGTAGAATTCAGAACTAAATTGCAGAATAATTGACCAAACAGAGGCAACAGACTCTCGTAAAGCATGAGGAAGGGAGGGGTTAGCCCGTAGTATCACTTCGAAAATTTCAATAACACCACCCTCTAGCAATTTCATTTGGCCACGTTAGCGCAATACTAACAAGGGCCTTTACAGTTCTCTGTTGCAATATGTGTCACTGGATCCTTCTGAAGGTGTTCTTCCACCAGTAGATGTGAAAGAAGCTCAGCATTGGAGAATCAAGCAAAGGGATAAATGGTTCTCTACTTTTGAACTTGTAACTACTTACATTGTATCCTAAGTCTTAATATCAAATGATTGGTTTTAATGACTGACATATATGTACTTGTTTCCAGCTCATCCTTGCGATAAGATAACAAGGAAGTAACAGTAAAATGTGAGACAATCACAATATATTAACTATAATCAATGATTTACAATACAATGAGCAACAAATTTTGTAAGTGAAAACTGTTAATATTTTTTGAGACAATCTATAACAGCACTGAATGGATCTAACACAATGGTAAGCATGAGCCCCACAGAATTTTTGAAGGAGTGTGAGTCTCAAATGTTTGAAGCTGTTGAAATTTATTCGTTGTTTACTGCCTCAAGTTCAGCTTTTGCTCTCCTGCCTTTTCCCTCCCTAGGCATATTTTAGTTTTTCTCTCAAGCTGGTTCTAAATCACAGGATGATTGATGAATTTGAGTCTGAGTTGCTCATGTGACAGGGATTTGTCCTTCTTGTAAAATCATGCTATGTAGTTATTTCTCTTCACCTGATGCAAACAATTTGTTTGCTTTGAGCCCCTTTGCCATTTGAAACAGTGCGACTGTTATCCTCAAGTTACACTACAAGTAGAAATGAATCACTTGTTTCATTGCCATTTGAGCCCCCAAGAGTAGGCAGACACAGATGAACAATATGCTCAGAATCAAACACACCAACATTTCTCATTCGATCACCCTGAAATATTGTTGAGAGATGAATAACAATCACACTGGAAGGGTTTGGTATGAAATGAATATGCTGTTGTGGTGCAAGTTACCTGTGCACAATAGCTAAGCAGCCTATCCATGCCCCAGGCATGGATTAAATCATTCTGTTGATAGAAAAATGATCAGATGAATATGAGTACATGACTACAAAAGAAGAAACCATGCTGAATCCATACTGATACCTGTATTTTCAGAAGAATAATACAGTAGATTTAGCCCAAGTGAGTTCTGTTTCAGTTTCTAACAATCTTCTAACATATAGCCTCTAAGTTGAAATGTTTGGTAAAGTACTATGTTCCTTGACTTCATGGTACTACTTATAATCTTACTCGTAAACATTTTCTGAGAGCAAGATATATGTTATATAAAGTATTAACAAATAACAAACTATTCCAACTAATGTAGCAAGTTATTGTTACCCTCTAGTTTGATTTGCATAATCTGCCAATTTACAGCATCCAATTTACAAAACAAACATAATGTTCACAATGTGCAAGTCTTCATTTTTTTCAGCAAGCTCATCATTATACACATTCCCATTCTCCCAGAACAGGAACGTGCATTTAAAAAAAATAAAATAAAATGAAAGTAAATGAAGGAGTATGGTTTTCACCGTCAAAAGTAACATATTCTTGAATATAAAGAAGAGTCAACAAGTAGGCACAAAAACATGAACTTCCAGCTTTTGATATTCTTTATTACCTAACCCAACAAAAGCGGTTTAGCTAGATATAGGTAAAATAGAAACAAACACAAAGAAAAACTTCATAGATCCTTGAAGAGACATGAACTTCCATCCTTGTCGTCCTTCTTGTACCTAAGGGATTATAAAAAGTCATAGATTTCGAGCTGAGTTGAACACAGTGCAATGTCAAAATGTAGTTTTAAGTTGAAAGCAAGGCAAACGTGTCTAATGAGTGTTGAGGCTAAGGGATAAAACCCCAATCACCCAAACATTTTGTGAGAGGGAGAAAGCTTACAGTTCCAAATTGAACCCGCAACCATGTTTCTGCTAGAACTGTGAACCAGACACGCCTCCATATATATATATATATATATATATATATTCCCCTATCAACCATGAAATTGCTCAAAATATTGCCCTGCTCATAAAGTTTCTTACAGCCACTTCTATTTATATTTTCCTTGAATTAGTCATAAGTTCTTAAAAATTGTTTAAATGTTATATTTTTATTAATTAATTTTAAATTTTTATTTATTCATACCATAACGAGTTAACCCAACTTTTTTTTAACTCAATATTTCTGATCGATAGTCAAAAATTAATTCTTTGACGTACATGTATCTATTTAAGGGTTAAGCTTTTTTGATAAATGTTCTTTCTATACACATAGATTTAGAGATTAAACTCTTGACCACATGTTTTAAGGACACGAATATCCGTCGGACATGTCACACCATATTGATAGGTAACACTCCGTTTACATCAAAGTGAATATTTGCTTTGTTTTTTGCCATTGATACTGGTCATTTTCGTAATGCAAATGTCAGAATCTTTCTCATGACTGGTTGGTGTCCATGGAAGTATAGACATGCTCACCTTGCAAGAAGGAGAAATCTTATTTTATTTTATTTTTTTGTAAGAAATCTTATTCTTTGTTAAATGAATCTTATATAATACTCAGAGAAAAAGATTTGTTGTCCATAACAGTACTGCACAGCTTGAATAATATTGTCTACCATGAAAGATACTCATGCTCTATACAAAAAAAGTGAACCTTATATATTCTTCTCACCTTATTTGTTTTGGTTTCTTCTGTTGCATTTTTTTTCTTGTTTTTACTAATTGCTATCTTTTATATTGCTTATCATTCACTCATGTTCTATCGGTAAGTGTGTGTTTGGGTGAGTGTTGGCAAAATTGATTTTGAGTAAAATTAATTTTGCCAAATCGATTTTAGTTAAAATTAATTTTGAAATGATGTGATTTATTTTTGGATGTTTTTATTATAAAAGTAAGTTAGTAGTAAAACTCAATATAAAATTTTTGATCTAATGCAAAAGTTACTTAAAGTCGAAACTAAACATGTAAAAATTTACCTAAAATCATGTCAATTGGTATTTCAAAGTGATTTTAGAGAATCCAACGTGAAACCAATCACAACCCACATTTATAAATTTAACCAAATATATAATCAAGTAGTTAATTAATAAAATCAACTGAAAAAAATTAATAAGATTTCTTCTACATACATTCAATTTCAAATTCATTTAAGCATACGATGAAATTGATACATTTTTTTTTCGAATTTATTTTTTCATATCCCAATTTTTTATATTTATTTTATATTTTTTTTCTGTTTTTTCTATCATATTACTAACAACATCTATTATTTTTATTTATTTTTAATCAAGAAATAATATTTTAGCCTTTGTAAGGATAATTATTTTTTATTTAACTAAAATGTATAATAAATAAATATTTTTTATATATAAATTATAATATAATTAAGATTCATAATGAATAAATATTTTAACATATATAAATTATAATATAATTAAGATTCATAATGAATAAATATTTTAAAATATATAAATTATATTTTAGATTTATGATAAATAATTTATATTATGATATAAGATTATTTTTAATTATGAACAATTTTTTAAAAAAATATTAAAATTTATTTTAAAAATAAAGATGAAAATGATAAATTAAAAGAGATAAGTTATCAAAAAAGTCAAATATAGGGATAAAAATAAAAGGAGAGTGGTTTGGTTTGAGATGATTCTTGGAAAAAAAAAATTAGGCCAATTGTTAAATCAAATTTAATTTAACATTAAAATAAAAAATGTATTTAAAAAATAAAATTAAATATTGAGTATATAAAGTTAGGCTAAAAACACTATCATTACTCGTAGGTGAATGTATACACAACCACTTTCTCTCTGGGTAGGCAGTGGAATAAGTGAGTAGTGACCAAGTAGCCGTTCCGCTTCTGATTTACGAATTACAAGGTGATTGGATCGGATCTCTCTCTCTTATTTTTATGTTCCGTGTTGACAATAATTGAATTCATGCCTAAGCTAGCTAGGTTAAGGTTTTCTCCTCCTGCTTTGTAATTTCATCATGAATTGCGCAGATTATTTAATTCATTTCACGAAACCAAACCTCAATCTCGAATTTCGAAATCCGAATCTATGTAGTAGGAATAGGATACCTAGTGGTCGAACTCGGATAAGTGCACTGCATCATGATTGTTCTTTGAGGAGGACCTTGAAAGAAATGCAAACTCGGTCAAACTCGTGATTTTATTCCCGAGTGAGCAAATTTTGCAACAAAGATCCAAATTGTCCAAAGCGGCGCCGTTTCGCTAGGGTTTGTTGGTCATGTCCCCCTTTTTTCGGTTTTACGATCGCTCGCTCGCTCCATTCATTTGTCACGAACCAGTAGCATAACAAGACGACGCTGCGAGCTTGGTTGTTTGGGCCTCACCAACGACTTCTGGTCTGATTCAGTTGGTTGCTTACTTATCCCATTCCCATTTGTTCCGTTATTTTTGGTCTCAAGTTCAGATACTGAACTAGTCCGTCCTTGCCATGTTAGTTAAGCTTGAAAACTAACAGTTTGTCACTGTGATTTCATTACTTTTTGTCTACTGCTCTAGATTGCTGGTGTGTTGTCCTGTTGCTGCTCAATTGTGATAATTGTCAGTATGAACTTATGCATGTATGTCATTTATAGGTTTTATAATACTATTTTTTGTATTAGGTAAATTCTTACGACTTATGAGTTTACGAGTCAAGTCTGTGAATGCTCCACAAGCTTCGAGTTTGACAATCTTGCATGTACATGTATATAACCTTTGTGCTTCTTATGTTGCAGTTAAATTTTAGCAAGTCAAAGTTTCCTCCAGGAAGTTGCTCTTGTAATGGATATAATCTCTCAGTTACAAGAACAGGTTAATTTGATTGCACATTTGGCTTTTAATACCGTTGGGACATTGCAAAGGGATGCCCCTCCTAATCGGCTGTCGCCAAATTATCCTGAACCACCTCCGCATCCTACAGAGGATGGGGCAAATTTTTCAGAACAGCCAAAGCTGATGAGTTCTGCTTTGGTGAAGGCTGCTAAGCAGGTATGTAGCATATTAGTCAAAAGTGACAAGGAGGCTAGTATATGATACTGAGTTGTTTTATCTTACCTCAATGAAGAGAGGATGTAATTTGTTACTAATAGCCATGCCTCATGAAAGACAACACACATCAACACTGGATCAGTAGACATATATATATATATATATTCAAAGTATTGTTAAAATTAAGTGTGAAATCATCCGCAATTCAGAAAGTATATGAAAATATATCACAGATAAATGTGTAAAATATGTTTAGAAAGTTTCTAAGAAGTTTCAAATATGGAAATGTAGTATTCATATGTTTTAAAGAATACTGCTTAAATGTAATGGAGAGTCAGTGCTTGACACGTGTTGGACACGGATATGTCTCCTCTCTTGGAGTGTTCGTGTTTTATAGTTAGGTAACATTTGCTTTCTAATGGGAAGAAAGGTTCCTACCTAATGAAATTCTCATTTTAGGAAACAAATGATTCATTCACCTTTTATCTAGTGCAAATTTGGTTTGCTGCTGAAAATGTACTTTTGCACTTTCAAATCCCATTCTGGATCTTAAATAATGAATTTTTCACTGTTTTATATTGTTAAAAAGGAGGAATGTAAACTGCGTTCTGCTGCCTTGATCATCCCAAGCCAACACTGACATTCAAAGAAAAGTAGAATTTTGTTGCTTTTGGCTGAACATCATTTTGGAAGTTCTCCTTACGTGCTAATTTTACATTTTTATTCTTCAAGGCTATGTTTAATATTATTTAAATTTTGCCTTTTTTTTTTAAATTATTATTTATCAGTTTTACACTGTAATTAATTTCACAGTCAGAAGAGTCATTTTAATAAATACTTTCTGAACAAAACTGTTATCCGAAAAACGTTGCTTTGATAGCTAAATGGTTTTGGCCTTTTCCTCTCCTCTACAGACTACCTCTTTATGGTATTAAGTTATCAAGGGTAAGTATGGTTTGAATTCTAATGGGTGGGATGACAATTCAGTGGTTAAAGCAACACATGCTAGCCCCTATAAATTCATATCTCAAGGTTATGCTTCTTTTAGATCTTTTGTTCCCCTTAGTTTTGGCTAATGGATCCCATATTAAATTTTGGGAGGACCCTTGGGTGGGAAATGTTTATCTTTTTTATGCATTTCCTAGACTTCATCGGTCTAATTTGCATACAATGCTCCTATAATTCAGTTTTATTCTTCATCTGATGCTGTTTTTTTAAGAAATATGCACTATAGGGAATTCTCTGAATTACAGTCCCTTTTGGTCTTGTTGAATTCAGTCCATATCTCTTGAAATCCAGGCCAGAGGATTTGGTCTCTTGACACATCGATTTATTTTCTTGCAAAACTTACTTCCATTTTCTCACTTTGTCTCCCAAGTCCCTACAATGATTCTTTCGTTTTAGATAAATCAATTTGGAAATCAGTTGCTCCTACAGAGGTCAAATCTTTTGTTTGGACTGTTGTTCTAAGCTGGACTATTACCAGTGATTTAATTCAAATTTAAAGATCTCTAACTGCTTTGTCCCCTGATTATTGTGTTATGTGCAGATTGAGTTTTGAAAATTTTCTCATTTGTTTTTTTTTGCACTGCTCATCCGTTTCCCTTCTTTGGAATAATTTGTTTGGTGTTTTTGGTGAGCATTGGGTTTGCCCTAAGGATCTCCAGAAGTTCCTATATGTTAACTTTAGAGGTTTTGACACTAATAGAGATGTTAAAAGGCTTTGGTATTGTTCTCCATTTTGTGGTTGTTTGGTGTACATGATTAGAAAGAAATGCCAGATTTTTCACTAGTCAAATGATGCCTCTGGAGTTTAGGATCAAATAGTTCTCTTAGTTTCTTTGTGGTGTTCTGCTAATGGTCTTTCTAGGGGTTATCTTTGACAGATCTACATAGATATTGATATGCTGTGTTACATGCATCATCATGTTCTTAGTTTTTTTTTTTTTCTTTCATTTTTGGTTTAGTTCTTAAAGATTTCTCGTCCTCATGCATTTGATCTCTCCTTTCTTTCTTACTAAATTCTTTGTTTATCAAAAGAAAAAAAAAAAGTCCCAAACATAAAACTTAATCTTCTGAAGTAATTTTTCTGCAATATATTCTATTGAACATACTAATTATCCAAACATATTCTAAGGCTGGCATGAGTGCATATGGTATTATTTCTTGGAGAAAAATATTCATGTTACCTGTGAATAAAAGAATTTGATTGTTCTTTCAGGATAATTGAGAAACAAGGTGTGGTATCCTGTATTCCAATTACATGGTTCTTTTAGAGGATAACATGCATAATACTGGCTTAGAAATTGTAAACCAACATTGGACATGTGCATAGAACCAAATTAACCAATTAGAGTCTAGCCTATATTTTTCCTGTTATGTAATGTTGTACTTCATTATGTATCATGCCTTATATCTTCTATATTAAACAAATAATTTTATTAGATCACTCATGAGTGGTCCGTTGAAATATATGTGGTTTCTTCTGCAGTTTGATGCATTGGTTGCAGCACTTCCAATATCTGAGGCAGGTGAAGAAGCACAGCTTAAGAGGATTACAGAACTACAAGTATGGAACTCAGAGTGTTCTTTATATGTGATTGGCTGGTGTAGTTAATAACAAGTAATCTAATTGTCACAAACAGTGTTTATGCTTTTACATTGCTTCTGCATTTTTCCTTTCAGGCTGAAAATGATGTAATAGGCCAAGAACTTCAGAAGCAATTGGAGGCTGCAGGTCTGTGAGTTTTCTGTTTATCTCTGAAGTCTGAACTGCTATCTTGATTTCTCTTTTATAACACGTGAAAGTGTAAATTGGTGTTAAATAGCAAAAATAAATTTTGTTAAATTAGATTCTTAGAAAAAGATGTCCTGGAGCACAATTTTCATATATAGCAAATATCAGTGTCGTGTTTAATTTGAGAAAAACGAATTGAAAATACAAAATTGGTTTGTTCATGCAATATTAAGCATTTATAGGCTGTCCAGCTGTAGTAATTCGGTAAAGGCTGAGATGCATCTGTGATTGGCTTTATACATGGTTCTTATTCAAACCAAGATTCTCAAAAATCAAAATAACAAGTGTTGTAATGTGCATTCACTTATTGTTCGTACTGAAAATGCAATAATATTAAAATTATAAACGACTTGTGCATTGGATTTTAGGATGTTTGGACTTTTGAGTAGGTTGACTACTTAACACCTACTGTGTTCTTGTTGTCAGAGAAGGAATTGAACCAGGTTCAGGAGCTGTTTAGGCAAGCATCAGATAATTGTTTGAACTTGAAGAAACCAGATGACAATTAGTTAGTTGTGTTCCTGGCGAGGTCAGAGATGAATTTGGCCGCAAGTATCTCAACTTGACACAATGCAGGGACTGCTGCAGGAGGATTTTCCTTTTCTCCATGAAGTCTTGGTTACCTGAAATAGTTGTATTCTTTCGTATGTTGTAACTTTTGCATGACACACGATGTTTTGCTGAGTTGATCAACAGTTGAGATACTGGTAATTATATTCCTGCTCTCGAAGGAAAGGCTTATTGTCGTTAGGTGTTTATATTAACCATCTTTATTCATGTAGTCTCCGAAAAGTAGACATTTTATAGTTATAGTTTTTGATTGAAGCTCGTTTAATTTTGTGATTTAAGTATCATTTACTAGTTAAGTCATACGTATTTCGAATAACCTGCTGCAACTACTAACACCCACGCACACGGTATGGGAGCTATTGAATAAATTTAATACTAACCATTTAGGGAGAGTATATAGTAAGAATTCTTGATTATTGTGATAAATAAGAATTATAAATCTGAGTTATACAATTATAAATAAATGGTAAAGATTAAACTTTAGTTAGTGGTTATATCATCACTTAAAAATATCTCGTCTATATATTTTTTAATTCTGACCTTATACTGTTATTTATAGTTCTTATTTTTTATAATAATAAGAGTTTTCACTTAATATGTTTCCAACCATTTATTTATGGTTGTGCAAGAAGATTGGTTACTCGTATTAGAACATATTTACACTTGATTTGTTGCTTAGACATCAGTTGCTCCAGTAGTTTGAAAAACTGATGTTTATTATCTGTTGCTATTAGAATATTGCTTTAAGGTTTTAAAAAAATAAAAAATGCTCAAGGGTTATAGATTCAGTTTCCTTCTATTTTAAATAAAATTTTTATCGTTGTACACGCCAGCTTTTACGTTATATTTCATGCAACATTAGCTTGTTTGGATTTTTCTTTTTTGTTAAAGGAAAATAATTCCGGAATAAAACGTATTTTAGAAGGATTAATTTTTTAAAAATGAGTTCAGTATTTCGGAATGTTTACTTGCATAATATTGTAGAGATTTATTTATTTAAATAGTATGAAGTTAATTTTGGGCGTAAATTTTTTTATTAAACAATGATATAAAGGATTTTTAAACATGACACATACATTTATTAAACAAATGATAAAAATATTAAGAATGTAATTTTGATATACTTTTTAAAAATAATTTGATAATAAGATATCATTCATGATTCAATGAGTTTAACAATAAAATGCCAAGTTCATTAAATATTATGATAATACTTGATGATAGTATACTTTTCACTAAGTAGTATATAAGAATAAAATGCCGACTTCATATATTAAAAGTTTTAAACATGACACATACATTTATTAAACAAATGATAAAAATATTAAGAATGTAATTTTGATATACTTTTTAAAAATAATTTGATAATAAGATATCATTCATGATTCAATGAGTTTAACAATAAAATGCCAAGTTCATTAAATATTATGATAATACTTGATGATAGTATACTTTTCACTAAGTAGTATATAAGAATAAAATGCCGACTTCATATATTAAAAGTTTTAAACATGACACATACATTTATTAAACAAATGATAAATATATTAAGAATGTAATTTTGATATACTTTTTAAAAATAATTCGATAATAAGATATCATTCATGATTCAATGAGTTTAACAATAAAATGCCAAGTTCATTAAATATTATGATAATACTTGATGATAGTATACTTTTCACTAAGTAGTATATAAGAATAAAATGCCGACTTCATATATTAAAAGTTTTAAACATGACACATACATTTATTAAACAAATGATAAATATATTAAGAATGTAATTTTGATATACTTTTTAAAAATAATTCGATAATAAGATATCATTCATGATTCAATGAGTTTAACAATAAAATGCCAAGTTCATTAAATATTATGATATTACTTGATGATAGTATACTTTTCACTAAGTAGTATATAAGAATAAAATGCCGACTTCATATATTAAAAGTTTTGGCTAATGTTATTAAACTTAAACCGATAGTTGATTCAGTTAGAGCACTCAATCAGTGAGTTAGTGATCGAACTAGTGAAGCAATAATTGAACTGTATGAATGAATAAGTATACATTAAATTTGTAAATTTTATACTAAAATTATTATATATAAATCACATTTATCATATAGAAGCTAAATGGATACTCTAGTGTAGTGTCAATATTTCTTCTAAAAACACTTAGGACATGAATTCAAGCCCCATATAAGGAGTTTATAAAGCCCAGACAGAATTTTCATGGCATTTGAGTAAGTTCCTGTGCTGCACTTGAGCCTATGTGTGACTCCTCCTAAGTGGCCGGAAAAAGTTAAAATTAATTTTTTTTCTTTGCGGATTATGACAATTAATCAAAATTAAGTGATCATTTTACCTATTTTTTTTCAAGCTTAAAAAGTTACTTTAAAATTGAAGTTAAAAGTAAAAGCGTTAGATTTAAAGCTAAAGTTGTTTGGTAATTTATAATTTTTTAAGCTTAAAAGTTACTTCTATGTTAAAATTTTGAGTAATGTATTCTTGAATCTTAAGATTTAAAATAAAAGAAGAAAAGAAGAACGAGAAGTCAAACCCCTAAAGCTAACATTTTCAAAAGCTCTTTTAAAAAAAAAATCTTCATTAAAAAATGCCTGCTTTTGTCAAAGCTCTTTTTCTTACAATTATATTCAGTTTAAATTTTTCTTCTGAAGAGAGAAGTCTAAAATAAGCTGGGTCAATCTAAGGGGATAGGTATCAATAATTTCACCATTACATGCACTATATTATATCTTTTTTAATAATCAAATAAAAAATTAAGAAGCTTAACGAATTTTCTAACAATTTTTTTTGAAACAATGATTTAAACTGAACATTTTGTTGAAAAACTGCCAATTGATAGTTTAGGAAATCTTAAAATTGGTTTACAACTTTTTAAGATAAACTATTCATTAAAATTTGATTTATTTTGTATTAAGTTTTAACTTAAATGTAGTTTATCAATGTTTGTTGATCGATGTGACAAGGAGTGTGGTTCCCTTTAAACAAGATCCCATGTTCAAATCTCGTGAACAGAAAAAATAAATATTAAAAGAGCTTTGATGTCACAATCCACCCAAGGAAGTGACTGATGCACAAGTTTTAACAATCACTTAGCCTAACAAACCTAATAATAAGATTCTACTAAGGACATGATATCAGTTTAGTTATGGAGTTGTCCAAAATCTGATAAAATTTCTTCTAAAATTTGAGCAAAACTATACAAAGTAATTTTATTTTTTTCATAATTTTCTGTTTTTGTTTTCTATGTTCACTGTTTCTTATATAAAGTTTTGAAAACAGAAGACAGACTGAAAATAAGGTAAGATTTTTGTAATCAAAAGTGAAAATTAAAAATAAAAACAAAATATTTTCTTAAACCAAATGTCTCTTAAAGATTTAATCTTTTGATTATCATTTATTAATACCCACTATTCAAAATCTCTACTTTTGCATTCAAATTCTCATAATACACTTACCAACCAATTGGGAGGTAGAAAAGCTTGAGAGATTATCAGAATTAGAGTAAAAGAAGCATGAATTAAAGAATAGAAACTTACCTTAAGCTTGATTACCAATGGGTGCAAGAAGATAATGTGATAGTTGAAGGAAAATGGGGAAAAAAAGAAGGAAAAAGTGAATAAACAGGGGAAGGGAGAAGCGTGCAACAAATGGAGAGAATGAGATTGAGGGGCGGGGGCCCGTGGGTCTTTTTATCAAAAATAAAAAATAAATGAATCTTTTTCCTTTTAGATAAAATTATAAGATTGTCCCCTCTCATAAGTTAAAATAGTGCGACACACTTGTCTTAAGCCGACTTGACTTGGATCATCGGAATCTAATGTGATTTCTGAGTACCTAGGATCTAAGAGGGAAAAATTCAAACATAAATTTTATAGAAAAAAAATTTCAAACATAATTTAATTAAAATTTGTTTTAAACCAGTTTTCACCTAATACATTTTTAAATTTTATTTAAATTAATATAACTTACTAGGTTATTGACCTTTGAATGAACAAACTCTAAAGTGAATAAACAGCCCTTTAAAGTTATTCCTTGTACATTAAACAGCGTTAGATCTAGTTAAAAGAAAGAAAAAAGAAGAAAGTATAACAAAATTGGATGAAGAAAAAGACATGGTTTAAAATGATGCTTCTAATATAGACTTTTTTGTCAAAAAAATTTGTTCAGATGAATCAATTTTTAAAACTGATTAATTATATTTGACATGTAATTAAGTTCCGAAACATCCAATGAATGTTGTACTACCCGACAGCAGTTTCAAATTTTCTAGACTTGATTCAATTTAAAGCAAGCCTTTTATATCTTAGTACATGGCAATCATTTCATTTTGTAATAAATATGAATGATCATTTTGTACTAAATATGAAAAAAGGATGGAATGATCAAGATTAACTAATAGCATGTCAATGCCAAGGCAAATCAATTATGATTGTTGGAGATCTACATGGGAAGTGTATTCCACAGCTCTCCCAATCAACGTTTGTTAACCATACCCATTATCAGAAACTCTTGGCCACCATTTTATGCAAATTTAACCGGCTGAGATTGTACATTACTCAACTTATGAGACTTGTTCAATGACCGTGAATTTTTTAATAGTGATTAAACCGTATAACAGCATGAAAAATACTTAACATATATCCACTCTCTCTTCCATCTTATTTCCACTTCATTTTTCTCTCTATCTCTCTCTTCATTTTTCATCACATCATTTGTCACATTTATTCTCTTCTCTTCTTTTATCTTTTCTCTCCATCTCTCTTATTTCCACTCATACGCCCCAAAAATAAAGTGTATGTTTATCATTACTCATTATAGATGTTTGTTACATTATGATACCGTGTTCCATTTGTGACACAAACAAAGTCTAGAGATTTTTTGTTGTTTTAGATTTTGATAAAATTGATCAAGAAAAATCAATTTTGATAAAATTAATTTAAAGAAAATAATGTGTTTGAATATGATATTTTAAAGGTAACTTAACCTAAATGTCGTTTGATTAATAAAATAAAACTATTTTTATAGTGTAAATAAGTTGTAAATCCGAATTTCAAAATGAATTCTACTTAATCAAAAAAGAAAAGAAAAATTAATGCACCCAAAATCAATTCTACTCATCACAAAATTGATTTTTCCCCCTTCAAGTGTATGTTTAATAACACGGTGAGTCTAAATCACTGTAATTTTCTGAAACAACAAATAGTTGATGTATTGATTTCACCATAATTTTACAAGTGAATGTGATTCCTACCAATCCAAAACAGACTAGAAAATTACCCAAACACAAAAGGTACTGTACAATCTTTATTTCGCCACCCCAACGGCCGTTGGACTCCTAAATGAAAAGCTACGTATTCTTGTAATGAATAGAAGCAGCAGGTATGATCACTGATCGGTGAGCTGAAAACATTATTTCACTTTTCCTTTTTTTAGGGAAAGGGGAGGGGGAAAATACAAAATTCATTTCTATCGGTAAACATACAGTATGCCACGACACATGAGCAATATTAATCTACATTAACTTAATTCACAAGTCACAGTGACCTAATCTGTAAAATGTTTGATAAGTGTGTGTGTAAAAAAGTTGCACCCAACATAAACTGACGTTCATTCAACGAAAAGATAGTCTTCCTTCTCCGTTTTCTGTCTAGGAAAGTGTGGAAGTCCGTTTTCTCATCTCCCAACGAAAAACCAAACACACACTAAGACATTTCATGAAGCTGTTTTGTCCAGTCAAAATGTTTCCACTCTGTGCAAAAGCTAGCAACTGCTTCCTTTTGTACCTCCACTGCCTCGTAGCGGTGTCGCCTATACATGTCCTCCTCTGCCAAATGTAACATGCCTCTTATGACATTCAAGCCAAGGCTGCTCTTAAATTGCTTTTCATCATCAATAACATGGACAAAACCCTTGTTTAGACCAAATTCAACGTGGAAATATGGAAAGTGCTTAGGAATTGAATTGCGCAATCCCTTTTTACTTGTATCAATAAGTTTCTTTGCATTATGCTGGCTCCACTCATCTTCAGCTTCATCAATAGCCTGTGATGAACCCAATTTAAAGAGTTTAGAATTTTAAAATACACATATGTAAAAAATAAAAAACATAAATATTAAATGAAGTAATAATGGATAGAAAGAAGAAAACCATCAACAACAACAACAAAGCACAAGATAGAATGGATCTTTTATCAAAAGCACTGGAATACCAATTCTCAAGTGAAAACTAGATAAATTGAGCAATAATAGAAATATCATTTAACAAACCTATCCATACTAGTATGCTTTTAATCATATCTGTCACTCATCAAAGACCATATGTAGTAAGGGTGTGAAAATAAAACCATAAAATGCACTGAACTGCATCCAAAAATAAAACCATTTAAACTAGTGTTAAAAGTAATCTGGTTTTATCGCTGGTGTGGATAAATGTTTTATATGTATAAGTTAGTTAACTATAACCAAACCAAACCAGTTTAAAAGTTCATGAATTTAAAAGCTTTATTCACAACAAACTCAAACTTGGATAGCAAGTAAACCAAATTCCTAGAACAGATTCAATTCCTGATTGTTTGAGCTCCAATTTTCTTCAGAGTTTGACAAGAAGCATGTAGAACAAACTAAACTCTGATGGATGAGAGAGCTCAAAAGCCAAGTGAATCTGTTAGGAGTTAGGACAGAAGGGAAGGGGAAATTAGTTAGGGACAGTTAGAATAGTTAGTTAGTTAGTTAGAGGGGATCAATTAGATAAATAGGGGAGTACAAGGGGGGAAAAGGCATTCAAACAATTAGAAGATTTGTAAGAAAGGGGGAACCCGTGGAGGAGAATTCTATCTCCTTGTTCTGTTCAGCTTCATTCAATTAATAAGAATCATCTTTTCTTTCACCTAACTCCTTCAGAGGTTACTGTCAGAATCTCAGTGAGAGCAATACTTTGCTTATTCAGTCTGTGCTAATCAAATGATCACAAAATTTGTCTCCTATGGTGGTAGCAATGGAGGATTGCGTCAGAGAGTTTAGTAGCTCTTCTGTCGAGTTGGCTTTGGTGGGAGAGGAAGAAGAATTTGTTCCCCAGCTCCTTGAGGATGACCTCTTCCTTCTGTAGCTCTTCTGCCGAGTTGGTGTTGGTGGGAGTTGAAGAGGAAGAACTGGTTGCCCAGCTCCTTGAGGATGATCTCTTCCAGCCCAAGAATGAGACCATCATTGCTTCTATTGTGCACTCTATTGATGCCTCCATTGCTGGTTTGATTTCCTCTGTGAAGCTCCATGTCGTGCAATTTGGTGGTTCCTTTTACAGTTTTAGGTTGTGCTTGGTATAACATTAATATTTGGTTAACTAAAGCATAATAACCATTTTATTTTGGTTTTTTTCTTTTACTTTTAAGGTGGTTACAACATACGATACAACTATCCTTTATACTACATATCTGAACTGCATTGTTTTTTATTTATCATGGTTCAGTTTGCTTGAATTTTTAAACTGAACCAAATCATTCCCTAAATGCATAATAAAAATCAACATCCTTTCCCAACCAATACATAATCGATATCTAGTAAACAAAGGCAGTAATGCATCTTGAAGCAAATGCAGAGACAGCGTGTTAATTAAGGGCCACCCAACGCACATCTTAACAATTGCACTATGAAGTAGAAATGCCCGCCCACAACTTTTCAGGGATTAACAAACAATTACCAGACATCAAAAAGGGTAATAATCAATCAACCTCATGTGGAGCTAATATCAGTTCGCCACATGAATTACATTCCTGAAGTCTCTTCTCTGTCCTCAACTTCTATAGCAATTTTTTTTTTGGGAGGAGGGAGGCGGGGAGGATATAGACATAGACAACTGGGGTTTTAGGGTCCTCTAAATCTCACATGCAATGAGCGGGATGCCTGGAGTTGGCCGATGGAGACAAAAATGAAGCAGCAGCTGTATAGATAAAAGCTTTAAAAGAGAGGTAGTTATATAAGGCAGGCAACCTTCATCTTTTCAATGTTCAATTTGTGGCTCATCATTTCAAAGTTAGCTGATTTGAAATTCCTCATTTAATGGAATTTATCATTATCTATGTCTAAATGTGATACATGACTGGGTAGTTTAAAACCCAAATGCATTAGAAAATAAATGTCAAAACTTGATAACTGTACATAATTTCCTCATTCAAACTGCGTGGACCAACTTCCTATTAGCAGTTTCTACCATATATTTGTTAGTTCATGAAAGAAAGACATCCAGTGAAACACTAGATAACTTTAACTATAGTATAACTATTTCAGCATGTTACTCTCCAAAAGTTTGTAATTATATGACACGTAACTTCTAATGTAGCTTTTATGAAAAATTAAATTAAAAAATGGAGCTTATAAATATAGGAATTGTTAACGAAAGCAGTCCTCTTTCGGAAAGCATGATCCCACATTTCTCATATCAATAATATCTGAATTGCAAAAGAATGATTCCTTGAATGACCCATGATCTCATTCTCATATCCCTCAAATCCCTTGCTTCATATTTATTCAATATTAAGTTATGACAGAATCTAACTCCAGAAAGAATTTCGGCTTTCCATCAAAATACGATAATATTAAGGAAGATATAGCTCAAACAAGGATCTCTGTTCCCAGGCCTAACCATTAGTTACAGAAGTGTTTCTGAAGGCTTATTACTAGTAAAGTTTGGTCCTGTATACCCTCTCAATACAAAATCACAGCATTAGATCATAGTTATCAATCTTGGATAGCAGCGCGTAGGGCTAACTCCGAAAATGCTATAGGCTGTAGTAGGATAGTGGGATGATTGCTATTTTAAATATTATAATACAAACTAAATAATTCAGACTACACATATAAATACTCAAAAAAAAAAAGAAGCTAAAATTAAAGAAATTCATGATAAATAATAAGACAGTTTACGCACACAATTACCATCAATCTAGGAGCAATAAGAACATAGTAATGAAGTCAAAAACTGAAAGATGATGGTGAAATTAATAGAAAAGGAACATAACAAATTGGATAAAAAATTAGCAAAATGTGAACTGGGTGGGAAGTCTAAAAGAAGAACGGAATACAAGATAAAAAATAGTCCTATAATGTGTGAAGGAATAGAGGTCAAAACAGAGGTAACTTTTAACGATGTTCCAAGGGTAAAAATGGGTTTTTGAAGCCTATATCATGGTAGTGCTGCTATAGTGTGCAAAAAGCCGCTATTTTTACCTCTATTGCGGCTGCTATGGCCACTCCACTATCCCACTATAGCGCGCTATTGACTATTATGCATCAGATATGACCATATAAACTGCTACAATAGTTCAGATCAATTGCTTAAGAAACCAAGAAAGAAACTCTGAAAGATTAATTTCATGCTAGCTTTAAGAACACAACACCATTATGCAATTAAGTGCAGCCTGATAGATTAATAGTTCATTTCACGGATGCAAAAATGAAAGGCATTGATTTTGAAGAGAGAAGATAGCAATCAGTACTGCACAAGAAAATAATGTTTGGCATCTCACCTTTTTAAAGTATAGAGGAGCCTCTTTGGCAATATCTTGGGGTAAAGGAATGCACTCAACCATACAATGCCATCGTTGCTGTGCCAATCCCATCACAGTTTCAAGAAACACTACCTCCTTCTCTTGCTTAGCAAACATCATAATTAGGCACTTCTTGAAGTTTCGAATTTCTGTCCACACATTATCATCCACGGTTCTTGTAGCTGATTCATGCTGTCAGATAAAAGGAAAAGACAAAGTTACAAATGTAAAATTCCATGAAAATAAAAAATAACTAAGTTGCTTATAGCACAAACCCAACTGGCTCAAAAATCTGTTGAGCACTTTCAATTCACGTCACATTTATACAACTTAATGTTGCTTCCAATGCATGCAATAATACTGATCTACCAAATTACCATCCCAATTTCAAGAAAGCAGCATCAGATACACTTCAATTCTCATTACTATGATCTATTTGAATATTCTCCTGGATCCACATCATTTATTTAGGAATGGTTCTGGTCATAAAGGAAAATCTTCATCTGTTGAATCCCTTGTCAAATAGCATCTTTTTCCATAAGAAAAAACATCAACTAAAGAACTTAATCACTCATATTGCAGGGACTGTGTTCAATAAACAACAAGCCCACACTGCTTTCAACCAGTTTCAACTCTGAAGGAGACACCGACAGTAGCAGAAATTAACGTCACCTGAATTGGTAAAATACAGCAATGACCAGGCACCACAGGCTGCCACTGTGGCAACATAAGATATGTGAAATTTGCAATTGAAACAACAAGATGCATAGGCCGATTTGGATTTTCTAAACAAAAGAAGCATCTGTCTTGCTGAGTCAAGAATCGATTTGTCTTTCTTTGGATAATCTTGTGATCATCACCTCCTTGCTTCTTTCTACTCTTTCTGCTTGGACCATCCTCAAAGTCATATTCATCATCAGCCTGAGTAGAAGCCTTAAACTGCTTGTTCTGCATTATCTTGCGAGCAAGATGCATATCAGCATCATCCTCTCCTTTCTTCTGCTCAGCAGATATCTTCTGCATAGCATACCTACAAAAAGCAAAATGTCACCGTTAAAAACATAAGAAATAATGAAATTTTATAAGAATAAATAAAGCTGTAGAAACCAATAAAAATAATGCAACACATCAAACATGTTTACAAACTTACAAAGAAGAATAAAGAAATGCAAACTAAATTTTAAAAAAATAAGAGTTGCCCTGTTTTTCTGCAATGTAAGAAATTTCACCTTGTGCACAAAGATTTCACATCAGAAATGAACAAATCAAGTGCGTATGGGAAAAAGGAGAACAGAAAAACAAATACACAGAATTCCAAGATGGGAAAATACCTGCTAGAACTTCCCTCAGTTCTTGGTCTAATTGTATGATCTTGATTTCCCTGCTTTGTGTTCATAACTTTTGCTTCTTGCTGCCCACCAAAACAAGAACAAAAACCAGACAATGAAATCAAAATAATCAAGAAACTAGAAGGATATGCTTTTGTAGACAATAGATAAATTCAACATGTTGAAATTTTTTGTTTCCTTATTTTACCTGTGTAAATACTATTTGTTTCCTTGTATATATGACAACTGTGTAATTAGTAATTAGGAAGGATTTTCAGGCTGTAATTACTAGATTTAATCCCTATAATCAAGGGATTTTGACCATACATTGATCATTATAAGTTGAAAAGACTGAGGGTCAACCTCTCGAGCATTTCAGAATCAATTTCAGTTTTATTTTCAAGTCAATAGACTAGACTAATGTCACCTCCTCCCAAAGAAATATACAATAATAGCAAAAGGGAAAGAAAGATAATGTACTCTTACGAAGCTAGAAGTTTTTCAAACCCTCCCCAAATTTCTACCATCTTCTCCCAAATTCCACTTCCAAGAAAAAACAATAGAAAACGTGGAAGAGAAGAAGTCCACAAAGAACAAAATGTATAATTTCAGGACAAGTGATGAAGCAAGATTGACAAAGAAAAAATTTACTAACAAGTACCAAATACTGATGGAAAGCAAACTTGTTAATGCTGCAAGGACCAGAGAAACCATGAAGGCAGTTATAATTCATTATAGACTTTTCAAGGCACCAGGAACAGAGAAACCCAGTTTTTCTTAAACTGTAGAGGAAGGACCATAATCACAAACATTGAAACCAGTATCTGAAAAAGCAGTTTATTATGGCTATTTCTACTTTATCTAATCTGGTAAGAAGGAATAGACTAATTGCACATATTGTCAGATTCAATATTTAACAGGCAAATGAAATGGTTGAGAAAAAAAGCATGATGCATTAGTTTAAACCACAAAAATGATAAGAGGCAAACAAAGTCTAGAAAAGACACCATATTCTCTTATTTTATGTCTTACCATCAGTTTCTCAGCTTCTTCATGCTTTCCCTTCAAACGAAGTTGCATAGCCTTTGCTGCCAACTGGTTTGCACTCATCTCATTCTTGACTACTGCACTTCTTTCTCCATGTGTGTTTGCTTCCAATGAAACCTTTTCCAATTCAACACTTTCCAAAACAGAGCCATCAGAATTATTACTCATCTTGCTACCAAAATCACACAGAAAGCTTCCATCATTAGCAAACTTATTTAGGCTAGATACTGCAGCAGAGATGACCCCAGCACCCTCAGCTACCGCTTGTTGGCTCTTTCGCTTTCCCCAAGATAAAGAATCTCGAACTTTAGGTGCTTTCATTTCATGGTGCCGAACAGAAACATCCTTTAAGTAGTCCTGCTAGTGTTTCATTAGCCAATTTACTAAAGTATAACGGAATATATTTCAGAACTCCAGAAAAATGAGATGAACACCATAAAATTTATTAAACACAAAATCCATTGAAGGAACAAGAAAGAAACATGGAACAGTTCTCTATCTGTTATCAAAATTACCCTTTTAGAATCCCTTTGACCACGCTTATCAGAATCTGGTGAATTTTCGACAGTTATCCCTCTTTGTCTATTTTTTATAGCACGCAGATGAGCACGAGCAGGGGCAGCTGCATGAGATGCAACAGATGCAGTCAACTCACCAAGAGAACCCCACCTTTCTTCCACAACCTGTACATATCCATATAGTAAACAGCAAAATATTTACAGGATGACAAAGCTGTCTTCTTATATAGGAACAAGGAATATCTGAAAAGCAAGGCATGAAGACCTTGTCAAAGTTTCGTCCTTCTCGAGCTGCTTGCTCTTGTGCACGCTTTAAGGCTTTAAGTCTCCAACTTGCTCCTCCATCCCCAACAAGGGAAGAAGATAGAAGTTGCTCAGCACCAACTTTAGCTCTATCACTTTCTTCCGGGTAACCACTTCCATTATCCTTCAAATATGGATTCAGTTCCTTAGGATTTACCTTCTTTGACTGAAAAAGAAAACAAACAACTTAGTCCTTTTATCACCTTACATTGGCTGAGATCGAAAGATGACAACAAGCTGCAAATTAAATGAAAACATTTAAGAAAGACAGACCAGAAATGGACTTGAACTTTGACTTTTGGAATGTCAACTGGGAAATTGAAACACCATTCACTAATTCAGCATTTCAAACAAACAAAAAAAGAAAGAAAAAACATACAGAAATAAATGATAAATGTAAAACAAAATCCATATATGAATAATATAACAAATACATGAATATAAAATACTTCTCCTGCAGTTGAAGGACAAAGGATCAAATCTTTTATCTTCAGAAGGCATTAGCTCACCATGTCAACCATCTTATAACTTTTTTAGTTTTTGGATAAAATCTGATAATTTTTTTCCATTTACCTTTTTTTCCTCCTTTTATTTTATCTTTTGATTCACGTTTTTCTTTAATATGGTGAGTGATAGCAATATAACGGGAAAAAGATGTTTCTCTTTGCTTTGATTTCTTCTTTGGTTTTATTCCTAATTATTTTATCCTTCCCTTCTCATTTATCCTTTCATTTCTTGTAAGAAATAGCAGAAAATGACACCAACATATAGCAGTTGATTAAGAGAGAATTCAAACAAAAGCAACAAAAATTAATAAACATAAAACAATGTATCCTCCTTTGAGGACATAAAATGAATAAAAATATAGAACCTGACAGGAGAGCTACATATTATAACAGCCAAGAGGGAAAGAAATTTATCAGTGAGACATACCTCCTCAACTGGAACCTCCTCTGACAAAATCTCCTTTGTTTCCAAAACTGCAGGACTCTTACTTTCAGACCTAAGCATCCAATCCAATCCCATTTCTTTTCTTGCAATTTCCATCTCACTTGTAGAATCTACTGCGCCACTGGTAGCTTCACCTTTGATCTTGCTCCTCTTACTTTCATCTTTGCTATCAAACTTTTGGTGCTTCCCTTGTCGGCCCAAAAAACTATCACTACCATCAGAAGAATATGAGGAGTTTTCCTCATCCCCGGACGTATATTCTTCTTTACCACTCCTCGATCTTGACCTTGCTTTTGACCTTTCACCAGAATCACGCGACGAACCATCATCCCTTTTCTTTTTCGCTTTCCTCCTTCTCTTCTTTTCATCTTTCTCACTTTCACTTTCAGTTGTGTAAAATGAAGAATCTTCATCAGACGAATACCACTTCTTCTTCCTAGATCCTTTCTTTATCTTATCAAGCCCATCATCATCATCAGAGCTGTTCCTAGAGCTCCTCCCTTTTCTCTTATTCTTTTCCCTTCTCTTATCCGATTTTTTCCTTTCTTTCGAGATAGAGTCCATGTCCTCCTCATCATCATGCACCTAGTATGCATGCTATCAGCCACAGAAACGGGAATAACAACAGTAACACTCACACTAAGATACAACTAAGATAACTCTACTCACCTGGTCCCGGGGAATGAATTTCACACCTGAAAGCATTTTCTAGATTGCTACACTGTATCAATGCCTGCATAATAATAAAAATACGAAAAAAAAAAAAAAAAAGCAAAAACAACACACAGATAAGGGTGTTTATTTGAAAAAAAAATCTCAACATAGTAAATGCAAGAAGCGAAGGCATGGCAATCGAAATAACTCATTAAGCACGCACAAGTGGAGAGTACAAAAAAAATGTAGAAATTAATAGCAAATGAAAAGAGAAAACAGTAGTAGAACGAAGAAAGTAAGAAAAGTTGGGAATGTGAAAAATTGAACCGGAACATTGCGTGGAAATTGAGAGCACAATTTCGCCGACTAATCACGGAAAATTGAATTTCAAAGTAAAAAAAAAAAAAGTAGCGACGGTGGAGAAACTTACCCTAACAAAACGAGAAAAGGCACCGGCGGGCAGTGTTCTCAGGCAACGGCGAGGTGAGGAGACAGGGAAGCGCTACCTGCGATCGTGCCTTTGGTTCACACGCCACCGTTTTGAGTTTTGAACTCCTCTTCGTAGCTATTAACCTTGCTTGATTTCATTTTATATTACCGGCGAGTAATCTATTATCCTTTTAGTCCTTCAAATAATGCAATTGTTCGATTTCCCCTAAATTCTAAATGAACGAATTTATTATATCAAAAAGGAAAAAAAAAATGAACGAATTTAGTTCCTATGAGTGACGTGAGATTTGAACCCAATTCCTTCGCCGAAACACCACCATCATCCTTACATCAAACTGTCGGTTTAATATATAAATTAAAATTATATTATATTATATATTATATATAATTTAAATTTGACACAAAAATTATTATATATTTATTATTATTGAATAAATTATTTATATTATATATAACTTAATTTATATTCATTAATATATACTAATAATATTAAATATTAATAAATTAAAGATTAAATACTAATAAATTAAAAATTAAATCCTATTAAATACTAACAAATTAATAATATATAATAAAAAAATATTAAATATTAATACATGTAAATTAATAAATATATACTAATATAGTAATAATATTAAAATTAAGTTAATAATTTAATATTAATAAAAGTATAAATTATTAAAGTGTCAATCAATATTATTGATATAAGTTAATAAAGTATCAATATAAATTAATTTGTAATTAATAATTTACATTTATTAATATTAAATAATTAAAATTATTTTTAATATTATTATGTATTTATTAATTTATATGCATTAATATTTAATATTATTATTGTATATTTATTAATGTATTAGTATTTGATAAATTTTAATTTATAATTTATTGCTATTTAATCTTTAACTTATTAATATTTCATATTATTAGTAGATAATATAAATTAATATTAATAAATATAGGCTAAGTTATATATAGTATTAATAATTTATTTAATAATAATAAATATATGTACAATTTTAGTCTCACATTTAAGTTATATATAGTATAATTTTATTTATGTATCAAATCAACACTTTGACCTAATGATAATGATAGTAGTGTTGGGATGAAGGGATAGGGGTTCAAACTCCATCACTAACGTGTTGTAAATTTCTTTTTTAATTTTTGCATATACAATTGCAATACTTAAGAGATTAAAAATACAATTAAGCCTATTATAAAAGAAGGTTTTGCCACATAGGTAGACGCCACGTGGTATCACCATATTCATTCTTTTTTTGCCTAAATTCCACCAATTTTTTTTACTTCATAAAAATATATTATTATATTTATTTATAATAATTAACATGTTTATAATTAAGGCATTTATAATAAGTATATATTCTGATTAAATTTATTAATTAAATTATTAAATTTTAAATGATTTTTGATTTTATATAACTAGATAATCAATTTTTCAAATTTTATAGAATGCTATTTATAATTATGGTAATTATGATAATTAAGACATTTATAATAAGCATATCTTCTAATTAAACTCATCAATTAAATCATTAAGTCTTAAATAAGTTTCGATTTTATATAACACGATAATCAAATTCTCAAATTTATAGAATGTTCATTTACAATGATGGTAATTATGATAATTAAGGATTTTATAATAAGTATATATTATAATTAAATTCACAAATTAAATCACTAAATCTTAAACGGATTTTGCTTTTATATAACAAGATAATCAATATTTCAAATTTTGTAAAATGTTATTTATAATTATGGTAATTATGATAATTTTTTTTATTAATAACGTGTTTCCTTAAATATTACCTATTTTCTATAACTCATTCTATTATTTTATTACATATTATTTATAATTATGGTAATTATGATATTTTTTATTATTGTAAAATTACTATGGTAACAAACTAGAACATGAACCCATGCGATGCATAGGTAAATTTTGGGAGAAAATAATTTTTATATGTATAAAGAAGTATATTGATATTTTTATATTGCTGAAAAAGATCTCATACCAATTAAAATTTCTACAATAAAGCACTTTTAGAAAAATAGGCTATATGCATTGACAATGTAAAGTAGATTTACATTGTCTTCCAATTACAACCCACCATGTATTATAAGTTTATTGACTTTTATAATAATTACCTTAAAAGTCATACTAACAGTTATTTTCGATTGGTTGACTGTATAAAACTTTTTACACTACCGATAATGCATAGCCATTAAACTCTTTTTTTAATTCATAGGTATATGAATTTGCAAATATTTAGATATAATTTAGTATATTAATTAAGTGTATAGATAAAGTATAAAAGGAATACATTTATATTAAAATTATAATAATAATGAATTTAAAATGCATTTCATTAAAACAAATATATTAACATTAAATATAAATACTTTTTTTTGGTATATATAAATAATTAAATATTAATACATTTAATAAATATTAATAATATATAAAAATTTGTCTGTATGAGTTATAATAAATTATTTATATATTAATACATATTTTAAAATTTTGGTTGATTAATATAAGCTTTAATTGTCATAGGCTCGAATTCAAATAGAAATCTTAATAATTCCCACATAAATAATGATAATAATTTGAAGCTGCAAAAATTACAAAGTATGTGTTCCATTGAGGCAATCAAAAGACATCAGCATCAACGAATTACAACATTTCCTATCGTGCATTATTGTTGCTACTTCTCTCCAAGGATGGTAGCTATCTATAAAACAGTGTTATGAAACTAAGGAATACTTTATCAACAAACGTTATAATCCAATTGACTAAGTGCACTATCTAAGATTTATTAAGTGCTTATGTTGCTTCCTAAAGGTTGCCAATTGCATTATCAATTTGCTACAAAATGATATGAGAAAAATATCTTTCCTAATGTTTTAATGCTATAAATTTGAAACAATAAAAAAAATAAAAGAAAAAGATTGGAGAACAAAGACAAAGGAGAAATAGAAAATCAAAGAAAAAGGCGACTTAAGCCAAAGTGTAAGCAAGAGTCAAATTAACTTCATCAAATATTTTGCAGGAAGGTATAAATAAGCATATAGTATTTGAAACCCAAATTCAATTTTAAATTTTAAATTAATTGAAAAATATAGCTCTAAAGTTGATATACCACATAATCTAAATTAACATAAGAGCTATTCACATTTCATAAAATAAAAAAAAAAGATACAATCAGAACATATAATAAAAAACAATGAAGAAAGAAATAATACAAATGAAGATTTCAATGTATCATTATTCACTAACTTTGCATTGTGAAGATTTTCTTATCAATTCAAATTTAGCCCCTTTCATGAAAGTTAGGTATGTTGATCCTTAGTTGCTTTGTCTCAATATCCCCAAGATTTATTGAAAATTTTTAAAAATAACAGTTGCATCATCCAATATTAAAAAATTAGCCCAAGAAAAGGTTTAAAATTAGGGAAATGTAATTATTATAAATCATAATGCAAAATCTTGAATCTAGAGCAACTTAATTGGTTCATCAAACCATGGAGACCCAAAAGTGTTGTGAAAAATATAAAATATAAGCACATTTTTACCTAAAAGCTAAAAGTTAGTATTCATAAATTTGCACCCACCAACTATTGTAAATGCAACATACACACGATGGCATACCTGATGATATCCCAACCAGCCAAGGGCAAGCAAAAACCACGTCCAACACCATCCAAAGACCAATATCCCTCTTTTCTTGGTGAAGAAATAAAATTTTCAACAGAAACTGAAAAACAAATAAAAATTATTATGGATCATAGGTTACGTTGTTTTGGGACAATGCCCAAAATTCATTTTCTTTTATTAGATTTTTTTCCTTCTCTACAATTTCATCAATGCAGCCTTCAACCTCACACCATACCTTTCAATGACTATTCTCTACTCTTCGAAGATAGCAACAATGTTTGCTCCTTCTATGGCAATGGCATGCCACTCTCCATTAAACCAACAAATCCATAAAACACCCAAACAAAACCCCTAAAATCAAAGAACTTAAAAGAACAAATAAGATTCCAAAACTCATTGATCGAATTAGAGAGAGAAAAAAAAAGGAAGTATAATTTTTACCTATTATAACGGTTTATAAGGGTAGCAGTGAAGCCAAAAGAAAATGGGAGAACACATCTAATAGAATAAGGGATACGTAAAAGGGTGTATAGGACTTCAACGAAGACGTGAAAAGTCAGATGAAGAGAATGAGAAAGGAACGCCTATTTGAGCAAGAGTATTAGAATGGTAGTTAAAAAATAATTAGAAGAGGAAGGGGGTGCATTACTATATACATTAGTGGTGCATTAATTTAAAGGTTGGTGACAATGCATTCAACTCTACAATTAATGGTATTCTAATTAACGGTGCCAAATTTAAATTCTAGCTAATGACTAATGAAAACATTTCTCAATCAATTATTATTATTATTAATTAATACAATTCAACATTAGGTTAATTAATATAATTATAATTTTAACCTCATTTTAGGCAAGAAAAATTTGCTAAAGATACTACTTTATTTATATATATATTAAGATAAATAAATAAATAAATTGACGATCAATTTTCATTACCTTATTTTAAAATAATTACCTTAATTAAGATAATAATCATTATCATTATTATTATTATTATTATTATTATTATTATTATTTTTATTATTATTATTATTATATACCAATAGATAATTAAGTAGCTACGATGAACTCGTAGAACTGCCTAAATCAAGTTTAAGGAAATAAGTAATAAGACGATTGTTGATTATTTATTTATTTATTCAATTTGATTCAAATTCATTCAAATTGAATCAATTCTACTTAGCTAATAATGTGGACATTTATTTACTATTATAATCATTCAAATTGATTCAAATTAATTCTTTTCTTTAATTATTATTCGCTAATGTGGACATTTATTGTTTATTTATTTATTATATCATTCAATTCAATTTTGTACTAAAATTTATTTTTGGAAACAATTTAATATGAAGTTAATATAAAATTATTGATTGATTAAAATCAATCAATAATAGGAGAATTTGAATATAATAGATTAAAATACTAAAAATTAAAATAAATTATATTAATAATATGAAATTTATGCTAGAAATTATTTATGAAAATAACTTAACATGAAATTATTGATTGATTGAACCCATTCGATCTAAAATAAAATATCACCGAATTTATACTAAAATAAATTAATATGAAATTTGTACACCAATTTATTTTTAAAAATAATTTAATACAAAATTAATATGAAATTATTGATTGATTAAAATCATTCATAATAAAAGAATTTGAATATAAAGTACGAAACTCGAATGTCACCAATTAATACCTCAGAAACCCTAACCTATAAACCCTACAAAACTTTTTCTTTTGGTAATAAAATTATGATTAAAATCTACTTCTTTTTATAGGAATACTTAGTGACATAAAGTCATACCTCGAAATATAAAATGAGGACTTTTATTTTGGGTCATTCAAATTGATTCTATATCATATAATATAATATACTATAATATTTTTTATTTATTTATTATTACCAAGGTAGGAATGTTTAGTAATTAGTAATAATGTGGATGATTATTGATTATTTATTTATTTATTCAAATTGATTCTTTCAAATTGAATCAACTCTACTTAGCTAATAATGTGGAAGTTTAGTAATAATATGGACATTTATTGATTACTATATTCATTCAATTTTTTTTTATTATTTGTTAATTGTTAACGTGGACGTTTATTATTTATTTATTTATTATATCATTCAATTTTTTACTAAAATTTATTTTCAAAAAATATTTAATATGAAATCAATATTAAATTATTGATTTATTAAAATTAGTCAATAATAGGAGAATTTGTATATAATAGATTAAAATACTAAAAATTAAAATAAATTAATGTGAAATTTATGCTGGAAATTATTTATGAAAATAATTTAATATAAAATTATTAATTGATTAAAATCAATCTAAGGCAATTTCCTATTGATCTAAAATAAAATATCACCGAATTTTTATTGAAATAAATTAATATAAAATTTGTACACCAATTTATTTCCAGAAACAATTTAATATGAATATATTAATTGGTTAAAATCAATCATAATAGAGAAATTTGAATATGAAGTACGAAACCCAAATGTCATCAATTAATGCTTTAGAAACTCTACTGTTGCTAATTAATGCATAAAAAACCTTAATGTCGCTCATAAATGTTTTAGAAATCCTAAAAACCTTAATTTTATATATGTATATGTATATGTATATATATAAAGATTAGAATCAACCTATATTTATTTGTAAATAATTATATTATATTTGCTTTAATCTATTATATATTATAATTAAAAACTAATTTATCATTTCTTAAGGAATATTCTTATTTGTTTAAGGAAAAAATATATATTAATGCTTCAAAAAATCCACAAATTGAATCAAATCTATTCAAATTAATGACTCAAAAACCTTACTGTTTCTAATTATTGCATAAAAAACCCTAATGTCGCTCATAAATATTTCAAAAACCCTAAAAACCTTACTTTTTTGTATATATAAAGATTAATAACGTGTTAGTAAATCAATAATAATCATTCTATTGTCCTAGACTATTACCTTAAATATATGTCTCCTTAAATGTTAAAAATGTGTTTAGTTATGGATAAGGATTGACGCATCTCCATTAAGCATACGCTTAGGGAGGGAAACCAGTATGCAGATTTTTTTTGGCTAAAATGGGTGCAGAAGGGATTCAACCTTTGATAGTTCTCCAAGAGCCTCATGTAGGGATGTTGCATCTCCTCAAGGAAGATGAAATGGGTATTTTATTTAGTAGGAAGTAGGTGCTAGGTTTTGTGTTGTTTTTTCCTTTTCCTTTTTATCTCATGTAACCAAAAAAAATGCGTTTACTTAAATATTATGTGCTTCCTATAACTCATTTTATTATTCTATTACCTTAAATTAAGTGTTTCGTTAAATATTTTACAAACTTTTATGGATTTTTTTTTATAATTAGCAATGTTTGTGGTTTGAACATTCAAACTTTGTTTTTTAAAAAAGTTTTATTAGTAGTAGTATAAATAATTTATTTGGTGAATAGATGGCCCTTGCGAGAGTTTTTTTTTTTATTGTATCATGTCTTTCAGTTTTGACTCTATTTCAAACACAAATAGTCAAATTAATCGAAAGGTTTGAAAATAACAAATTTCAATTTTTTTCCGTTTTACTTGCTTCATTCTTTTGGTATATATTTTTTATCATTATTCAATTTGTTTATTTTTTTTTGTTTTATAGTTTCATCTTTTTTTATGTTCTTTCTCTAAGGTAATCTTCTAACTTTTTCATTCTCCTCAATTATATATTTCTAATTTTATCTAATATTTGAATCTTGACATTTGTATGATTTTTTTTTTATTGTTTCAATAGCTAAGATGATCTAAAATGTTTAAAAAAGGGTTTCACAAAAGAAAAAAACAAAAGTTTTTAATCATTTTTTATTAGTAAAAATTTGCATTAGATTGGTCTCAATTACTTGGGTCACTAGTGGAATTCAAACCTGCATTAATGTAAAATACATTTACCATCGTTATCAATTACCACATTTATTAATGTACATTTAGAGAAATAAAATGAAAAAAAAGAAGAAGAAGAAAAGATCAAACATAAAAAACAAAACAATAATATAAGAGATACTTTTAGCAAAGAAGTACTCTTTATTTTTCTTTTGTGAAACCCTTTTTTAAACCTTTTACATCATTTTAGCGATTGAAACAATAAAAAACCAAAGTCAAAACTGGTATAAGGGGAAGACGAAGCTACTAAAGCTTAAGCTTTAGGCCCACCAATAAAAAATTATTTGCTATTAGTTTTTATAAAGCAAAAAGGTCACATATATTAGTTGGGCTAACCTTGACCAAAGTAATATCATGCAATTTTCAAAATTCAAATATTAGAAAAAATTGACAATATATAATTGAGGAGACTGAAAAAGCTAGAAGATTATCTTAAAGAAATAAGATAAAAAAAAGATGAAATAATAAAACAAAAAAATAAACGAATTAAATAACAATAAAACATATATACCAAAAGAATGAAGCAAGAAAACAAAAAAATGAATAAAAAAAATATTAGAATTTGTTATTTCCAGACCTTTTGATTGTTTTGAGTAGTTGTGTCTGCTATTAAGTCAAAACTAAAAGACATGACGCAATAGAAAAATAATTTTTTATACTACTAATAAAACTTTTTTAAAAAAGAAAGTTTGAATGTTCAAATCACAAACATCGCTAATTATAAAAAAATATTCCATAAAAGTTTGTATAATATTTAACGAAACACTTAATTTAAGGTAATAGAATAATAAATTGGATTATAGGAAACATATAATATTTAAGAAAACACACTTTTAATGTTTAAGGATACATGTATTTAAGGTAATAGTATATAGAATAATTGTTATTGATTTAACATATAATCAATTAACACATAATTAATTAGTATTTAAGGTAATATAAATTGTTATTCATTATAGTAGTATTTTTACTATAATAAAAAATACCATAATTACCATAATTATGAATAATATTGTATAATATTTAACAAAACACATAATTTAAGGTAATAGAATAGGTTGTAAAAATCACATAATATTTAAGGAAACATGTTATTAATTAAAAAAATTACCATAATCTTCATAATTACCAAAATTATAAGTATCTTTCTGTAAAATTTATGAAATTGATCTTGTTATATAAAATCAAAATCCGTTTAAGATTTAATGATTTATTTGTTAATTTAATTAGAATATATATTTATTATAAACACCTTAATTATCATAATTATAAATAACATTCTATAAATTTTGAAAAATTTATTATCTTGTTATGTAAAATTAAAATCTATTTAAGATTTAATGATTTAATTAATGAATTTCATATTGTGTAATATTTAATGAAACATGTAATTTAAGGTAATTGAATAATAGAATAGGTTATAGGAAACACGCCTTATTTAAGGAAATACATTATTAATAAAAAATTACATAATTATCATAATTACCATAATTATAAATAACATTCTATAAAATTTGAAAAATTGATTATCTTGTCATATAAAAATTAAAATTTATTTAATATTTAATGATTTAAATGATGAATTTAATTAGAATATATACTCATTATAAATGCCTTAATTATCATAATTTCAATAATTATAAATAACTTTCTATAAAATTTGGAAATTTGATTATTTTGTTATGTAAAATCAAAATTCATTTAAGATTCAATGATTTAATTGATAAATTTAATTATAATATGTACTTATTGTAAACACCTTAATTAATATAATTAAATATAATGTATTTTTTATGAAGTAAAAAAAACGATGGAATTTGGGCAAGAAAAAAATGAATATGGCGATGTCACGTCTGCCTACGTAGCAAACTTCCTTTTATAATATATAATAGATAATATATTAACTAATTTATAGAAATTAAGAAAATAGCTAATTTAATTAGTAACATTAAATTTGTTCTAAATTTATAATTTTTTTTCAACATTATTCCTAACATTAATAAGACATATTCTTATTTTTTAATATATTTATTGACTTTAATTATTTTAATCATTCTCCTCAAGCATATGTTTATTGTTTTAGTCTATGTTTAGATTAGTGGTAGAGAATGGAATGAAATAGATCGAAATATAATGGAATGGGATGGATTAGAATAGAATGGAATAAGAATATCATTTCATTGTTTGAATATTTTATAATGGAATAAAACAAAGATTTTATTCCATTAGTTAGAAAAAGGAATGAACTGAATGAATCATAACTTTTTATTCTCATGTTATCTTTATTTTAAATATTATCTTTAAAAGACTAATGACTAGGATAAAATTTACAAAGATAAAAAATTTATTTTGTAATTTAAAAGTTTTGTTCCATCAAGTACACTCCAAATTTAGAGGGGGGGGGGGGGGGGGGGAATTAGAGTTAAGTAATGGAATGAAATGGAACATAATCCATCTTCTTCCATTATGTTCCATTCCTACTTTCCAAACCAAACAATGGAACAATTTCTCTACCCACTCCATTCCTCTCCATTTCACCCTTTACCACCAATCAAAACATAGCCTTAATTTTTATTAACTATGCTTGTGAATAAGCAAAGTGAGATAAGATTTCCATAATGCTCTACACGTGAAGAGTCAAAAACATTAAATATTAATGCATTTCATCTATTATTTATTGACCTTAGATAAATGACTCATAATTAAAGATATTTTTGTAAAAAAAATATTTAATATAGGAGACACTTTAGATCAGTTCTTATAAAAACGACCAAGTAGAACCTCTAATTTGATTATTTAAAAAAGAACCGGAAAGTAATCTTTTAATTTTTGCGTTGTAAAGATATCATTATAATTTGCAATGAATTAAAAATTATCACAGGCATGACCTTTACCTTGTGTTCGCATGAGGAATTTTAATAAGGTAATTTTCTTTTTTTAGGAAAATTAAAATGCTTTGCAGTGACATATGTTGTTTGGATAAAGGTTTTAGTAAGAAATTGAAATTACAATAATTTGTGAATTTATCTAAAATTGTACAATTTTTAATTTCAGTTAAAAAATAAGAGTTTAAAATTCTTAATGCTTATTTTCTCTCTCTTCTTTCACCTCTCTCCTCTCTCTCTCTCTTTTTCTCTCTCTCTCTCTTTGTTCTCTCTTTTTCTGTGGCCTCTCTCTCTTCTCTCCCTCTCTTCACACTCCTTCTTCCTTCCTCTTTCCCTATTCTCCCCTTCTCTCTTCTCCCTCTCCTCTTTTCTTTCCCCTCTCTCTCTTTTCTCTATCAATATTGTCATAAAAAGTATCAATATTTATATTTTTGAATTATTAAATATTTAAGAATTGGCTAATGTTTAGTCTTGGTAAAGTTTAATATTAAATTTTAATTTGAGTAAATTACATTGACACCCTTAAAGTTTCGTCAAACTTCTTCCGATACCTCTCATTTTTTTACCTACACTAACTCCCTCAATAGTTTAAAAAACATTACACTGACACCCCTTATATATTACATTAACCCCTTGATTGTTTGAAAAATATTACACTATGTACCCCTAAAGGAGGTTGTTGTAAACATTTAAAAAACAAGGAGTTTTGTGCAATCTCAAAAAATCTCAGGGTGTGTCAGTGTAATTTACTCTCTTAATTTTCAAATATTTATTTAAAATTTAAATTTTGCATATGGTGAAAATTAAAATGTCATATTCAAACTAAGAATTTGAAATTTAAAAAATTTGAATTAATTTATCCAAACAAAACATTTAATAAATGAAGAAATTTAAATGAAAGTAATTCAAATTTCAAGCATTTTAAATTCCTTGAAATTTTAAAATTTCTCATCCAAACACAACCTTAAAGTAAGTAGGCTTAATTGTTTTTAGTCCATATAGTTTATCATATAGGTGATTTTGATCCTTTTAATTTTAATTGTTTAAATTAAATTCTAATACTTTTAAAATTAAAGAAATTTAGTCCAACCATTAACGCTCTGTTAAATTAGTAATGGTGTTAGCTGATGTGGTCTTCATTTGTTGACAAGACAGATCCTTAAATGATATGGCAATTTGTGGAAAAAATAAAAAAAGGTTGACTAAAAAAATTAGTGACTCACATGAGAAAACACTCCCCTTTCTACTATTCCAGAGTTCTCAGTCTCCTTTGACTTTCCTCCTTATTTCATGATTACAAATTACAATCAACACTGCAACAACTTTCAATCAATCACTTTTAATTTATAAATCCATTTGTCTGTGCAATACCCAATACTCCCACAAACCTATAAACAGCACACCCTATCTTGGGCACCTACCTCATGAGCTTCGCACTCACAACCAACCGTTTGGATGGGAGTACTGTGACTCTAGGCTTTTAAGATTTTCCAGTGGCATTTTTAAATGTGAATTTAGCTATTTTAATTGCATCCCATTGATTCAAAAAGGCAAAACTAATAGCAAAAAAGCGAGCCTTGTATCATTAAACAATGAGAAAACAGGTCATGCACTGACAGTGTAAAGTAGTTTTATATTATTATTCAATCACAAACCACCATTTTGTGTAAGTTTATTGATTTTTATAATAAATATTTTAAAAGTCATATCAACAGTGAATTTTAACTAATTGACTGTGTAAAATTTTTTACATTGACAGTACATGATCATTAAACTCTTAAATAATTACTAATGATGAAACTAGAATAATCCCAAAAGTAAACCTAACAAGCACGTTCACACATCTTGAGCAATGACAATGGAAAGAAAATTTGACTCCAACTGTTGTTCCCTCGTTGGCCATCACCATTTATATTGAGAACCATTTTCCAAACCATTATGTAATTTAAAGCACTAAACCAAAATTTTGAAAAAAGAAAGTTACAAATCATCAAAATGCAATGCTAATTTTCCAAATAACAATATTTTGGTGTCTTAATCGATTTCAGACTTTCAAAAAAGTTATCCTACAACTTGAGATTCCATTTTTATTTCACCTAAACTTGAACTACGACTTTTTGAAGGAGAGTACTTAATAATTACTTGCCAATTCCAATTTTCAACCATTCTAGTATATAATAATAATAATAATTAAGAATAAAAGAAAAATGTAACAGATTATACTAGCAACTTTCAGACGCAGCAATCTAGTGTAACAAACAATATACTGTGATATGAACGATGAGACAACATGAATACATTACGTACTCCTAAATCCTCACTTATGGCACTGCAAATTGCTAATATGGTAGTGAGATGGTCGATTAGATTAAACAATATACTATGATGTTCTACATCTGGCCCTACCTGCTATTCCTACCCAATTTTTCCTTTTTTTCACCCTATATATATTGTTTGTTATTTTTTTTCCAAGAATATCTTTGATGGAAATGCGTTTTTGTTAAACAAAATACACAACGAAAATGCATTTTTGTTGTGTATATTATACAACGAAAACGCATCTTCATTGTGTACGGAGGGTGCACCCCCTTAACACAATGAAAACGCATTTTCGTTGTGTATTTTATACAATAGAAACATCTTTCTGTTGTGTTAATTTTTTGAAAAAAACTAATTAAAATATTAATTATGATATAATGTACCCTTTTTAATATTATTCATATTAATTATGATATATATTACCATTTTTAATTGAAATCAAATTAATTACAATACAATTTACCCTTTTCAATAATAATCAAATTAATTATGATACAATTTAAAAAAATATATGATACAAGTTGCTATTAGTTTTAAAATGGTAACTTATATCGTATATTTTTTAAAATTATATTATAATTAATTTAATTACTATTAAAAAGGATAAATTATATTGTAATTAATTTGATTTCAATTAAAAATGGTAATCTATATCATAATTAATACAATTAATATTAAAAAGGGTAACTTATATCATAATCAACATTTTAATTAATTTTTTTCAAAAAAAATTAATACAACGTATGTATTGAAGTTACACAACAAAAAATTGTTTCCATTATGTATCAAACTTTGATACACAATATAAACGTGTTTCCATTGTTTTGAGAAATTGAGTGTGAGATTCTTGTGGTTCCGAAGGATCCAGCTATAGGAGAACCGGGAATGGAGAGCTTCCCCCTCCTTTTTTTTTCCGCCCAACTCTTTGGTCTTAAGAATACTAGTTTTTAAGAATGAATGATTACCCTTCTCCGACCCTTATTGTCCAACATAAGAGCGGATAGCAAATGCGTTCCTTTTTTATTTAAACAGGGAGAAGAGAGAGAGAGAGAGAGAGAGTAAAAAGAAAGTGAGAATAAAATAGTAATTGATTACATTTTTGTAAAAGTCAGGGGTGAAAAGAGTAAAACAGAAAAAAAGTGGGAATAGCAGCCCTTTACATTTTGTGCGTTACAAAATTACTGATCAAAAAACCAATGGTCCATCAATAAAGGTAGACAAATGGGCAAACCCACTAAAAGGAACAATGCCTTGAACAGTTCTTTGTGATGTAAATAATATGGGTGAAGCTCACATTTAATAGCCTTTGCATTCACATCTAGTGAATTACTTTTGATAGCGTTTAACTTTTGCAACTAGTGAATTACTTTGGAGTCACAAGAATGAAGTGGTTTTTAATAGTGTTGTTTTTTCTCCATAGATTGTGGCTTTTCACTCACAAAGATGTGCTCTAGATTATTCTAAAAATGATATGCAGGACAAAATTTTCCACACTGGTTCTCCACAGTTGCTCTATATAAACATCTCTTGAATTCGACCTCCTCACGAATGGATCAAATGTAATGTTGATGGATCTGTTCGTGATAGTTTCATGGCTACTTTTGCGGGAGTTTTTCTTTCTCCTCAGGGTACATGGATTATAGGCTTTCAAAGGAATCTAGGTTCTATTAGCACTCTTATGGCAGAACTTTGAGGGATCCTAATTGCTATGAAAGTTGCCTAGTCGAAGAGGATGAACAATGTTTGGGTGGAATGCGACTCTATCACTGCGGTCCAACTTGCCATTTATGGTTGCTATCAATGCCATCCTTATTGGACTATTGTTTCTAAAATTCAAACCTACAGAAATTAGTCTTGGAGCACTAGGATCACTCACGCCTATAGAGAATCAAATTTTGTAGTTGATAGGCTAGCCAATTTGGCTCACTATTTACCTATAGGATTGCATATGTTACCTTCCCTCCCAAGTTCTATTTCTCTTTTATGTCTTTGGGACAGTATGGGGTTGCCTATAACCCGAGTTGTGACTAACTGTTCTTAGTTTTTTGTTTTGGGCCATAGGCCTTCCTTATATATATAAAAAAAAACTTTTACAACTTAGTTCAGAAAAAAAAAAGGAAAAAAAAAGTGATAGATGACTTATGAACACTTAAGAATACAAAGGGAATAAATTAAAACAATGATCTTGAACAATCCAATTTTATGCTCAAGTCTGGCTCAACATATTTTTAAACTTAAAATGAATTTTGAGGTAAGACCTTTTTAAAACTAGTAATAATATTTTTGACAAAAAAAGCTAATATTTTATTAAAATAATTATATTTTTGTTGAAAAAATATCTTTCAAACCTTTTAGAATGCAAAATCATTTATTAAATATTAAGATAAATAAGTGAGGATATTTTTAACTTTTAGGTTTTAACATAATTACATGTACAAAATTGAATTCTAAATTACAAAAAAAAGTAAAAAAAAAAAAAAGAGGAAACAATTTAAAAAAAATAATTTAACACATTCAAATAAACTAAACAAAACAAATAAAAAATTGGCACTATCCCTACAGCTTTCTATTGTAATATTTTGTCACCTTGTTGACATTTTCTTCTTTAGAAAAAGTTGAAAAAATTATAGATCCTAATACTATTCTCTAACAAAGGGTTTACTTTAGAAAGTAAAATAAAATGTTATAGTCATTAATTGAAAATTTTACTATTGAAATTTATATAATTATATAATTTATTATGTATGTAGGTGCATTTAATTGTAATTTCAATTATTGATTTTATAATCAATAATTATAATTCTTCAATTTAGAGGAACCAAATGTAAAATGAGAGGCCTTTTTAATTAAAAAAAGTATTTAGTTACTCTTAATTATTATTAAGTAATTATTATCAAGTAATTATTAATTTCTTAAAATATTATTAATAAGTAAAATTATTTTTGGAAAACCTAAAGCAAGGGCTTTATTGACCTCACCCTCCTACCGATCCTATTCACACCATATTTGGATCAAAGTGATTTCAATGTAGAACTAGACTTCTCTTGCTTATAGTAGTATTACTCATAGACTGGACCGAGCATCCATATCCAGATTTTTTTTTGTAATTTGTGGTAATTTTTTTATAAACCTTCTATCTGAATGAAGATTCTTTCTTATGTTGCAATGGGCACAACCAACACAACAGTTGCTCCTTTCGCCGCCCCAAAACCCCTTAGTGCGCCAGGTGTAGGCTCAGTCGTCGTCCTCATCACTATCCCGGTCCCCGGTTGTCGCTGCCCTGATAAGCATCATTGCTATGCTCGTGCCCCTAGGTGATCAAGGTGATATATATTAAAATTGAGTTAATATATACTTTAAAAATATATAAAAATAAGAATCCTTTAATTATAGAGTAAATTACAATTGCACCCCCTCAGTTTTTAAAAAATACACTCGATATCCCTCTATTTTTAGACACTACAGTAAACCCCTTAAATGTTTATGGAACGTGACAGGGTCCCCCCTCCTTGTTGGATAGCTTCGACGATGTTAAAGAAACCATCTCACGAGATGGTCACATTAAGGTTAATGAAAATTGTTTCCGAAATTAACCTTTATCTTCTTTGTTTAAGGATGACGTTCCTAGTTATGGAGAACTGAAATCATGGAAAAGCAGCGTGTTGCAGATCAACGTTTTACATATAAGCATTCTGCAGATGAGCGTGTTGCATGTTGTGCGTGTTATGTTCCATTGACATTTTGATGCCTCATGTTGCCTCTTGTACCATTTCTTTCAATCGACGGTTCAGTGGAGCTTGTATTGTTGTACAGTATGTGTCTCTGCTTCTCCTACTAAAGTTTCGTGCAAATTTTTTTGAATTGTTGATAATGTTGTGTGTATTCTTGAAGGTTTAATTTTCTTCATTGTTTTTGGGTGGGACACATGCTTAACTAAAGTTTGTTTCAAATTTTTTTGGTCAACGAAAATTGTTGTTAATTTTTTTTTGTCACTTATTTTGTTGATAGTGTGTTCGATATAATGTCACAATCACAGGCAACATCTTCATCAAGTGTTAGTGGCAGTGGAGTAATAGTGAGACATTAAAGGAGATACTGTCACTGTGGAAGACCTGTGGAGATTAAGTGTAGTGGAACAGAAGCCAATCCAAACTAGCTCTCTTTTACACATGTAGGATAGTAGTGTGTGATTATTTTGAGTGGTGTGAAAAAGACATTGAAGATGAATACGAGAAGTTAAAAATAGACATGGAAGAAATGAGGAGGGAGCTTGAAAAAGTGAAGACAAGATTGAAAGTTTTAGAAGGAAATTGTGAATGGTTGAAACAAAATGTTGTAACCTTCACCATTTTAGTTGTAATTGTTGCTACTTTTTTTAAGTGAGTTTGTTAGTTTAGATATCAACTATGTTAAGTTGATCCGAAATTT
The DNA here is from genome assembly GCA_004329165.1 of Spatholobus suberectus. Taxonomy (NCBI): domain Eukaryota; kingdom Viridiplantae; phylum Streptophyta; class Magnoliopsida; order Fabales; family Fabaceae; genus Spatholobus; species Spatholobus suberectus. The sequence goes on from CM014735.1 coordinate 8,132,733, forward strand.
ATTAAGCATGTTATTATTAAGTGTTAATGCTTGGATAATGTAGATGTGGTGGTTATTTGTAATTCGATGTTAAGTATATTTGCATTGGATATTCTATCATATGAGTATTACTTACTTGAATTGGCAAAAAAAATTTATCAAATTTTGTCACTTCATTATGAAATTAATATGCAAATCTGATTTGGGATTAAAATAACAAACTTCATTAAATTAAGACACAACTCAGTTGGTAATAAAATATCAAACTTCATTAAATACATGACATTGTTCATAGACCATCATGATAAGCCTCCCCTGCATGTCCAACAATTTGGACATATGTGGAACCATAAAAAAAGAACAAAAAAACAAGGAGCTTGATAATATGTACTAACTGCACATTAAACTACTATAAGCTGCCCCTGCACTAGTACATTAACAAAAGGCCTATACACAAAAAATATTCCTAAAAACCAAATGCCTATAACTTATATACGTATGACTATATACCAAACAAAAAGTTATGAACATTGTTTCTCAAAATACAACCACGCATCAGGTTCTAAAGACTAAAGTTTCCTATGTCATCATCCTCCTTTTAGCTCTAAGCTTGACTCTTTTTTTCTTCTTAGGCTTGTTCTCTGTAATGTTAGTAGTGTTTCTTTGTTCAATGGATGATCCAACAGGCACTTGTGAATTTGAATATAGAATTACAAACTTAATGCATATTAATATGATTTCATTTAAAGGGTATAGGGTTCAAAGACATGTTTATCTTTCCCCTTTTTCTTCACTGGAGCCCTCTGACAAGTTCTATAGTTATGCCCAAACTTTTTGCAAATGGAGCATCTAATTGTATTTGACCTCTGTGCTTGTTGTGTTCCAGATGGTCCTTCAACCTCACTCTTTCTTCTTGCTTTCCTAGGCCTCCTTGGTAGCCTCTTGAGGCTTGAAGGATCAATTTAGGGGTAGCTTCCTCTCTTGTTAACATCTAATTCAGGCATTGGGTGGATAATTTCAGCATATGCCAACAGCCACAAGGATTTTGAGAAGGAAATGTCACAATAACTTTCAATAGTGTCTCTCTTGTGAGCTACTAAAGAACATGCATGTTTGCAAGGCAAACCAGTCACTTGCCAATAATTACACCTATAGGTCCTTTCTCTTAGTTTGACTACAAAATCAAAGAATCAATCTCTTACTTGAAATTCATCATTTCTTGCATATGTAACACCACATAATCTCTTGTCTTGCATTATCTTGTCTAACACATCCTTCACTCTCGGAGCAACAACATTTTCACTTAATGTTGCCTTCTCAAACCTTTTCTGAAATGTTACCATCAATTTTGTAACAATAGACTGTAACATGGCCAAGACAGTTTTCTTCCTATCCTCACCTATTCATATATTGAACACCTCACATACGTTGTTGGTTACATGTTCACTTTTACACTACCAGTCAATTGTGTGTCTGGCCCACATACTTTTCGCCCTATCTTCAGATAGTAACCAATCAATAGCTTCAAGATTGGCCTTCCTCATTGCCTGCATTGCTTTATCGAACATGAAATCGTTGTATGCCATAGCATAGGACCAAAAGTGTGAAGTCAACAATAATGATTGAAATTTCATCTTAAAGTGATTTAACATATGATTATGGCAAAATCTACATAAAAGCGAGAGTCAGTGAGGCTGAGTGTCAGTGAGTTTGTGAGTATATGTCAATGTGTGTGTGTGTGAGTGTGTAGGAGTTTTTGTGATAATGAGTGAAAGTGAATATGTGTCAGTTAGTGAAAGTGATCATGACAATGAGTGTGTGTTAGTTAGTGAAAGTGAATGTGTGAGAGTGACTGAAGGTGAGTGTGTGAGTAAGTGTGTCAATGTGTGTGGAAGAATCGTGATAGTGTGTGTGTGTGTGTGTGTGATTTTGTTGCTCCAGTATACATGTAAACACACCCTACAGCATACACACAAACACACCCTGAAGCAAAAACACACACCCACCATACAGCATACACACATACACTCACGTACCTACACTGTATTAGACACACACAGACACTGCATTACACACTGATAATGTTAGACACACACACACACACTAAACTACAAAATACACACACACACTAACAAAAGATGACACACACACAGACACACTAAACTATAGAATACACACATATACTAAACTGTAGTGCAGACACACACTCATACATCTCCATTACATTACACATACACAAATTGCAGTACACACACAGAGAGACCTACAATACAAACTACATACACACACATACTCATGACAGTACATACACAGACAAACAGAGACCTACAACACAAACTACATACACACACACTACATGTGATGGTGAACACACAGTCACATACACAATGCATTAGACATACATGCAGTACATCAATGTATAAAGATATCAATGCATAAAAGCATACCAAAACAAACCACATTATTCAAAACAACTTTGTAAACCAATGCATACAACAAAACATAATGCAAATTCTAAACAGATCAGTGCTTGGCCTATCAGACATTTAAAAACTCACCAATGCTTTGCATAAGGAAAAAACTCATCGATGCTTTGCATAAGGAAAAAACTCACCATGCATGCACATATATCATGAAATTAGTTATAGTGATTCACAATTCAAATCAGTTATTAAGTGAATGGAAAACATATTGAATAATGTACTGACCTTTTGCATATCTGACATAATTGTTAGACATTCATTTTTCCATTCAGGAACATTCTTAAATGCCTCTTTAAGTTTAGTGAGGAAAAACCTCCAAGACTCCTTACACTCACCCTCAACCACTGCAATTGCAATAGGAAATATACCCTTATTTGCATCAAGCCCGACAACAGACAAAAGAATCACTCGAAAAGGACCTTTCAAATGACACCTATCTATCCCAAACCAAGGCCTACAGCATTTCACAAAACCGTACTTCATAGCGTCCAGACACACAAAGACTCTTTTAAACTGAGGGTTCATCTCCTCCCTAGGTTCCAAATCCAATTTTACTATACTCCCTGGGTTAGTATTTCTAACTAATAATGCCCAAGCTGGCAAATCATTATAACTCAATGGGTGAACTCCTCTAATTGTTTGGTGGACTTTTCTCTTGGCCCGATACAACTGCATCAAGTTAGTTGGTTCAAGGCCATACCTATCAAGTAATGTTTGCTTCATTGTGGAGTAGCTAATGTTTGGGTTAGCCATCAACATACTCTCCAGTTTTTTGGCAATCCATGTGGAGTTTGCATCCGAGTTCTTTGTTCTCCTAATGCATGTGTGCACATCATTATATGTCTTAATTTTAAAGGTAACTCCATTCAGGGTTGGGGATGCATGAATCCTCCAAGTACAATCCATATCCGCACACTTACAAGTCAGCTTCACCCTTTCATTTTTAAACCTTCTCAACATAAAACCTTCTTCTATAGCAAAATCTTTTAGAACTTCCCTAAAATGATTTACATTCAAGAAAAGTTAACCAACTCTAAAATTGAACCGGCCATCTATTTCCTTCTCAAAAGGTTTTCCAAAATCTCCCCTTTCAACGTAAATTTCAGTCATGTCATCATTCGAATGTTGATTTTCAATCATGTCTACTGTTTCTTCAAAGTCACTCATCACATCACTCTCATTTTCATGACTCCAATCTCCATCCTCACACTCCCCAATTGGGTTAAAATCACTCTCAGAGTTGCCACTACCACTATCAACTCCTTTATAACTCACATCATCATCATTCACATACACTTCATCAGGACATATGTAGGGATCTTGCATGTCACCATGATTTCCTTCAACAAGAGCCTTACTTACATGTACCTCTACATTTCCATCCACTTTAACAATAGCCTTATTCACTGTTTCGATCTCACATGAATTCACATTTCATTACATTTCATTCACACTTTCATTCATAGGTGTATTCACATCAGCATTCATAGTTGAATTGAAATCAACATTCACAGGAGCCATAGACACATTTATAATAGCTTTTATAGGTTCCTTCAAAAACTTGTCTCTATTCCTACTTGCATACAAATGAATATAGGTACAATTTTTGTTACTTGCAAACAATTGTAGCACATCTCTATTAGACTCGAGCGGTAGAATTTTACCATTACAACTGGACGATACCCCTAATGCAAATAGGTAACAAGGTGCAACACCATTATCTTCAACTAATTCGTTGACCGCATTATGGGCATCAAACATCCCAAAATTGTCGGGGTCTATGTTACGTATCCTACTTGGTTCCCCTTTCTTCTTAGTAAAGTGGAGCAAAATATCCACTTTACCTGGCCCAAATAATCATTGTCATCCATGGTCTTGGCTGCCCTCAAGAATAAAAAAAACTTGGTCAGAATGTGGTCTCCACGGGTTTCCTAGTAAGCAAATAAAAACAACACAATGGTCCTACCAATACAAAGAAAAAGGGAAAAAAAACCCTAAAAATGGTAGACGCGTACATAAACAACTTAGTGGTCCCCCTACTTACAGAACCCCACTAAAAACACTTCAAACATACATTAATGGAATAAAAAAACCCAAAAAAAATGGATTGGTTACCTCAAAGTGCTTGTTTCGAATCACAAATTTGACTTCAGTTCCTCCCTTTTTCGCTACGTCTCTTCGCTCGTCGTAACAATAATGGTGGCTTTGGTAAAAAAATAAATAAAATCCCAACTTCAAATAACCTTATCCCACCAACCAAATCCCCAATTTCACTTCGTAGGAACCCTAATACTTGTGCTTTCCAGGTTCAGGTTGGGGACAATATCTCTATCGAGTGTGTTTGCGCTTATTTCATTGGGGGGTAACTTTGTCATTAACTATTACTATTAAAACGTTAGTTAATGTCATCCGCATAAAGGGCCAAAAGTAATGTGTGAAAACAAAAAGGTTATCGGGTGTATTTTTTTAAAAACTAAGAGAGTGCAAGTGTAATTTACTCTTAATTATATATTTACAGCTGTTTAATTTTAACAAAATTTGACACAAACAACTAAGATAAAATATAATTATAATTCAATGATTGCATTGATAAAAATCACATTGTATATTAATTTACTATTAATGTAAAAATTAGTATAACTTATAGTAGTGTATATTAGGGGTGATTACGGATTAGATTGGAGGCTTTTGCTATTTACACCCCCTAGTTACTAAGTATACCCTCTTTCTCTCTTTTTTTTGTTTATAATTTTACTTAAATACCCTTCATCTTTATTTTGGAAAGTAATTTCCAAAACTATATATTTTTTAAAAATATAGTTCCGAAAATTACTTTTCAGAATTGGAAGATGTTCTGGAAAGTGATTTCCAAACCTATGTCTTTTTTGAAAAAACATAGTTTTGGAAAACATTTTTTGGTGTGACATGTTTGAGATGGATGAGGTAAAAGGAGGCTCCGCATATGGTGCTAGAACTTTTGCATGAGATGGATCTCGTTAGCCTATAGAGCTAGAACTTGCAACAGGCCTTTTATTAAGGTAAATATCTTGCTGAAATAACAAAAAGCTGAAAAGCTAACCTCTCTGCCTAACAAATACATAACAAGATACTTTGAACTGTGAAGTGCTACATTATCTAGAATTTTTGATTGCACAGACTTGAGGGTTATTTTTACCAATAGACATGATAGAAAAGCTGAACAAACCTTTCAACTTAGCTAGGTACATTATAAAGTGTGAACCCGTTTAATATGCCCCTAATGTGTTGATCTTGATCCTGTCAAAGCTATTTAAGTTACTACGCAAAAGGGCAATGAAGAGGCTTAAACATCTCAATCGAAATAAATGAGAAAAGTTAAGAGTACCAATTTGACTGTGCTAAGTACTATCTTTTTAGCAACCCAAAGAAATATGGTGAGCCAAATCAAAATGACCCCATTATTTCATTCCTATCTTTAAAATATATCTATAATGTGTTATAATTAGTTGACATGATTACACTATTAAAATCACTACTATGGTGCAGATAGAAAAGAAGTCTAGAGAAGATGACTTTTTTGAAGTAGAATAAGAGCACAAAGTTCAAGAACCAAATGAGGTCAATGATGAAGAAGTTCAACTAACAAGACGTCAGATAAGAAAACCATCTTGGCACTCAAACTATCTCATGACAAGCCATGATGTGTACTGTCTCCTAACTGAAGAAGGAGAACCATCAACCTTTCAAGAGGCTTTACCCTTTCGCCATCTTTTGCCCATATTTTCGCCATTGGCATCCATCTGCAATCTGTTATAATATATAAAGGATTCATCCAACAGAAAATTAACACGTAAATTGCTAACAATGTGGTTTCATGAAACAAGCAATTAATTAATACGTGCAACATCACGTATATAAATAACATTCTTTTTCATTAGTCACCAATTAGCTACCTAATAGGCTGAATTTGTTAATAGGTAAATCACATGATATTACTATTGGAATTTAAAGATCATAGAGTTGCATTTGCCAATTTTATTTTATTTTTCTGATATAGTTTACTGACCATTGAAGAATCTAATCTTGCTCAAACTGATACACAAGTTTAATTGATCTTAGCCAGTATTGTACGTGTAAACAAAATAATTTTAAAATAAATTTATGAGCGAGAAACTAAAAAGTAATAAAATTAAATTAAATTAAAAGGATAAAAAATTCAAACATAAAAAAACGTAAAATCTACTCCTAAATTATAAATTTGAACCTTCATTTTTAAATGAGAATGTTTTTAGGAACTATTATTTAATTTTTAGGAATTATTTATTGAATGAAAGTGTTTTTAAGAGTTATTTTCACTCCTATTAAACCGCGTACCTTATCTTAATCCTATGGGTGCTCTTTTTATTATTTTGCTCCTTTTACGTCTTATGATAAATTAGTTTTGGATGATGTTTAAAGGTGTCATAATTTTTGTGACCAACTCAATGATAGATGGGTTGGCAAAACATGATTTTTCTATTGTCCATGATGTTGTCATTCTTGTGTTGTAGAGTGACGAAAATGGAAAAGGATGGAGAAGAAGGAAGAATATAAATAAATCAAAAGGATTGAATCAATTGTATTTCAGCTCTCATTACACTCTTTGTCTATGTAGAGGCCAAGAATTTTAACTATAATTTCAGCATTTACTAAGTGGAAGCCACCATGGTATTCAATGTGTTGCTTTGACATCAATAATTAACCAAGGGTGGTGGAAGGACTAATTTGACTCATGATTTACAATTTTATAGACTATTTTGACATTTTTAATAATTTTAAAGACTAAATAGATATCACATTATAATTTCAAAGACTAAAATGATGATTCCCTTGTTAAAAAAAAAAAAAACCTTGTATTTTAATTAAATTCCTTAATAATTGTGAATAGTGGTAAGCAAAAGTTTAACTTAGTTTTAGAAATAACTTTATTATCTTTTAAAAAAATAAAAATGAATTCTTATAAATAATTCAAAAAATTGAAAAGGGTAATAAAATACAACAATGATAAACGGGTCCAAATCTATGGCTACTCATGAAAATTATCCATAATGAATAGAATATGTATTCATCAAATAAGTTTGGATATAGACATGGATAATCATTCACAAAATTTGGTAGACATGAATGCGAATATGGGTATTATACCATTCAATTTTACTCATATAATATATTTATTATATTTTATAACTAAATTTTGAAAAATTTTAAATAATTTTTTTAATTAAGTTAAATAAGTTTACTTGTAATGTTTTCTAATTAGAAATTCAATTTTTTTTTTAAAAATTTATTCATTTAAGTTATATTTTTACTTTTCATCAATATTCTTTTTTATTGTTTTTCCATCTAATTAATTTTTGTATACTATAAATATAAAGATCATCTTAGATAATATTAAAAATAATCAATTAAACATTATCTTAGATATGACTTTTAAAGTAGTAATCATAAAAGTCAATAATCTTAGATATAACAATATATAATTTGATGACCATGTAAAATATCATCTTAGATTTTTATACTGTCAATCAATTAAAAAACATCTTAAATATGACTTTTAAAGTAATCATTATAAAAGTTAATAATCTTATCACACATGATAATATATAATTAGATGATCATGTAAAAAATATTTATATTATCAATATATTGTAATTAAATTATTTTATTAATTTGTCAAACAGGAAACCATGTGCATGTTAACTAAAATATGGATAATGGCCTAATGAGTCTAGATCTGATTATATAAGTACCCTTTATAAGAATATGTGTATTGAAGTTGTTACCCATACAAGTATGAAATTGTTTGAGTTTTTTTTTTTTAATGCAAGTATAAGAATAAATATTGTACTGTTCTAAGTAAACTCTACCCATTATCATCTCTAATAAAATGAGGATGCATCTTTTAATTGTCATCAAAATCTATGTAGCTTCTTCTGTCACCATCCTTTTCCTTTTTCCTTTTATCACTATTAATTTAGTCCATGCTATGATCAATTTTGTAGGCATTTCATAGCTAATTTGAAGCTAATTTTTTTAAGGTTAAATTAATCCGAAGGTCCCTATAGTTTCATAGAGTTTTTAATTAAGTTCCTACAGTTAAAAACACTTTAAAAAAGTTCTTATAGTTTAAAAATTGGTAATTAAGTTCCTACACGCTAACGATGTTATAACTCTGTTAATTTATATTTAACTTAATTACACTTTTAGTCTCTCAACTTTCCTGCTATTTAGAATCAAGTTTGAGTTTATGTGGTATGCAAAAATGGAAAAGGAATTAATAAAAGTGTTGAAAGTGAGAATCAAACCCAATCTTGAAGTTCACGAACAATACCAAAACCACTAAGCCAACAATTTTATTTGATATGTATAAATAAAAATTATATTATATATAATTTAAACGAGAGACTAGAATTGCACATATATTTACCACTTCTAAATTAAATAATATTAACATCATATAAAATAATAATATTAAAATTAATATTGATAAATATAAATTAGTATATATTAATAAACTTCTAGAAAAATTTAGATATATTAGATATGATATAAATATATCAGAAGAAAGTTAATGGGAAATATATGATATAAATATACTTTTTCAGTGAAATATGTATATATATATATATATATAAAGAAAATTATTTAAAATAGAGCAATTAAGTTATAATTAAGATATATAGTATTAAAAAATATAAGTTATTGTCCATTTTGTTTTATATATTATATTGTTTATTCACTAGTAGTAAATATATGTGTAATTTGGTCCTTAATATATATTATTAATTTATATTTATTAATATTATTAGTATTTATTTAATATTATTACTATATATTTAGTATATATTTATTAATATTAATTTTATTATTATTATTATCCTATAAATATATGCTATTTTAAATTTATTATATTTATTAATATTAATTTTAATATTATTAGTTTATATAATGTTAATATTATTAATTTAATAGTAGTAAATGTATGTGTAATTTTAGTCTCCTGTTTAAGTTATGTATAATATAATTTTATTTATATATTAAGTAAAGTCATTAGCTTAGTAGTTTTAGTATTATTGGTAAACTTCAAGGTTGGGAGTTCAATTTTCATCTTCAACACTTTTATTAATTCCTTTCCTATTTTTGCATACCACATACACTTGGACTTGATTGTAAATAAAAGAAAAGTTGAGAGACTAAAAATGCAATTAAGTTAAATATAAATTAACGGAGTTATAACATCGTTAGCATGTAAGGACTTAATTACAAACTTTTTAAACTATAAGAACTCTTTTAAAGTGTTTTTAACTATAGGGACTTAATTAAAAAATCTATAAAACTATAAGGACCTACAGATTAATTTAACCTTTTTTTACTAGAGATTAGCTACAAATTAGTTATTGATTTTGTTGTAGACTTGTAACTAATCTTAGAATTTCTTATAGTCTCAGATCTAGACTCGTTAGGCCATTATCCACACTTTAGTTAACATGTATATGGTTTTCTATTTGACAAATCAATAAAAGAATTTAATTAGAATATATTGATATTGTAAATATCTTTCACATAATCGTCTAATTATATATTGTCATGTGTGATAAGATTATTGACTTTTATAATAATTATTCTAAAAATTATATATAAGGTGATTTTTAATTGATTGACGGTGTAAAAATTTTTATATTTACATTATACAAAAATTAAAACTCTTAATAAATATAAATGCTATTATTATAGCAATTAAAAAACATTGAAAAAGAATACTGATGAAAAGTAAAATGTATAACTTAAATGAATAAAATATTAAAAAGATAATTGAATTTCTAATTAGAAAAAATTACAAGAAAAATCATTTAACTTAATTAAAAAAATTATTTAAAAAACTTTCAAAATTTAGTTATAAAATATAATAAATATTATGTAAGTACGAGTAAAGTTGAATAGCATAATACCCATATTTCAAATTCAAAGAAACTATACGGATTAGTTTTGAAAAAAATTATATATATAATGGATTTAAATAAATAAATTAATTAAAAATGTATGTGTAAGAAAATTAAAATAAAATTAGGCTCATAAATTAAAAGTTTTGTTTTAGAAAGAAATGCATGAATTGTTGTATGTGTGTGGAAATAATTAATTGAAATTAAATTGAACAATTAAAGAATGTAACATTTAAATCAATTAATTATATGAGAGTTAAAGCAAATTAATTAAGTGAATGGGTAAGTAGATGATTAATTGAGTTGGTTTTTTTTTTTTTCCCAGGGCTGTCCAGATCGTATGGCCCAAAAGCTATTTTGAATGTATATTTGTTTTTCTTTTCCCTTCCTCTTCTGGGCCACGAAATTTCAAAAGCCCAACATCGTGGTCAGCTTGCTTTGTCTCTCTGTTGGGCTGGAAGCCCACGATGTCAACACCTGTAACGTGAACTCTCCACGGTTGAATTAAAAAATTTAAAAGACACCTACCCTCCCCTTTCCTCCACGATCTCTCTGAACGCGTGAAGCAGAGTGAGGAAGAAACTTCACTCATCCACCACAAATTGCATGGTTTTTCTCTCTTTTACCTTCAAACTCTTTTCGGTTCACACTTCACACTTATATCATCTTCAAAATTTCAAAACCGCAACCCTACCCAATTTGTTTCTTTGATGAATTATTGTAACTGAGTGAGCATGAATAGTTTGGATTTTGGTATTGGACTGTTGCTGGTTTTTTTTTTTAGGGGAGAGAGAACTAGTTTCGGTGAGAATTGAAATTGGAACATGATGATAAAATCTTTCTCCCTGTACTGGACTGCAAACAACCGTATGATAGGAGCTGGGTTTTGTTTAAAAGCTTTTGTACTCCTTTTGGCTTGTTCTTCTGAGAGGTTGGCGGCAATGTATGCAACTCAGACAGATGCACTAGGATGGACAAAGGCTTCGTGGATAACACTGGAACACATGGTCTTTGGAAATTGGAACGAATCTTGTCTGTTGCAGTAGAGAGGGGGAACATCTGTCTCTTCTTTTTCGTGGGATGGGTTGTGTGAGAAAGCCGTCTTGGGCTTATAAATACCTTCCATAAAACTTGGTCTTTACTATTTACACTTTTTTATTTGTTAGAGACAAACTTAAATGTAGTTTATATGTGCTGTGATGTTATTTTTAATTAAAATTAAAGTTTATCTTAATAATTTATATTAATATTTAATAAATAAAATTATTATACATATTATCAAAATAAAATTCTAATTATAATTGAAGAATAACATCATCAATATATATAATACACTCTTTTTTTCTTTTCTTTTTTATATAAAATTATTTAAATGATTTTATTTTTTCTTTCTTTTCAAACAACATTCCTTGCACACCGCCATTTCATTTCACCCGTACTCCCCCACCCACATGTAGTTTCACTTCTCGGTGTTTTTGGATCTAAATCACAATACTCAAGGCCGAAGCAACAAGAGACAAACATGAATTCACGAACAATTAGGCATACATGCTCATTGATGAGAAAATAGATAAATACGTTCAATGGAGCAGTAAAATGATGAGCACAAGCATGAAATGAAATTCAAAGATAATGACAATCGTCGTCGAAGATTAACCCCCTCTTTCGTAGCATAGAAATAGTGTGGAAATTGGGGTGAGAAAAAAGAAAGAGAAAGGTGAAAAATAAGTTTGTATATTTAGTAGTGTAGAAATAAGAAGAGAAAAGAAGAAGAAACAAGTGGGGCTTATCACTATTTATTTCCATTCAAAAATGGGTAGAAATAATGTGAAAATAACTATTGGTATATGAAGTTGACAAAAATGCCTACAAAAGAGTCGTGCATGTGCTAGCTAACCACTGATAGTCTACTATTACATGGTGATAATCAACTATCAAGACCTGCAGATGGTTCTTTCTCACGATAGTAGACTATTAGAAATAGATAATAGACTATTTACAGTCTCATTTTGACATTGACATCCCACGATAGTCTATTATTTTTTTCTGATAATCTATTATTAGAGTCTCATTTGCTCCAGACTTTAACGTTATGTATATAGGGACAAAAAAGAAAAGACAACATTAATTTAATTTTTTTTTCTCATTCCACTCAAACCAAACAACTGTCCAATATTATTTCTATTCTATTTTACCCTTATTTTTCTACAATCAAACAACTCATATTTTCATTATATTTCTTATCTATTGCTTTCCTCTCTATTTATCACCAATCTATTTCTTTCTACTCTATTTCTTTTCATGCTGCCAAACATGGAGTCAAGAAAGACCAACGCTTACCACAAGACCAGTAATGGGGTCACAAAGCCAAACAAACCAAGAAAATGCATGTCCTTTTTCCCAACATCTTCACCAAGAGGAAACAAAGAACATAATAAATCGGAAAGTTGAATATAACGGTACACACACACTCTTTAAACATTGCAGATTCAACAACTAATATTGAAATCAAATCAACAATTAGATTGCAATAACAAATAAAAAAAACGTAACCGCAAAACAAAAGAATCTAATGAAACATGTAACCGCAATATCGAAGCGTTAAATTGTGTTAATTCGATGGAAGGAATGAATGTAGGGCATCAAAAGAGAGAATTGTAAGGCCACACCGAATTGGACACCGGAGACAACCGTGCAACTGAGAACAAGACTGAGCAAGGACACGTTGATTCAAATAAATGGCTGGAAAACGCAAAGATAAATGAGAGGGAAAAGCGGAGTGTGGTGAAATCACAAGTAGGAGGGAGAGGGGAAATGTGGTGAAATCACAGGTGACTGAGGGGATTAGGGTGATTTGGTGAATTGAGAAGGGGAGTGCGAGGAGTGATGTTCGAAAAAGAAGAAAAAAATAGTTATTTAAGTAATTTTACAAGAAGAAGAAGAAGAAAGGATAGTGTAGTAATTGGGGATTTCAATACAGTCAAAAATTAGGAGATCTCTAATAGATGCTATACCCTAATCCTAGATAAGAGATTTAGCTATCCATCACAAAGAGGACAACTATTAATAAATAAAAATGAAGTTAAACAACCTCATTAAAAATAATTGGTGTAATTTTTTATGTACTTAAAGATGATTGGTATAACATAAAAAACTACATCAATCATCTTTGATGGGGTTGTTTATGTAATACCCCTACTTTTGTATATTAAATTATTCTATATTTATTTTTGGAGAAACGGATGAGAATTTCAAAAGTTTGATCCAACGGTTATGTTCATATAAGAAAGTAATATTTAGTTTAGATTTTTAATAATTTTTCGAGAACGACGTTCAAAAATTTATAAAATGACCATTTTGTTCTTAAAAAACTAGATAACAGAATTAATAAACAAAAATAATTGGAAGTGTTTAAAATTATTTTTAAGTCATCGATGTACTTAGAATAATTATTAATAATTTTAAATTTTTTTTGAAAATTTATTGAAATAATTTTTCAAAAATGACAAAAATACCCCTAGTTGATTGCGGGAACCAACCAAAGACTTTTTGACCTTAAAATATTTAAAAAATTTTATACTAAGTATCTTTCGTAATAAAAATTTTATTTGGAAAGAAAATAGTGAAAAATATAATAATCCTATTTCAATTTTTTAAACTATTTTTCTAATATTTGACAATGTAGTTATGAAAAATCAAGAAGAAATTTCAAAATTATGATTCCCACCATTTCACTTAGAATTTCAAGAGTTATTTAATCATGATTTTTAATAATTTTTCTGAGCCGAAACCCAAAGAAATTAGAAAGTGACGATTTTGCCTTTATTTCTCAACATTAACGACTGACATAAGAAAAAGATTCAATTGATATTAAAATGTCCATTTGAGCTTGGAATTATGTCATATATATTAAAATATAATTTTGAAAATTTTCTGAAAATTTTCTGGAATTGTTGTGTAAAATGACGAAAACGCACCTAAGTACCTATTAAGCCTAGTCAGTATTGGTTTGACATTCAAAAGGGGTGAAAATGATAATTTTAATTTATTTTTGGGTAAAATATTTAATTTTAGAATTTTTTATAAAATTTTTGGTATTTATTGAATTAAAATGATTTTTTATGAATTTTCTAGCTTACAAATACAAAATAAATACATATAATTTGAAATAAATTAATAAAAATAAAAATTTATTATTAGAAAATTATTTTTGATTAAAGATAATTTATTTGTCCAATTTTACATTAAAATGCATTATTTTGATATTAGAAGCTAATTTTTCAAGTTTAGGCGTTTTTATCGGTACCAGTTAATTCATCTACAAATAAAATTTACACTGAGAAGCTTAAGGACAGTTCATATAGCACGTCCCCAAGCCTAAGAGGGGTGACTCACCACCCTAAATGGTGTATGTGTCCCTAAATTAGATTAAAAATTGGATTTATGACATTATGCTTACATAATGGCTTATGTAATTTTGTGGACACCTAACCCCTTCTCCTCCTCTATAAATAGCCATGGTTTCTGGCCATTTTTCAGCACCTCTCCCTCTCTCAAGCCACCAAATTCTTAGAGAGCTTTTCTCTCTAGAAATTTTTTTCTTTTACTTTGTTTTTATGCTAAAATTTTATTAGTTTTCCAACAACTAGTAAAGTTTTCTTCCTAGAAGCTTTGCATCAACAATTCCATCCTCTTCGTCAACCACCTTAGAGGTAATGGGGAGAGTGGGGTTGGTGCTAAATTATTGTTACTTTGCATGTTGGTAGGAAGGGTTTTTCCCTAAACCTGTTTAGGCTTAAGTTTTATTATCGTTATTATTATTTGATGTTAAACTTTGTTTTTTTTGCTGAGTTGTTACTTTGCTCAAATTTAGATTATTAAATTATAATTGTTAAACTGTTACTTTGCTCAATTTTAGAAAATTAGAATGCACTTGCTAAGCTATTACTCTGCTCAATCTTAGAAAATTAAAATGCACTTGCTAAGTTGTTACTCTGCTCGAATTTAGAAAATTAAAATGTATTTATTTAGTTGTTATTCTACTAGAATTTTAGTAGTTAAATTATAATTACTATGTCATTATTTTGCTAAAATTTTATATGATTACTAAATTGTTATTTTATTAAAATTTTGGTATTGTGTAATTTTTACAAGATAAGGCAGAAATGTTGATTGTAATGGTGCTCAAATTAAATGAGACCAGATAAACCTCTACTTGAGAAGTTAGAAATTGATAGTTTAGTAAGTAATGTAAACAAGTGACATGCAGTGGCATAACACCTTGTTAGGGAAGCTTCAATTTGGTACGATGATGAATGAAAGGCAGAGACCTATTTGAGAAGATCTTGGGGGTAGGCATCGAGTGGTGAAAGTTCCCATGACCAGGGTAGTGCCTATGAGTTGGGATATTCACCTGACCAAGCTCGATAACCCCAACAACTGCTCAACATTTAAGGATTGGTTTAAGAGTATACCTCTATAAATGATTGATATCTGTTCCTCATTAATGATAAGAACTATACTATGTGATGATGTTGATAAGGTATATGTACTCCCAATCACTTCCCAGGTTCCATTCAGAACTATTACTCACTAATGGGAAGTATGGATCCATACCAAGTCAAGGGTAGTGTAGTATAACTTAGAATAAACCCGAGGTTCCCTTCGTTAATTGTGTTTTAATTCCTACCATACATATGAAAGTGATTTTAGAACAAATCACCTCACTCCATTATTATTTTTCTTGTATGATTGATCGTAATTATTGAAGATGACAGAGATGCCTAATGATGTTGAGAATGAGTCAAAGGATACTCCTCCATATTTGTATACATAGTTTATAATATTTTCCTTGAGGGATAGGATTGATAAATACTGCTCCTTATATGATCTTTTTGATGTATAAATTGGACTAGGTAGTATATGTCTTTTGTTTTCTTTTTGAATATTATGTATTACTCAAATCATAATGTACAGTTTGATATATATATATATATATATATATATATATATATATATATATATATATATATATATATACATAAACAATTTTTATCATTTCACTTCTATTTCCAAATTCTGTTAAATTTAGAAATTTTTTATTATAAAATCGAAAAAAAATTACTCACATTTTCATCAACTTAAATTAATAATTAAATTAATATAAATTATATTTAAAATTAAAAGAGTGTTACAATTTAACCCCATTTTTACTTGGGGTAGGTTAGACAGCCCTGAAAAAAAATACATGAATAAGAAAAAGGGGAAACTCTGTTACAAGTGAATGTCGCGATCTTCCCTTCACATCCTTTTTGATTCACGAAATCTCCTTCCTAAATGCTCATATTTGTCTAAGAGTGAAAAGTAGAACAAAAGATCATTGTCTTTTCTACCTCCCCCTTTTTATAATGCCTTTCTGAATTTAGGGCGTGGAGGGACATGCACAGTTGTAACATCCTGGGCATTAACGAAGATAGGGAGTGATCGCCAATGCAAAAAAGATGAGGCAGGGACATGGAGCGGCTCCTAGTAGGCTTCCAGTAAGAGGGATACATGAATGAATCGAATACACACCAGAATGAGAGGAATCCAGAGGTTGTGCAGGTATGGGACTATACAGTTGAGGATAGCTTAAAGGAATTAATTAGTACTACTTATACCAACAAGATGCATCTACTTTTTGGTAGCCTATTACTTAAGAACTTCATAGTTAAGCGTGCTTGACTTGGAGCAATTCTAGGATGGGTGACCTCCTGGGAAGTTTCTTAGGAAGCGTGTGAGTGAGGACAAAGCACGTTGAAAAGTTTTGTGTTGGTTTGTGGGGACAGTCACTAATCTTAAAAGCAGTCAGGCATTATAGTTAAAATATAGGATTGTGGGTTCAAATCTCACATTAAACACTTTTTTCAATTTTCAAACCCCATTTTTGAGTGCCACATGCCACATTAGAAATTTGGTGTTAAATTAAGTGTCGGACTAAATTTCATTAATTTTAAAAGTATAGGAACTTGATTTAAGCAATTGAAACTAGAGGGACTAAAATCACTCATTTGGTAAACTATAAGGGGCAAAAACACAATTAAGCCTTAATATAATTATGTATTTTTTAAAAATAAAATGGAAAAAACCGTATTTTAGTGACAATCTTTTTTAATGTGGAATTTAAATTTAAATCAGCTATAATTTTGAATCAAAATATATATTAGTGTTTTCAATTAATTTGAATTGGAATATATAAATTATTATCAATCAGAAGGTTCAAATCATGATTGATTTCCATAATTAAATATATCATAATTTAATAAATTTATTTTATTTATTATTTTGACCACTTTGTAAATGATTGCCATAATTATAAAAAATATTCCATAAAATTTAATAAATTCATTGTCATATCATCTAATTGTAATTTAATTCATCTATAAAACTTATGGAATTCAAATTTATAACTGCATTAAAAAAAATAAGCACAATAAGTTATCTTCTATTTTTTCTTATTAATGAGTAAGTTTATATCTAATTAATATATTATTATTTTATAGTAATGTATTAAATTAATTTTTTATTGTATAAATTTAATTGATTTTAGATCTTTTTTTCAACAATATAAAAAATTAACAAAATTATAAATTTGATTTTTTATACAGACGAAAATCACTTCCTTACAATTCACTAGTGTCACAGAGTCACACTCTATTTTAAACTTTTATGAAAAGGTATATTTTACAAATGACGAATTTGTAACTAGTCCCACGGAAAAAAAAAAAGAGTAGTTGATTGATGGAAATGCTTAGAAGGAAAAAAAATTATTTGGTGGTCCTACTATGATCCCCATTAATCTTCACTTAACATATAATCAATTGTTATTAATTCTTTTTTGTAAATTATAAGATTTGAATATATATTATATAAATATTGATTGAGAGTATAGATACTACCTAATAATTTCTCCTACAATGAAACCATTTAGGGTGTATTTGATAGAGAGGAAGGAAATAGAGGGAGAGAAAAAAGGAAGGTAAGAAAAGAAGAGAAGAGAAATAGGTGAGAAATAAAGTAGAAGTTAAGGTTGTTTGGTTGAAAAGAAGTAAGAAAGAAATAGAGTGAAAATGTACTTTTTGATTTTTTTAGAGTTTGAATAAAAAAATAAAAAGACTTTTATACCTTTGATCGTTTTTATATTTTTGACCATCTTATTAAAAATATAAATGTCATATAAACAAATATACTTTTTGCATATTCAATTATATGACATTGGTATTTATTCAAATATTCGAATATTTATATGACATTTGTATATTCACTTCATATTCAAATACACGTTTCAATCTTTATATATATATATGTAATTATTTATATATTTATTTAATTTTAAAAATCAAATTTTGGGTTAAACACATATTCAAATATGTTTTTTACATATTTGAATTTTGTGTTCACATATTCGAATGTGTTTAAAATATTGCACACAACATTCGTAGAAGAATTGATGAGTATTAACGAAAATTTGCAATCAATGCCGCATTTTTTCACATTTTTGGAGGGATTGAATTTGGCGTGAGACTCACAAAAAATTTAAAAACTTCTTCACAATTTCTGTACCACCAAACAAAAAGAAATGCCGCATCTCTCTTCTTTTGTACAGTTGTTTTTTCTTATTCGCAACTTATGTGGTACCAAATACAGTGTTAGGCAAAAAATACTTGATTTCAGGCAACAGAAACATGTACGTAACCGGATCGTGACACATGGATAATAATGGAGGTGAACAAAACGCAAATTAGTAAGAACCATGGAAATCCGTGAAGTGAGGCCACAAGAAAGTGAGAAAAACCAATCAGATGTACAAGGAAATTGAATGATTGCTATTCTGTGTTTCTCTCACTTAATCTGTGCAAGTATATGTTTGAATAATGCGCGGACCCATCCAATTAATTTTGACAAGGGGTGTTGATTTCAATAGTCATAGAATCATACAGATAGTATTAGGTTAACGAGTTATGATAGCATGTACACCTCAACGCTTTGATGTGAAAGGGCTCTGGCATTTTCTCAATTTGTTCTAAATCTCTAACCATGAATGAATGGCATTGCACTGTACACGCCAAGTGCAAACGATCACTGGTGGGGTGTGATTGATATGATGGTCAAACCTTGAATTTTTATATAATTAAAAGGGTTAATTATTTTTTAATTTCTTATTTTTTTGTCAATTTTTGTTTTTAGTCTCTTAAAAATATTTTGACTAATCATAGTTTCTCATAAATTTTCTGTCTGTGTTTTTAGTTTCTGCCATTAACTTGAATCGTTAAGTGATGACGTGGCTTCATATGAGTTGCTACATGGACTACTAGGTTAACGTGACAGTCACGTGATAATTTAAAAAAAAAATGATAAAAAATGTAAATTATGAAAATGGTCTTTCATTTTATCACGATTTACATTTTTAGTTCAAAAAAAAAAAGTTTGACTGGTTTTAGTCCCTCAAAATTTTTTCATTCATGTTTTTAGTCCCTCCCGTTAACTTACACAATTAAACTTTAATAATTAATCAATTATTATTTTCAACTATTATTATTTTACACATTATTTCACAACAAAAATGCAAAAAAAGAAAAAAAAAAGATTACTTGTGAAGGATAATCAAAGAGGTTAGATTGCTAGTCTTTTCATAAGAGATTACGAATATCTTGAATTATCGAAACATAGCGATAAAGAGGTAAGAGAAGTGTTGTAATAAGCTTTTGAGCTATCATTAACTAATAAATTATTGGTTAAAATAAATTTTGAGGAAAAAACTTGTATAAGTGTAAATAATAATTGATTGATTAATTATTAAAATTTAACTGTGTAAATTAATGGGAGGGACTAAAAACATGAATAAAAAAATTTTGAGGGACTAAAACTGGTCAAACTTTTTTTGGGGACAAAAAACATAAATTGTGATAAAATGAGGGACTATTTTCATAATTTACATTTTCTATCAATTTTTTTAAAAAATTGCCACGTGGCTGCCACGTCAGCCTAGTAATCCATGTGGCAGCCCATGTGGAGTAACGTCATCACTTAACGGTAGGGACTAAAAACACGGACGGAAAATTTATGAGAAACTATGACCGATCAAAATATTTTTGAGAAACTAAAAACAAAAATCAACAAAAAATGACGGACCAAAAATATAATTAGCCCTAATTAAAATTAGTTGGGGGGTTATACCCTTACCCATTAAATTGTGGAAATTCTCAAGAGATTCAACATTAGAGCCAAGGACACCAAGTAATCAAATTAGTTTCACACAAACATTTATGTAGTAACAAATGAGCGTTTTTTTTTTATGATTTTAAATTATTTCGGAAGCTGTTGTCATAACTACAATTCACAGGGCGCGTAAAGTGTAAAAGCAGCAAACCCAGCATGGCTCAACTAGCTGGAGCTAGCAAACTTCTATTTCCCCTTGCATCTTGTACATGCAACACAGATGGGCACCAGATCACTACCAAGTGGTGTGGTAAGAAATATTAACTTACGAAGGCTGCTATCTATCAAGTGTTAACATGCATGCAACCAATCTTTCAAACAAAATGATCACCAAAAAGGAAGGAAAAAAATAAATATAGATAAGCATGATTTTCTAATGGTTTTCCACTATTAGATAACAACATTGACACTTCAAAATAGTCCATCACTACTATCTTCCGCCAAAATAATATCACCATAAAAAAATTGCATATAGATATGCTAGATTTTCTATAGTTTCCCACTGTTAAGATAGAAACATTGACATTCAAATTAAATGATCCATCACAATCATTTCCACCAAAAATAAAGGAGAAAAGATCCATCACATTTATGGACAACGCTATAGTATGTTTGCAATGAAATTAATGATTAAGAAGTTCTTTTAATTACTTATATTTTTGAGTAGAGGAGATACTGGATTTTCAGTTTTGATTTCTTACTGAATCACACTAATAAGGTTAATTATTCATTGTCGTTTGAGATACTTATTTTGAATACAAAATTTTAAATGAAAATATTTATTTATTTTTAATGATAAGTGAAAAATCCGTAAATATAAACTTTTCCTCGAATTTAACATTAACTAAGCAAGAAAAAATCGAACAAACATGACTGCCAAAGCAAAATCTTATAACTAGAAAAGTGTTTCCTTGACATTGCCCTTATTAGACATGATACTTTATTGTAATTGTTGAAAATAAATATTAGTATTGTTGATGTTTGTGCATTACAAAGTACTATCTCCTCTCGTATATTTAAGATTTTTTTAACTAATTTATAAAAATTAAGAAATATAATTAATTTAGTTAATAATATTAGATTTGTCAAGAATTTGTATAATTTTTAAAACTATCTTTAAAACTATTGAAATTTTATGGTCTTCATCTCTTTTTATCCAATTGATTAATAGATTTTCGCTTAAGCATATTGTAAAAAGGATAATAACTAATATAGTAGATAATTTAGAGAGAGTCTTATAAAAAGAATTAAGACAAACTTCCTATAAGGTTTTTAGAAAAAAGACCAAGGTAATATATATATATCACTAATTAATAAAGTCCAGTATATATATACATTTTGGCAAACAACTTAAGTTGTTTGTTTTACACTAGAAATCAATTTTTTTTACATCGTACACATTTTATTGTAAAATTGATAATTAAAATCAATTTAAATACACATTTTAATTGATTCACAATTAGTTCTGATAAAATCAATTGTCTCACTAATCAGATTCAATTTTTGATCACGTATAAGTGAATTTTTTTATTAAAACTCTAGTTAAAGAAGTAAATTAAACTTTACCTAAATGGTTTTCACGTTTCAAAAAAGATTTATTTATGACTCTTGATTGAAAGATATTCTTGATAAAAAAAAATATATTTGGTGAAAATGTTGGCTTACATTTTATTTTAGTAATAATAGTGTGAACAGTACCTCAAGAAACGAGTTTTAAATTAAATTTAACAGAAGCCACGCGCCCTGAAGTCAAATCCCTGTGATGCAGGTGTCCAGAACAAGATGCTTGCCATTGTGCAGAACAACCAAAAAAAGAAAGTTGAAAGTTGAAAAAAATGTATGTTTCTTTGAGCAAAAGAAACCAGCTAGAGTGAGGCTTGATAATAAATATTTTACCCCTAACCCTATCGTTCTCAAACTATTAACTGGCTAGATTCAATAATTTTGTTGTCTATTCATGTCAAGTGACTATTGTCACGATATTTGTGCAGACAGACATAATTAGAGACAAAAGTCGTCATCTAACTATTATTTTATACATTAGACTTTAGCACAAGTAGTGCATATATTAAGCATACCATTTCCCTTGTAAACGTATAATTTGGTTTCCAAAAAATATTGTTATAGCCTTCCCTCCCTCCCTCTTTGATTTGCTTTCACTTCCTCTCTCTCTCTCTCTCTTTCTGTCAAATACTCTGTTCTGTCCTCTCCCCCTCCCCTGTTCAAACCCCTTTTTCTGTTCAGTTCTCCATTCGTTTTTGTGCTAAAAAAAGAACCAAGGAAATGGGTGCTCTTGATTTCCTCTCAGATTACTTCTCAGTTTCCACCCCAAAAAAGAAACGCAAACCAATGCAGGTTTTCATTGAGCTCCTATCCCATATATGTCATATGTGTGTGTTTTAATGACGGTCTTGGTTTCAAGCAATTAAATTCTGATTTTGTTTTCCTTTTTAATCATTTGTCGTGCAGACAGTTGAAATCAAGGTGAAAATGGACTGTGATGGCTGTGAAAGAAGAGTTCGGAATTCTGTTTCCAACATGTCAGGTTCGTATCTCCGCCTTTCTTAATTACTCTCTCATATTTGTCTCCAATTTTTCAAGCAAAAATATGGAAAAGAAACCTTCGTATTTTCATCTTCTTGTCTAGACAAATAAGCATATATAATAAAAGAAAACTTAAAGATACAGTTTTTTAAGTACTTTTGTTATTGTTCTTGGATCAAAACTAGAATTTTATCTCAATAACCTATGTTAATATTTAATGTAAATCTTTATTATATAAAGGTTTAATTATTTTTTTAGTCTCTGTGCAAATTTTACGTTTTGATCCTTATAGTTGAAAATAATTTCTTTTAGTCTTTATACATGTATTTTTGATATTGGTTTGGTTCCAACCATTTTAAACTACCACAAATTAAATAAAAAAATACCAAAAAATATCAATTTGTGATGATTTTTCACTGCCAATGTTTATTTTGTGATAATTTTCTTTCACGGAATTAAGACATATTTGACGGCAAAAATTAAACCGGTATCGAAAATGTATGTATAAGAACTAAAAGTGATTATTTTTAACTATAGAGACCAAAAGGTAAAATTTGTACAACTATAAAAATCAAAAAAGTAATTAAACCTTATATAAATTATTGAGATAAAGATTTAATTCTAATCGAAAAACAAAACCAACACCAAAGACTCTTCAGATTCTCAAAGGGCTTCATTAAAATTTTGTTTTGTAACTAGAGAAAACAAAGAATTGATTATAGTTAATTAACATGGACTAAATCATTTGAAAACATGAATCCAGGTGTGAAACAAGTAGAAGTGAATAGAAAGCAAAGCAAGGTAGCAGTGACCGGTTACGTGGACAGAAACAAGGTCCTAAAGAAAGTGCAAAGCACAGGAAAGAGAGCAGAGTTTTGGCCATATATTCAATATAACTTGGTGGCATATCCCTATGTAGCGCAGGCATATGACAAGAAGGCACCTTCTGGGTATGTGAAAAACGCTGAACAAGCACTCCCCAACCCAAACGCACCCGATGAGAAGCTCACCTCCCTCTTCAGTGATGAAAACCCTAATGCATGTTCAATCATGTGAATCACTCCACAAGAAGGGCTACCTTGCAAGTTCTTATTTACATGCTTCACTTCTCCATGTGTGCATCAATTTTGGGGACTATTCACAAAGACTATTGGAGGCTATTTTTGAACTTGTTGTTAGCTGTGTTTAATGACTAGGAATCAGGTTCTGCTTATAAGTTAGAATAGAACTTGGAAGAATAGATGGTAATTCTGTTTGCTGCATGTGGCAATCGTTGTGATAGTTATGTACTTAACTGTGTTTAAATTTTAATCACTAGCTACTGTAATACTTCGTGATCATCTTGTACAAAGTTTTTTTAAATATTTCTAAGTAATTATGTGCCGTGACCAGGGTTTTCTTTAAACTTACTGGAGGTACAATGATTGGTGCTTAAATGGAAATAAGAAGATGCATGGAGCAACAATGTTTCGGGTGCAGTTTCAAGGACAAATGTGCTGGGCATAAATACAACTTATTCTAACACCCACGAGGACAGGTTCCTAACCCTACATATATGGAGAAATTATTAGGTAGTCTATGACTACTAAGTATCTATGATCTCAACCAATATGTTTATAACATATATTTAACTTTTACAATTTACAAGAAAGAATTAATAATACTTGATTATATCTTATATGAAAATTAATAGAGACTATGATGGTCCAAGATCACCTAATAATTTCTCACATATGTGGGGTTATCTAACTTACTCTAAGCAAAAATAGAGTTAAACAATCTCATCTAAATTGATTTGTGGAATTAATACGTACAACTAATCATCTTAAAGTATATCAAAAAATTACACCAATCATTTTGGATGAGATTGCTTAATCCTATTTTAATTTAGGGTAAGTTAGACAAACCCCTACATATACAGTTCAAACAAATGAACAAAGTTTGATAAAATATATTTGTTTCAGACTGAATAATTTTTTTTAACAATCATGATAGAAATTCAGTTTTTGGTAAAACATGAGATAAAATAAAGGGTAAAATATGTTTTTTTTTATCCTTAAAATATCTTGAAATTCAATTTTAGTTCTTATAAAAATTTAATACGTTTTTATTCTCTACATTTTAATAAAATTATTTTTTTAATCAACCCTCATGAAGGATTAAAAGCACATTATTATTGGTAAATGTAATGACTAAAAATGTATTAAATTTTTATAGAGAATAAAATCTAATTTTAAGATATTTTGAGAAGTTAAAAAAAATTGGTACAAAATATATTTTATCCTTAAATAAATTATATATAAAAGGAAAATAAAATAAACAAAAATTATAGACTAAATATTCAATTTCGTCGCTAAAAAAATTTACTTGACCCAATTTAATTCCTGAAGGAAAAAGTCATCAAATAATTATTTGAGATTACAAATGTGGAAATATTTAGTCCTTTATTCATTTAACAGTTTTGGGTCGACGACTAAATTGTGTTATTACTTATTAATGGTCTTGTTAGGGACTAAATCAGTACAATTTTATTTTTTAGAAACTAATTATACGTTAAAATGTAAGAAAATGATTGAAGCAATAAAATATCCTACATTTATTATAATCTTGATGACCATTTAATTACTTTTTCTCTTTAAAAACTAAATTGGGTGAAGTATTTTTTAAAAGCAAAATTAAATGTTTATTGTAAATTAGAAGCTTTTTTAGAAATAACATAATTCAAAAAGTGTTTTTTTTTTTGTTAAAGACCATGAGTATCTTTTATGATAGACAATTTTGTTTAAGTATAATAACCCATGTCAGTGAATTCACATGCTGGGTAAAAATTTATAAAATTTTAAATTGTGTGAAAAATTGGATAAAATTTAAATTAAATTATAATAGATGGATGAAAAATAAACTAATGATTGAATCGTTTAAAATGTATTAAAAATTTAATTTGTTCATGACTCATAAAAAAAATTCAACATATTCATTAATCATTTTTTATAGATGGATATCCAATTATTCACCCTCAAAAAATAAGATAGATATCCAATCCAACCACCTTCCCCCCCCCCCCCACATATATATATATATATATATATATATATATATATATATATATATATATATATATCGGATTATCATTGCAACAAAAATCTATTAATCAAATTTAGTTTTCGATTACTAAAATAAATTGACTGTCAATATTATTGAATATTTTAAATCCATCAATCATTTTTTCCCCTTTTTACATAGAACGTCAAATATAAATGGTCACTAACTTAATTATCCGTCTTTTATATTACATTTGAGTCTCCATTTTTTATGAGTATTTTTAATTTTAAGAGGTGGGTTAAATATGTTTTAAATCTATGTAAATATGACTTTGTTTAGTTTTAGTCTTTACAATTTTTTTTGTTATTTTTAGATCTCTGACATTTTTTTAGTGTTCTTTTTTAGTCCTTACCATTAACTATAGTTAATTTAGTATTGATATGGTTAACAAAATAAATAATATTAATTAAGATAATTAAAGCAACGAAAAATATTTTAAATTAAGATAATTAAACTATTTTAAGTGCATGATTCAATTAAGTAATGTATCTATTATTTTATATAAATAAAATAATTACATGTAATTTACTTTTATAACTTATTTTAATTTTTAATATATTATGAACAATGATTTTTATTGCCTTTTAATACTATTCTCACTTTTTAATTCACTAGTTTATGTTTAACATTGTACTTATTTTAAAAAGTACAATTTCAAAAACGATTAATTTATTTTTAACATTTTACTTTTTAAAAATAAATTTTAAAAGTAATTTTAAAAAATAATTTAAATAAATTAGTGAATTAAAAATGAATTAAAATTTAAACTGAAAATAATATTATAAAAGTAAAATGTAAAAAGTACAATGTTAAAAATCACTTAAAAAGTAAAAGCAAAATGTTAAAAATAATTTTAGAAAACAAATTATAAAAATAATTTAATTATGTTAATTTAAAATATTCTTTATTACCTTAATTATCTTAGTTAATTTTCTTTATTTTGTTAGCCATGTCAGCATTAAATTAACTAAAGTTAATTATAAAGCCTAAAAAAGAACACTAAAAAGATGTCAGGAATATAAAATTAACAAAAAAATTTGTAAGAATTAAAATCAGACAGAGTCATATTTGCAAGATTTAAAATATATTTAAACCTTTAAGAGTTATTCTTTTTTTTATTAGGTCATTTGACTTATTAGTTATTACATATTAAATATTTATTTATATTTTTATTCCTTTCAAATATTATTACTTCAATTTAATTTACTGGATCAAATTAAAAATATTTTTTCGGGCAAATTGAATTTTAAGATTATTACAAACCTAATTAATTTGAATTTAATTTATAATTTTTAAATTTCAATACACTATATTAATAAAGATGATGCGTCTGGTTTCAAATTATTTATTCTATAATTTTCTCAATTCTAAAAGTCGTATTTATTTAATTTTTATTTTTTTAATATAATATAATTAGTAATACAAATATTTACTGTTATCTTTAATTTTTTATTTTTTATTTTTTTAAATTTAAATTACGTGTGCAATGCATGACAAACTTATTAGTTTTTGTTAAATACAAATCGTTATTAATTTATTTTTTTTGACATAAATCGTTACTAATCGTTATTTACCTTAATCAACCTTACTCTAACCTGCCTAAGAAAATGAAACTACTTTGAATTAAATTTTAATTAATAAACTATTTCTTTTATCTGTTCTTATTCAATGTTAAGCATGTATCAATGTGGGGTATATATTGTGTTAAAATATCAAATATCAATCTGCTTACACCGTTAGATTATGCCCAAATATATAAATTTTTTTTAAGAATCATCTGCTATCTTCTTCTTTTTCTTTTTTTTCGATAAAAAAAATTATGGGAGAGGAGATGCGACCTGTCAAATACAAGATTTTATCTTACTCCACTTGACCAACCTCTTGGGATTAGAATTATTTGTTATCTATATTGTATATTTAATATCTTTTTAATGCTTTAAAATTTAAAATAACCTAAGCATAAAAAAAAAAAAGACCATACACCGACAGTATAAAATAGTTTTACACTGTCATTCAATCACAAAGTACCATTTATTATAAGTTTGTTGATTTTTATAATAAATACTTTAAAATTCATACCAATAATGAATTCTAATTAGTTAATAGTATAAAATTTTTTACACTAACAAACTATTAAACTAAAAAAAAAAAAATACACCTAATTTAAGCATACTTTTATAAGAGAATGTTAAAAAATTTCTTTTACTATGACCGCATTATACTGCCACATTTACTGCATCTGCAGACTTCCACCTACTCGTCAAAGCAAAGCAAACATTTTTTTATAAATTAAGAACAAGGATTGCGAAAAGGGACATCCAACTTCGGATAGGATCGTTTTTCCTCCTCTTTAATCCAATCGTTCATCTTTTGCCTACCTTAATGAATTTGAACATATTATATGCAAAAATACCTATAATTGATGATGACGGATAAAATAACCCCAATTTAACCGGAAGTTTCAGATAAGAACAAATGAAAGAAAATGCGGACTGTTGATAGCTTTTTACCTGATTCATTATTTATTGAATTGTTTATCATTATAACATCTCCAAATCAATGGTTGTAAAAAAAAATAAAATAGCTTTCCTTTCAAATAAAATAATATAGAACAAAAATCTACTGTCATGTTTGTCAAACAGTAGACATCATAGTATCTTGCTTTCCCTTTAATTTTGGGATTATACAGCAAAAGGACAATATGGTGGGATTTTAACGCATTAGCAGTGGTTGATTCTGCAAAATGTCAGGCGATAACACATGACTACATCAAAGTATTATTAAACTATCATCCTAATGATATAAGAATTTTTTGTGTGTGTATACAAAGGTTAGAACTTATAACCTCATGCATATTATCTTAATTATTTATTAGGCTAAACTTAATGGGTTTACAATATAAGAAATTAGTAAATATTCAGTAATTGCAGAAGAATTTTTGAAAAATAATTTAAAATATATATATATAAGATAAATGTAAATGATTAATTTAAATAAAGCAATAAAAATATAAATAATTTATATTTAGGCAAAACGAGTATTTTAAAAAAACTATAACTGTAAGTGATTGATATTTGAGATTGAAAAAGGAAATCTTAATATAAGTAAATTAAAAGAAATTAAATTTTAAATTTAAGGAAAAAATCTAAATATAAAATAATAATTTAAAAATAAATAATAATTTAAAAGTTGAAAAATAAAATTAAGCACTAAATCTATAATTATAATAAAGAGGATACAATCTTTTGCTTTTCACTTCTTATTAGACTACTATATCCTTTAATTATTCTCCAAATTATCTACTACTTACCCTTTAGCTATGTTGGAACTAAAAACGTATGAAGCGTCTAGTCCCTCAAATTTTGAAGATAACAAACTTATTAAGTTTTAAATCTCTGTTGTAAAAATGTTTTTCTACAGCGTCCAATGCGTATTCCATATCAAGGCGTCTAACGCATCAGTTTTAACAAGCGTCCAATAGACTTGTATATGAACGTCGTCCAAGTGTAAGTCTGTCTCCAAATGACTAAGTGTTTAAACCTTGCATATGCGTTTCTCACGTGTATACCTCGAGACTAATGCTTTACCTATTTTAAAAGATCTAACATTCAAATGTCTAAGCATTAATTGAAAGACAGATACATATTAGTGTATAAGCACAGTGTTGCAGAAAAAAGAAGTCAACTTATCAAGTTGCCAAGCTGGATAAAGAATGATCAG
Organism: Spatholobus suberectus; assembly: GCA_004329165.1. Lineage (NCBI taxonomy): Eukaryota > Viridiplantae > Streptophyta > Magnoliopsida > Fabales > Fabaceae > Spatholobus > Spatholobus suberectus. The sequence continues at coordinate 8,162,776 of CM014735.1, forward strand.
AAAAGAAGACATCCAATGCAATCCTGCACTTTCCATTTCAGTACAAGTACAAAAGCTGCTTTATTGACTTCTCTGAAAGCTCGATACACGCACACTTTGTAACACCCACTATAATAAGGTATACATTCATTTTCTTTTTTATCTGTTTGTTAGAAACGTCGGTTTGATTTAAAACTTATACATATTTATTTTTCACAAACGTTTATTATTTCAAAGAGACATTATATAAAGAACCATGATCATGAAATAAACATCAAGTCGTACATACAAAGTCAAAGTACATATAAAAGGAATACATCAGCAAATACAACAAAAGTACATCCTGACTCAAGGCGCTAACCTGACCATTGGGACGTTCACAACTCGGTACCTTTACCCTCACGCCCCCAACAATGGTCTTTACCTTTTATCTCGTAGTGTACCAACTGTTACTTTCCAAACACTGGAACTTATGCTTCTCAGTATGGTCCTAACTCAACTGGGGGTTCCTATGACTTTGTTTCTAAGTTTCCAAGCATACTCTCTGGGTAATCCAGCAGAGTTTCAGAATCACTCTTCACAGAGACATTCATCCATCATTCATACTAACGTAGAAAAATTCAACTAGGAAATATAACAAGAAAATGTCATCACTTAAAGTTGCATATAAAAATTCATTTTCACATATACATACTTTTAAAAATAAGTTTTCAATTTAATTTCTTTGATTTATCCTTATCCTTTTATAAATTTTTAAATTAGACTATTTTAAAGGAAAGGTTCTTAATCCATAAATATATGGAAAAAATTTAAAGATTGAAGTTTGAGAGAATTGTTAATTAAAACGTGTGCTTTATTTACAAGTGTTGGCATTTCATTCTGTTTGACAAAAACATTTACTAGAAAGGATTGGCTAAACAAAATTTTTATTTCTTAGCCATAAGTAAACAAAAGATTAGATCAAGACCACTTAATTCATGCAATAGAATTTTTGTTTTTAAAAACTTTCACTAGTTGGGCTAGAAGCCCATTTAATTCAATTGGTATAAAACTTTGTTTCTTAAATTAGTTTCATAAAAGATAAAGGAAAAACTTTTCTATAAATTTTTCTAAAAATTTTAAGATTTATTTATTTTCACTAAGTTGAACCAAATTAAGTAGTTGTCAAATTGCTTAAATTAATAAAAGAATTCATTTTTCTTAATTTATTTAAAAAGGGTCGAGAGCCTTTTATGTATAACCAACTAAAAACTTTTTCATTTTCTCACTTTGAAATTTGGACATTTCATAAAAATAAGAATTCCAACTTTTGTAGAAATTTAATCCTTCTTTTACTATTTTCATTTCAATTTAATTTCTATTTGTTTCCTCTTTCTAAATTCTTTTGAATACAAAAATTTAAATTACTTGCTAAGTTGTCTTAAAAAATTATTTGATATCTTACCATTATTCCTTAATGAACACCATTTATTTTTGTTATCTAGAAAATTTGTATTTTTATATAAAAAAAATTAGCTTTATTTTGTTTTATTTTATTTTATTAAAAATATATCAAGGGCCCATAATTAAAGATAGGTTCTAAAATTTTTTATTTCAAGTGATTCAAGACCATAAACTTGATTTAAATTAATTACTTGTATAAAAATAAATTCAATGATAATTTAAAATAATAGTATAATAAATTCTAATGAAGTACCAACAAAATAACGGCAACATAAAAATAAATAATAATGGAACAATAAAATAAATAACAATAGTTAAATGAACAAAAAGGAAATAGCAATAACTTAAATGGTAAAAATATAAATGACAAGAAATTAAAATGGACAATAAAATAAATAGCATAAATATAAATGACAATGAAATGTAAAAAGCTAAAGGTTTTGGGGAAAAACCCACTCCAAAACCGTCTACATTAAAGCAATTCAATGAAAAGTAAAAAGCTAAGAGTTTTGGGGGAAAATCCACTCGAAAACTATCTACATGGAAACAATTAAATGGGAAGTAAAAAGCTAAGGATTTTGGGGGAAAATCCACTCCAAAACCAACTACATAAATAAAACAATAACAAGAGCAAGAAAATAAATAACATCAAATTAAATGTCATTAAGTAAAGCAAGAAAGTAAATAACTACTTATATATATATAGATAGTAGTAGGATTAGTATAATAATATGGGTTTGAGGGATAATCCAACACACACACACCCATTAAGAAAACAAAAATTAGAGGCTTAAACCTCACTCCCCCTTTACCTCAAATAAGTAGCTTGTTGGTGAAATATGGAAGAGGAAATTAGGTATTTTAAGTATATGAACTAAACCTAAGCTTGGAATGCTTTAATGGTGGAAGAATAAAAATTTTTAAGGCTTGGAGAGTGTAGAGAAGAGGAATTCCAGTAGAGTTTTAGAGAAAGAGGTCTGAAATTTGAAGAAAAAAGTGTGAGAATGGTGGTATAGATGGCCGGGTATTTATAGGAGAAAAATTACCATAGTTTTGATTTAATTTTTCACATAAAACTCATTAAAAATAATTAAAAATTTACTCCCCCCAATCACCAACTAAGAACAAATTTGAAAATGGAATCATAAGGGAGAAAATAAGAGCTGAAATTGTTTACTTTTAATTTAACATGTGTACATAATGGTAAAAAGTAATAAAATAATGGTTTATGGTAAATAATTGGTTTAAATTTTTGGGTTAGTTTTAACCAAATCAGACCACACCATGATTTCACACATATTTTTTTGAATCTATAAAAAAAATTTCGGAATTTTCTCACATATATATTATTTATAATAAATTTTTTACTAAAAAGGACATTTATTAAGCTAAAAAAATAAAGGTTTTATCAAATAAATATTTTGTCTGGTTTTTCACTATTTTTCCCTTAAGATAAATTTTTTATCATTAAAATATACTCAATATAAATTTTTCAAAATATTTTGAGATAAAAAAGTCTCTAGTTTACTTTCGCAGTCAACTAGAGGTATTTTGGCCATTAAAAAAAAATTGTCTCGATAAATTCCTGAAAAATTTCTAAAATCATTATTAATTATTCTAAGCACATATATGACTCAAAAACTAATTTTGGACATTTTTAACTATTTTTATCTATTTTCTCAATTATCCAGTTCTTATAAGGGCAAAATGGTCATTTACCCCTTGTTGGGCTTTGGTCTGGAAAAGTTGTTAAAAATCAAAACTAACTACTATTTACTAATAGGAACGTAACTGTGGAATCATACTCATGAGATTCTCATCCAGTTCTCCATGGATAAAAAAAAAATAGATTAGGAAGTAAAAGTAAGGGTGTTACATACTCTGTCTCTGAGCCAAGTTTGAAGTTGAATCCTCAAAGGCTACTTTGAAAAAGGCTATATATATATATATCAGGTCGAGAAAAATAATGAAGGAGTGCAAGAACAATATTGAAAAGAACAACAACTTCTGGATGACTTTGGAAAATTCCTTAGAATCTCCTTAAAAATAAATTTATCTACTGTACTAAAACTTTCATACCCTCACATTGTGAGTTAATCTCTTTGTAAACAACTATTTTCTGTTGTGAAAGCCTTGAGAGGCTTAGTGAGAAAGAATACTTGGGTGGTTAAGCAATTTGGGTGGATTGCTTTGTAAAGCCTAAAAAGGCTGTCAAGAATATTTGTGTAATCTAAGGTTAGTTAGTGAATACTTTCAAGTCAAACGGACTGGACGTAGCTTAAGGTTGAGTAAACCAGTATAAAATCTCTATGTTCCTGTTCTTTCCTTATCCTTTCTTTAAACTGCTTTTTGAACTCGTTTTGATTAAGTTAAAAAGTTTTTAAAATGCACAATTCAACCCCCCTTCTTGTGCGATTTTTGCTCTTTCAAGCTACTCTTCAAACTAACCACTACACACACTCTCTCTTGTTTTATTTTTATTTTTTAAAAAATAAAGAGAGGCACATAATAATAAAATCATGATAATAGATGATAATATAGATACAAATTATAAATTTATATCTTCTTTTTTAAAAATAAGATACAAATTTATAATATAGATGATAATAGGTTTAAATATATTTTTGGTCCTTATAATATATCTCTTTTTTGGTTTTAGTCCTTGTAAAATTATTTTTTTTGAAATGGTTCTTGTAAGTTTTTCTTTGTTTTAGTTTTTTTTATTTTGTTTTAATCCTCGTAATATATCCATTTTTTTCGTTTTGGTCCCTATAATATTTTGTTCATTTTGAATTAGTCTCTTTGAAAAAAAATTGATAGAGACTAAAAGCAAATTATCTACATATTACAAAAACAAAAATAAAAATAAATATATTACAAGGACTAAAACAAAATAACAAGCACCAAAACAAAAAAAAAATTACAATGACCATTTTGAAAAAAATAATTTTATAAGAACTAAAAAATATATATTACAGGAACCAAAATATATTTAAGCCATCATAATATTATTACATAATTTACATTCTTCCACATATAAGTAACACTTCACGCAAAATTTATTTGAAAAAATAAAGAAAAAATGAATATTTTAGTGAATAAATATCTTTCTCCTTTGTAATGCAAAATTTATAAATATTTCTCCAGCTTAATATTTATTATGAGAGAAATATTTATTATTTTAATTAATTAAGTTATTAATCACTGAAATATACATTGTTATTCGGTTGACTTAAAAAGAGGTTAAACTTTTTATATAGTAAGGTAAAGTGCTAACTTACACATAAAAAAGGTGTAGATAACCATTCATTAGTCTCCCTCTTCTTGAGCATTAATTAGTTCAGAGGTGCTGGCTACTAATTAGGTAAAATGCGTCCTCTTGGATGTGGCACATGCTTTAAAGTGGGACGACAATTAAACATAGTGTCTGTATAGACCAAAAGACAAAGTGTAAAGACAAGATATTAGGATTTTTTTTTGTTTGGGTTGAGTTTAGGTACTGCCTGTCTCGAACCTGGGACACCATAATGGTATAACAATGAGTAAACCATTAGACAAGATATTAGGAGTAATTATGGGTTGGATCAGTATTTTCAACTGAATTTGATTTAAGCAAAAAAAAAGTTTAATAATCATGTACTGTTAGTGTAAAAAGTTTTACACTGTCAATTAATTGGAATTCACTGTTAGTATGATTTTTAAAGTATTTATTATAAAAATCAACAAACTTACAATAAATGGTGGTTTGTAATTGGATGAGTTTTATATTGTCAGTGCATGACTTGTTTTCTCCAAAAAAAATAATATTGGATTGAATTGAGTTGACGGGTTTAATTGATTTAAATATGTATTATTCTAATTACTTTGGATGTATCGAATTTAATAATTCTACACTTAATTAGATCCGACCATAAATAAAAATTTTAAAAATACTTAATGTAATTTAGTAGACGTGTTTTATAGAGTAATTTTAACTTTCGAGACAGAATATTAACTTTCTTTCAACTAGAGTAATTTAGTTTGAGCTTGGAGACTTTTGTTCTGGATAAGCAATGGAAAGGCTTTACCATCCTAAGGTTATTTACCTTGTCTTAACAATTACTCCTTAATAGAATTCCAACTCATGAAAGTGCTACTAAATGTGTCCTGTATAAGGTGCAACTTGATTTCGATTCACATTTATTCTGTCTAATTAGGTTTTTGTAATAAGAAATATACATTATACTTTTTTTTATAAAAGAAATATATATTATATTGTTATTACATTTTGTGATATTGCATAATTCTTTTTATTTTACCAAATATTTGCTCTTTGGCTTTCCTTTATATTCGGTATCAGTTTCGAAAGTGAAATATTTGAACGGAATCTCTACAAGTTCTTGGGAGCTGGACTCTTAACGTGTCTGTAAAAATTTTGTCGCTCTAGTCGATGTATGCTGGATACAAATAGATGATAAAAGTTAGAGAAAAAACATCTCAGACCCTATTAGCTAGGTTTGTTTATACCATATTTGATTTGATTGTTTGGGTACTTTCACTTGAGGTGGCGTGAAAAATGTCTTCTTAAATATATCTTACTAAAATCACTATCTTTAATGGATTCGTGGCTATAATTCAATATTTTGCATCCGTATTGAGATTCATCATGGGAACTTGGAAGGTTCTTGATACATGCTTTTCAAGGCCTAATTATTGGGATTTAGTCGTTAGGCCAACATGCATATTGACTTAATTTAACATAGGTTAAGCTAATAATTTAGTTCCTATATGTATCACAAATTCTTAATTTGGTTCTTATACATAAAAACTTATTAAATTGATCCCTATATGTGTAGTACATTCTTAATTTAGTCTCTGTCATTATGACACCGTTCATGGATTCTTAATTTGGTCCCTCTAAATATAACGCATTTTTAATTTAGTCCCTATACATGTATTGCATTCTTAATTCTTATAGGGACCAAATTAAGAATACACTACATGTATAAGAATCAAATTAAGAATCCATAAATAATGTCATGACGATAGAGACCAAACCGGTAATATTTGCACGTATAAAGACTAATTTAGTAAATTTTTATATATAAAGACAAAATTAATCATTCGTGACATATATAAGAACTAAATTATATGTTTAATATTTACCATATTAGGCTCAAATTCTCCAAAGTCTAAAGAGAGACGTCAATAATACCTTGCACTTATTTTTGATATATTGAAGGATCAATCACAGTTTCCACTCTTTGATTGTGACATTCGGCCATCAATAAATGATGTCTAAATAGATGTTTGCTACGTTTAATGGCTTCAAACCAACTCTTGGCACGAAAGGGATCGAGAAGCCAGAACCTTTCCATTTTCCACGATCATGTAATGAACTCAAGGCTTCCACTTGGTATGAAATTAGATTACTTCAAGGTAGCTTTTACTTTTTGGAATAGGATTCAAAGGAAACTTATCTTTGCAATTGCTTACCGCAGGCTTCTTCTCTTTTTGTCTCTGAGAAATTCAATGCATATTGCAGACTTTTTTTAAAAGTATAAAGGCAAAACGGATTTTGACGACAAGGAGAGGAGGCACATAAATCAAAAGATCAAATGGGTAGCATAGGGTAGAGAGGATTTTTGGTTCTGTATTTAATGCAAATCCGTAATAACCGCGTGCACTTTTTTACCAGCCAAAATGTGGGGATATATATCGAAGGATATCCCCGCGGGAACAAATAATGAAACCATTAATTAATTGCTCCGTCTCTGTCAACTTTGGCTTTGTTTTTTATTTTTATTTTTTCTTTTGGTTAGGGGACGAAAAGGGAAGGGGTCCATGTTTATATTCCATTTCCATAAAGCTAATCTTCAGAAAAAGTAGCGGGCTATTTTTGCAAACAGGATCCTTCCACTTGGGAACAGGAGCCGTAACTAAAGCATTCTTGTTCTTTTTTGGCATTGCACGAGTGTGTCTTAGCAAGGAAGTAAGAAAAAAAATGAGTTGGATGATTGAGGGCAGGGCGATATTTGGGAATGTGTGTGGATTTAGACTCTCACTTATAATGTGTTTGGAAACAAGTTTGTACCTTTTTAAACGAAAGTTTATACATTCCAATGCACCAAACGTAGAAACAATCTAAAGGGTGGATTGATATTACGTTAAAACCAACAAATTTTCAAACATGCATTTAATTTATAAGTATATTTCTACCAGTTTTAGTATCCGTGCAAAGCACAGGAATATAAAGAATTTACTGATGAAATAAATTAGTTACGGTGGGAGATAATAAGCAATAAAAAAGTAAATTTATATTAAAATTATTACAAAAATAAATTAATAAATTAAAAAGTACTAAAGTTATAATTGAACATAATTCAAATGTTAAACTAATTTAAGGTATCGATAAAGAGGCATGCATTGGATCTAGATGTGTGGCTTCCAATCCAGAAAAAATTGCCAATATTAACATCCATGAAACACATGTAAAGACTAAAGAGTAGCGATATAAAGGCATGCATTGGATCTAGATGTAAGTGTGTGTTATAATCTCTCGTGAGGGTTGTGTCTAAAATTTGGGTGATTAGAGCAAATTTATTAAACAGACTTAGTGTGATAAGAAAGAAAAGAATAGTAAAAAAATTAAAGAGAAAATATTAAAATTAAAATTTTGTCAAATAAATAGAAAACAAATGACTAGTTATCTAACTAGAAATTTTTTGGTATAAATCTAACTTTATAAATGTTTAATAATAATTAATAAAAATGGGAGAGAAAGAGTGTTTTTTTATTTCTCACAAGTATCCTTCGAAACAATCCTATTCGAAATATGGTCGAACGAAAGAGTATTAAATTATAATAATAACAATAATAATGAGTGAAAAGAGTCTAAGACCTAAAGCAATTAAGGATTTTCCTGCTAATTACGTGGTCGTGTCTCGTGTAAAGCAAAATTAACAAAAATTATTATAATTTGATCAATAATTCCTACATGATTATATATAGAACAAACGAGTTTCTCATAAGTATATACAATTTAGTATAAGGGGCATGCTTAAATAAAAATTACTCTTGGTAGCTGGAGCATAGCTCAAGTAGTTTGGTATGGACGAGAATGTGACTAAAGATGGTATCAGTTTTACTTATATTAAGCACCATTCAATGTGTCTATGTCTAATAAATAGAAGTTGCACACTCTTATCAAAAGGAATTGATAGATTGCATAATAATAATATAAATTTTATTTTTTTTTATTGAAGATTGAATATGTCATATAATATATTCGTGGAAGTGACTAACAGACTATACAGGTAGTAGCTTACAGTTCGTTGTGTACAATCTTTAAGGGCTTTGATTGGTCAACAAAATCTTGATCTATTTAATCGCACGTCTACTTGGATTGATCTGAATAACTTGCAAGGCTAAACAAGTTTGGGTCATAGAATCGAAAACCAACCTGCTTAACTTCATGAAAAATTAAAAAACTGTTTTTAAAGTAAAATAGAAAATTCATTCTAGTCTACAGACTGCTTAACAAATTGGCCCATTTATTAACTACTTTAACAAAAACTTTGAAAAATAAAAGAAATACTAGTTATGCGGACCACTCTCCTATGACCCACTCATTCAACCCCAAATTTATACAAGCCCATTAAATATAAGTTCATTTAACTGTGATTATGTACAAATTAGTTTATTTAATTGTAGGCTTATACAGATCAATACAAACCAAGCCGGGCTGGTCCACTCCAGTATCCTTGAAGGACCGACTTCCAGCAGAATAACCTCCCGTTGCTTGCTGTTAGAAAATTATGAGAGATTAATTATTTTCATTTCATGATTAGAGTTGTCGATTTTCATTTCCACATTAGATTTTTCCAAGTGCTCTTTATTTTCCCCCTAACACCAAGCCTCCAACAGTTCCACATTCTTTACTTTCTTCCAGCCTTTCATAAACACGCAAGCCAATATAAAGCATTTTAGATTGTTTTACCTTTAGATTTTTGAAAAGCAACAATAGAAAGCATTTTAGATGCTTTGATTCCAATTGTTTGAATTTGAACTTTGATGTTATGGGTATAATAACTGTAGGGTCTTCTAAAGGCAAATAGCCCCACTGTTAGTTAAAGCTGGTTGCCTTTTGTAAAGTCTTCGTTTCTTTGGTATACACATTAAGGGTAAATTGGTCAAAGAGAAATTCCATTTATAATAGAAACAGGTGGCCTGGCTCTATCATTTGGTCCTGTATTCCAAAGTGGATAAGTGAACCTTACTATGTGATTACTAGTCAATGGTGAAGCATGCTGATTATAGATAATGTCCTATCTTGGCACCCTTTTTCTAATATTTGTTTGAACACAAGTTGTTATTGGTGTAGTGATAATCACACCATATTAAGAAACAGTGTAATATAGTGTTCTTTATGAAATAAAATAAAATAAAATAATGGCTGAGTTTTTTTTATTTTTTAGAAATTTAAGTAAACCCGTTGAGATTGGTGGAATGTAATTTGCAAACTAAATTAGTCATCGCGTAATTAATCTCTAGTTGACTGAAAAAAAAATGTAAAATAACTAATTTTGATTTGATTACACATAAATTAATAAATCAAAATCTATCTCAATATATAATATACAAAACGTGATTTTAACATAGTATATACACTTATCATGACTCTATATTAAGGAACTATCATTGTAATTAATAATTACATTTTTTAAAATCAAAATGATTTATAAATAAATACGCTGCTGAAGATTTCACTAAATTTTATTGTCATATCGAGATTATTTTGTTTGCATGACGCATGTGTTTGCAAGGATATCTAAATGGAGAAAAACTAGGAGCAATATTTTGGGTGTTTTTAGTAATATTTTTAATCAAAATTAAAATTTCATAATAAAAGCAATGTACGTAGACAAAAATTAGTAAATATGGCATTGCAGTCATTGCTGAATTTCAAAATCCCCTAACTTCACTAATTTTCTCAAAAAATGAAACAAGAAAGAGGAAGCGAGAGCCCACTCGAAATTCAGTACAAGCCTACAAGGCCTACTCGGCCTTTGAATACTCAGTCCGAGAAGAGTAAAGGGCTTGCTATTCCCACCTCAATTTTTGCTTTTTTCACCCTAAGATTTGTTTGTTAATTTTTTTGTTTGAAAATACCTCTTGACGAAAATGTGTTTGTACACAATGGAAATACGTTTCCTTGTGTTAAGGGGATGCTGTTGTCCACAATACACAGTGGAAACGTGTTTCCGTTGTGTATCAAATTCATATATAACGAAAACACGTTTTTATTGTGTTAATTTTTAAAAAAAATTAAAACATTAATTAATTACGCTAAGTTACCATGTTTAAGAGTAATCAAAATAATTACGATGCAAATTTTTCTTTTTAATAGCAATCAAATTAATTATGATACAATTTAAAAAAATATACAATACAAGTTACCATTTTTAATAAGAATCAGATTAGTCATGATGTAAATTATTCTTTTAAATAGTAATTAAATTAATTATGATACAATTTATGATACTATTAAAATGGTAATTTGCATCATAATTTATTCTATTACTATTAAAAGGGTAGATTACATCATAATTAATTCGATTCCTATTAAAAATAGTAACTTGTATCGTATATTTTTTAAAATTGTATCATAATTAATTTGATTACTATCAAAATAGGAAATTTGCATCAAAATTATTTAGATTACTATTAAAAATGGTAAATTGTATTGTAATTAATTTAATTTTAATTAAAAAAGATAATTTATATCATAATTGATTCGATTAATATTAAAAGGGATAAATTATATCATAATTAATATTTTAATTAGTTTTTTCAAAAAAATTAAAATAACGGAAACACATTTTCATTGTGTATTACAATGAAAACGGGTTTTAATTGTGTATCGAATTTTTGATACATAACAAAAATGCGTTTCTGTTATATATTTGATATACAACTGAAATACATTTTCGTTAATAAAACAAGAGTGTGAAGATGAGAGAGAAAAAATAAACGAGGGTGGAGACAAAATAAATATTTTATACTTTTTTATAAAAGTAAGGGGTGAAAAGAGAAGAAAAAAAAGCGGGGGGGGGGGGGGGGGGGTTGGAATAGCAGCCCTATGAGTGAAGCAATTATGGGTCGTGCTCGTGCCCACCACGAGGTTAGCATGGGCTTTTATCCAAAAGGACACATTTCCTTTCTTCAAATAAGGGGGAAACAAATCATGTAAAATACAAATATTCGAAGGAGTAATATCTTTTGAATATAATGTGCAACTCACATAACATATATAAAACAAGAAAAAAGGAAATATATGAAAACTACATTAAGTAATTTGATTGTTTTTTTAAGAATTTAATTTTCATATGTAAAGATTTTTATACTAACAACTAAATAAAAATTATTCTAAATATGACTTTTAGAATAATTATTACAAACCTCAACAATTTTACCATATTAAGCTACGAGTGCATTCTAATTAAATTTAATTTTGAAATGTAACTAACATTATTATATTTCCACAGGTGTGACTCTAGCAAGCTTAGTTCTACTTTTCTGTGAGGACATGCATTGTAATGTTCAAACAACATAAAACCAATAATCATCCTCCATATTCGGGTAATATCTTCTCTGTTCCTTTTCTTGAAGCCACTGTCATTGGCTGAGTAGGTTTCAGAATGTCTTGTGCTGCAATACAGAGCCAATGGTATGTGGCTTTACGTGTGCTAACTGTTCCTTGTTCAAGTCTAGAGCGGGAACATGCCTGTTTGTGTTTGGGTAGAACAAGGACAAACTAGTGCAGTAGCGTATGATTACAAAAATTGAATTAATGCAGAAACATTAGTTTGAAGTTTCCGTGTGATTGTTGGTTCCTACAAATTTACAGTTTCTATTCTTAGGCCATCCTCGCCCACGGGTTGCTTATGATTTTGTCTGTCAGTGAAGCATTTTATGGTATGTTTGGTTGGAGGAAAAAAATAAAGAGGAAAAAAAATACAAAAAACAAAATTATTTTTCTTGTTTAGTTGGAGAGAAAGTGAAAAAAAATTGACTTTTAGAAACAAAAATTTAAACTTTTTTTTCTTTTCACATTCTCTTCAATTCAAATTTCACGGTCTGTTTGGTAGGAGGTGAAGAAAAGAAGAAAAAGGGAGGGAAGAGGTGAGAAAAGAAAATAAAAGAAATAGGTGAGAAATAGAATAAAAATTAAGATTGTTTGATTGAAGAAAAATAAATAAAAATAAATGTGTGGGGTTGTTTGGTTTAAAAGAAAAGAAATTAAATTATTACCATTATATTCTTACGTGTCTGAACACATATTTTGTTAATATTTTTTCGATTAAATCTATTTGGAGTCATGAAAATCGATTTTGCTGGTTTTGTTCCATCATTTATTTTTAATTCTTATTTTAATTATTTTAATTATTATTAATAATATTTTATTTTTATTAATAATATTATTTTTATAATAATAATATATTTATATATATATATATATATATATATATATATAAAACAAAAGCATGCATAATTGAAACAAGGAAGCTTCAAGTCATGAAAATCGATTTCATATGTTAAAAAGGGGCCTAATCGATTTACAGTGAAAACATAAAAAAAAAGCAACAAACCAATTTTCATAGAAGAAGAGTAAACTACAAAATCGATTTTCAGAAGTGTAAATCAATTTTGCAATCACTTGGTTTATTATTTCGAACACTGCAAATCGATTTGTGGTTGTATCAAAATCAATTTTTTCGAACCAAGACACTCTTGCGTCTGCTTTACCTCAAGTAACAAAGCAACTTTGTATGGTTTCTTCACATATCATCGCATATTTGCGTGGAAGATTTTTTGACGCACTTCGTCACAACCAAACACACATAATTTTCGTATTCTCTCCAATCTATTCCTCTCCTGTATTTCGTCGCAACCAAACGGAGCTTCAAACTTTTCTCTCTTTTCATATTTTCCGTTCATACAACCAAACAGGTCATTAATGTTTGTAGCAATTGTTGGGAGGGGCCAAGAAATGGTGTTGGAGTTAGAGTCTGAAGAGTCAACAATGTGATCTGGAGTTAGAGTTTGGGCTTATTGTTTCTCTTTCTTCCTGCACAGGAATGCAGGATTTTGCTTTTCTCTCAAATAATTGGCTAAAGTCTACAGTGCAATATATGCTTTGCAGTATCGCGTTTTCACAATTTGCATCAATGCTAAAACTAAAAACAGATAAAGTTTTTATCCAGAAAAAAAAAAAACAGATAAAGTTAACTTTGGACTTTGACCAAATGATGGATTCAAACTGAGGACTTTAGGGTAACTGTAGCAAGGTTCTTGTTTCCTTTTTAGAATGAATGCATGTGAAATCTATGAATCAACAATACTCTTGTAACATTATGTTATTTTCTCTTCATTATAATTTTAGTGGTACTGATTTGTAGTTTTTTTTTAACCATATTATTAGTATGAAATATTTATTAGCTTTATTAACGATTAATCTAAAAATTTGATTGATTACTTTTAGTAGGATATTTTTTTCTAATTATATTTTTTTCATTCACAAAATTCGAATATGAAATCTTGCTTAAAGAATCTTAGTCCAAGACGTTGTAGTTTCTATTCATGTCAAAGATTTTATTCTTATTTTAAAATAACCCCATCGTATGGTTTATGCCTAAACTTGTCCAAATTGCTTTTCAGGTAGAAGCAACATTAACAAACAAATGTTCTGAATTTAAACAAAGAGACTTAATTTGATATGACCACTAACTAAAAAATTGCTTACAGTAATTAATAACATGTTTGATTTTTGAATTTAATAGATGTTTTACACTATCAACCTACTATGATAATTATCTTTAATATAATTATTATAAAATTTAATAAATTTATTATATACAGCGGTGTATGATTAAATGATAATATAAAGATCTTTATATTATCAGGACATATATTATTTATTTTTAAATTTTTGTTGAAAAAACTTTTAATCATTGTTATAATAAAAAATATATTTTTTATAACTTTTCTTCAAATTATAATTTTAAGATTGTAAGCGGAAGCTAAGGTTGATAAAAGAAATGTGTGATTAGCTACCTTATTGTTCCGATTTATTTACTTTCTTATTTTAATAATAATGAAAAAACCAAAGCTCCCTGGGATCATGGTGGGTTTTCCTGTGAATTTGGGCCTCTCTTTTCCCATGAAAATATGCTGAAACAGAATAAACAGGGTCGCAGCAAAAGAATTGGACACGTCCCATTCAATCCTACCCCGGGGACCCCATGCTTGTGATTCCTACTGTTCCCATTTATGACTTTTGGATATCAAATACCAACCAGATCCTCCTCAAGAGGAAGAGGATACAAATCCCACCTCATCTTAGGCTGTACTAACACACATGCACTCTTTCTCTCACCAGATGCTGATCTCACACAGTTTCACTCTCAGAACCAGACCAGATGAGATGAGGCCTATGCTGCTGCGCATTTGTTTATTTATTTAGATAATATGTATGTTTGAATTTAAATCATATAGTTGAAATATTGATTAACATAACTTTTTATAAATGTTCACATGCAACATGTTTAATTTTACGTTGAGCTAATGATTTTGGGTTTAAAATTGATTGAGTTAAAGTAATTTTATTTAACTTCTGAGATAAATTAAAAAATTTATACTGACTTTCACTACCGACTTGTCTTTAAAATAAAAAAAATATTCAATATAAATCACTTTATTTTCAAAGGGTTAACTATATTTTGGTATTTCAAAAATTGACTTGTTTTGATTTTAGTCATTCGAAAAAAATTTCTTGAATAAAGTTCTTCAAATATTAAAAATACCTTATTAGATCTTTGTATTAAATTTTGTTTAACTTTTCTGTTAAATGATGACTATATACATCACGATTATCATTAATTTGCTGATATGATCGTCTATGTCTACTATATGTCTAGATTAGATTAGTAACATATTTTTTAAATAAAATTATTACATGATTAACCTTAAATCACAATTTTTTAACAAAAATAATTACTTGATTTTTTATTAAAAATTATCACTAGATACTGCAAATAATAAAATACTTTACTTAGAAGTTAATATAACCATCATTTAATAGAAAAATTTAACAAAATTTAGTACATGGATCTAATTAAGGTATTTTTAATATTTGCATAAATTTATTTAACAATTTTTTTTCTAAAACTAAAACTAAAACAAGTTAATTTTTTAAAAACTAAAAATATATTTAATTCATTTTTAAATTTATTTTAACTATAATTAGTTTTATAAAATAAATTTTACAAATATTTACCTGGACACACAAAATAATAAAGTGACAAAGTCAGTGGCAGTTAAAGTTAATTATATGGTAGAGAAGAAGAATGACAGGCTTGGTGGAGAAGCAAAGACATAAAAGAAGAGAAAAAGAGCTTTATGTTTGGACAAAAAGCAGGTGTTTGGGACTAGCAAATAATGATGACCTAACAAGGGCTCACAGTGGTGACTGAGCCCCGCCCTACTCTAGTCCCAAGTCCACTCCTTACACATGTGCCCCACTTTGTCACAGCCTTTGTGTGATTGCGTGCACCTCTGGCCTCTATTAGTAGTAGACCTATACTAGTATTATATATTACAGCCTATGAAATACAAACCCTTGTGACATACGACACGAGGCCCAAACCAAAAGCCATTTCTCCCTCCCAAATTGCTCTCTGCGTATCCATACCATAAATAGCTTTTAAACGAGGAAGTACGTTTAGAAAATGGGGCCATAAAAGGTTAAAAAGTTAATTTCATCTCTGGTTCTCCACCTTTGCTCCTTTGCTTAGCTTAGTTATAGTTAACCCCTACCCTACCCTCTCTAGTCTCTACTAAACACAACACGGATGGTCTATAAAATTGTTCCGTTTTCAATTTGCAACCCAACATTCTGTTTCCTCCCTCGTCTAGGCTACTCTCCTACCTTGGGTAACCTTTATATTTTATATGCTTTATAAAATCACACGAAATAATGTTATTTTTTATGATAAATTGTTTCTACATGTTTTTTAATTTAAAATTACTGTAAGTGAAGAGTGATTTTATAAATAACATTATGAAGAGTAACTTCATATGTAAATAACATTAATATACAAATTTTGTATATAGTTTTAAATCTTTCGTGCTAATGGTATGGAATATAAGGATCTCAATTATAACTAAGCTAGGGTGGAGATTGTTTCAGGCTTTTTCCACTATGATTCTTTCTTTTGTCGTCTTAAAGTACTTCTCTCTTCTATTAGGATCACCCTGACCGAACTGTTAGTGGGCTGGAGGAGATATGCTGGAAGATAAAAACAAGAAAAACATACAAAAAATATCACAATACGATAACTTATGATTGAAAATTTTGCATTGGGTAAAATAATGATTAAATTCTTTTTGAGTAATAATAACTACTTGTATTTGTGTCATTTCCCTAAGGATGTATTTGATAGAGAAAAAAAAATACAAAAAAAGGAAGAAAAGAGAAGAGAATATTAGGTAAGAAATAGAGTAGAAGTTAACTCCCTGTTTGACAGCATGGAAAGAAATAGGTTAGCAAGAAATAAAGAGGAGAGAAATAGATAAAAAATGGAATGGAAATATGAGTTGTTTGGTTGTAAAGAAATAGATGTGAAGTAGAAGAAACATAATATTGTATAGTTGTTTGGTTTGAGTGGGAAGAGAGAAAAGATATTAGATTAATGTTGCCTTTCTTTTTTTGTTCCTATGTACATCACGTTAAAGTCTAGAACAAATGAGACTTCAATAGTAGACAATTAGAAAATAATAGTAGATTATTGTGAGATGTCAGTGTCGAGATAAGACTGTAAATAGTCTACTATCTATTTCCCATAGTCTACTATTGTGAGAAGAAATCATCTGTAAGTTTTGATAGTCGATTATCACCATGTAATATTTGACTATCAGTGGTTAGTTAGCGGATGCACGACTCTTTTGTGGGCATTTTTGTCAACTTCATACACCAACAATTATTTCCACATTATTTTCACCCATTTTTGAATGAAAATGAACAATGATGGTCTCACTTGTTTCTTTTTCTCTCCCTTTTTTATTTCTATACCACAACACATAAACTTATTTTTCACCTCCTTATTTCTTTCCTCTCATCCCAATTTCTACACTATTTTCATACTGCCAAACAAAGGGTAAGGTTGTTTAGTTTGAGAAAAATAAATGAATAATAAGAAAAGGATAGAGCAATAAATGGAAATAGATGTGAAATAAAATAAAAAATTTTAAAAATTTCCTTGCTATTTCCATTCAACCAAATAATAGAAATTTTAAAATTTTCATGCAATTTCTCTCCCTTCTCACTTACCAACCAGGGCATAAAATAAAGTAGTTGTAGTTACTAGTTACTCACGAGAAAATACTGAAAAAGAGAAGCTGGATAAATTTAAAAAACCCAAATGCGAGAATTCATATGCACTCGATCATGAATCCCTTCTTCGGTTGGGCTGAGCCGTTCCATCTAGGCCAGTTCATTCTTGTTATTGATAAGCTAAATATTGTAAGAATTAATTCGAATAAATTTAAAAATAAATAAGTCTAATTTCTCATAAATAGAAATCAATTGATGTATTTCAATTTTTTTCAAAAGATCACTAATCTAATTTCTAGATGAACATCTATAAATTTAATAGACTTTAACACTATTGTCTTATAAAAAGTCCTAATAACATAGTTTTACAGTTAAAAAGTTCTCATGAGTTAAAAATTAATTCAAATTGAAACTTATTATACAATATGTCAAATACAAGGCTTGTTTATTTAAACTTAAAAAAAATGAAATTTAAAGACTGCATAAAAAAGTATCTATCTTTTAGAGACTTTATATAACGTGTAAATTAATTTGTTATTTTGGTATAATATAAAAAAATATTTTATTTTAATCTAGTTTTTAATTAAAACTTTTTCAAAAACTATTTAAAGTAGCTTATTAAAATAATTAGAAACATGTTTTTTAATTCTATTTTTTTAAATGCTTAACAGACATTTTAAAATATTTTAAAGTAATTTTTAAAATAAAATTTACGGAAAAAATTGAAATAAAAAATTATTACTTCAAGTACATGAAACTCGAGTTTTGTTTTGTCCTCATTTGGAATAGTTGAAAGGGGGAAGTAAAAGAATACAAGATTATAGGTCCCGTGAGTTTCATCTTCTCTAAAATGAAGAGTAAACTTCATTTCAGTCCTTGTAAATTTGTGAGGTGTTGTCCTAATAGTTCTTGAAATTAGAAAAATGTTAAATAAATTCTTAGTATTGAAATTCGTTAGTCACATTAGTCTCTATTGCTAGTTTCATTAGAGACTATAATGATAATAAATTATAAAATTTAAGGATTATAATGATAATTAGTAATACATTTCGGGAACTAAAATGACATTTATTTCAAATTCAAGGATATATTTGACATTTTTTTTAATTGCAGAAACTACTATGACAATGCCTTACAAACTTAGGAACTAAAATGAGTGAAAAAAATGGAAGGAGTGCTAAAGTATTTGAAATTATAAAATATCCTAAATTTATTTATATTTTGTTACAATATAAAGATTTTAATATTATATAATATAATTGTTTTTCCCATCTAAATAATATAGCAGAATGTCTGAAACTTTTTTTTTCTCTTCTATCTCTCTCTGTCTCTGTCTCTTTTTCTATTTTCTATTTTCTTTCTTTTCATTTTGATCTAATAATATCCTCGCACCCTCCATTGATCCCTGTGTACATCTCATCATTTCTTTTGAAGAAGTTGATCGAGCAAATGTTGAGAGACAAGGGAGTGCTTCCATTCTCATGGATGAAAATTCAGTCTTGTGTTATGTATACAAGCAAGTAATTGATGTTATATATTTTTTTTTTTGTATAAGATTACATGTATCTTTTACAGGGATAATCTTATTTGAGCAAGTAAGATTATTATAAAAGGCAAAGTTTTTCATCTAAGTATGTAACCTAATTATATATTTAGGAATCAAATTCAAGAATACTGATTAAACTAGAATAATTTTGTATCAGTTGATCCACACGTTTAAAAGGTAGACATTGATATTATATGATGACACATTGAATTTCATTTGTTGCATCCATGCATCCGAATTAATTATAGGAACCAGCAATGTTTCGAAAACCATCGATCCTTGTAAGGAATGACTGTAGAATATCACTACCCTCAAGTCCTCGAATCAATGAGTGAATGACACACAATGAGTGAATGACAAACAAGTCGTGACAATGTTAGCATATGGATAGCGAAAAAATAGCCTCAGACAATGGCCACAAAGCAAGGATTGTCAACTGTCACCAAGGTACGGTGAAGCTCTTCATTGTTCATTCATTGCTTTAGTGTGTAACATATTGGAACAAGTGTAGTCATGATCCATAAGGTACATGATTAATAAAACTCAATTTAGGTAGGGACAAGACCCCACCAGTTTACGACTCATGCATTCCGTCGTTGAGGATTCTGCGACACCTCTAACAGTGCGCTATCCTTGTAGTAAGAAAAAATGAACTTGGAGCACAGTTGAAAAAGAAATTGAAAAGAGAGAGACAGAGACTTGGAAACATTATTAAATAAACTTTCTAGTTCCCCTGAATTATGAGTTTATGACACGGAGGGTACATGTTTTTGTTAAATACGAAGTGTTCTTGAGCTACTGATTCATTCGACACACATATATTTTAGGAACATTTCAAACATTTTCTCATATACTCTAAAGTTAGATAAAATTAATGTTTAATCATGGAATATAATTAAGATGTATATGTAAATTAAGTTAAACTATAAATGTTATATTTAAAGGCATTCTACAATAAGAGCAATTAATTATAGAAGTTAGCCAAATGGGCACCTACAGTCGAACGAAGAAAGAATTCTCTCTCTGATCCTCTTTATATATAAATTAAAATAACTATCTTAAATAAGAATGTTTTTAGAAAACATTCTTTAATGAGAGCGTTGTTAACTGTTTTGTTTTTTAAGGGTGCTCAAATCCAAACCAATAAAAAAAATCCCAAAAACCAATCCAAATAACCGAAAACTAAAGCAAAGCGAATTATTTTAGATTACATTTGATTGTTTTGTAGTGTAACTGATCGGTTCGTTTTTTGGTTGGTGGCTTTGGAATCAAACCGAACCGAATCAAAATATAAGTAGCGAATTGATATTGTGATGAGTTCAAATCTCTCTAGTCTTCTTCTTTGACATTTTTTTTTTGTTTCAGTTTTTTTTTCTTGACTTACAATTTTAATTATATACTAGCATTTTAACCTATGCATTACACAAAATAAATATTTATTTTATATAACTTACATTTATAATAAATAAATACTTCTGAATATATAAATTATATTATAATTAAAATTTGTAATAAATAAATATTTTTGTAAATATAGATTATATTTTAAATTTATAATAAACAATTATTATAATACAATGTTAATTTTTAATTATTGATAATTTCTTTTAAAAAAAATTGAAATTCAATTTAGAACTAGAGATATTAAAAATAATATATTGAAAGAGATAAGAGGTTAAAAGATTCCTAAAAATGCTCTCGTTGAATAATGATAGCTAAAAATACTTTCATTAAATAATAACAATGAAAACCGTTATCATTCAAGATAATTATTCTCATTAAATATATAAGGAGAATTATTAGTACTAATTATATATATGTTCTTTGTCATGTAGGGCAATCTCATTAACATGCTCGACTCAGCTCAATCCAGGCTTCTATTTTGAATTGTATAATAAAATATGGAATATGGTACAAGAAATAAATAACTAGAATATCATTAAATTAACAACATATTTCTGTTTATGTTGGTTGCTGGTTTTTTTTTACTTACTAGTTGCTACAGCTTGCAGCTATTTTCTTTTTTTACTAGCTAGTGTAATACCCCTATTTTTTTGCCTATTAAATTATTTTATTAATTATTCAGTATTTATTTCTAAAGAACCGGGTGGAAATTTCAAAAATTTGATCCCTATGGTTACACTCATATTAGTAAGTAGTACTTAGTTTAGATTTTTAATAATTTTTTGGAAACAGAGTCTGAAAAAGGGTAAAATGACTATTTTGTCCTTAAAAGAACTGAATAATTGAGAAAATAAATAAAAATAGTTAGAAGTGTCTAAAATTTATTTTAAGTCATTTATGTACTTAGAATAATTAATAATAATTTTATAAATTTTTCAAAAATTTATTAAGATAGTTTTTGTGAAATGACTAAAATACTCCTAATTGATTATGAGAGCAAACCAGACTTATTGACTTCAAAGTATTTTAAAAATTTTATACTAGATATATTTTAATTATAAAAATTTTGTTTTAAAGAAAAATAGTGAAAAATGCAACACTTTTATTTCAGTTTTTTGATTATTTTTCTAATATTTGACTATTTAATTCTGAAAAATCAAAAGAAAATTTCAAAATTATAATCCCCACCATTATGCTCGGAATTTCAAGAGCTATCTAAACGTTATTTTTAATAATTTTTTCGAGCCAGAACCCTAAGAAATTAAAAAATAATGATTTTGTCCTTATTTCTCAACATTAAGGACTAACATGAGAAAAAGATTCAATTGACATTAAAATGTCACTTTGAACTTGGAATCATGTCATATATAATAAAATATAATTTTTAAAAATTTTCTGAATTTTTTTGGAATTTCTATGTAGAGTGACCAAAATGCCCTTAAGTATCAAATAAGCCAATTGGTATTGGTTTGACATCTAAAAATGGTGAAAATAGTAATTTTAGTTTATTCATAGGTAAAATATTTAATTTTGAAATTTTCATAAAAATTTCGGTATTTTTTGAATTAAAATGGATTTATTATGAATTTTTAAGCTTAAAAATACAAAATAAATATATAAAAATTGAAATAAATTAATAAAAATTAAAATTAATTATTAGAAATTTATTTTTGATGAAAAATAATGCATTTTTATAGTTTTCCATTTAATTACATTTTTTTGATATTAAAAGCTATTTTTTAAAAGTTTAGGTGATTTTATCGGTACCGGCTAATCAATTACAGTTAAAATTTATATTGGGGAGCTTTAGGACAACTCACCCAACACGTTTTCAACCTACAAGGGGGAGATTCACCACCTAAAATTGATATGTGTCCCTAGTTTTGCATATTTGTCCCTTAATTGAATTAAAAATAAATCAAAAATAAGATTTATGACATAATGGCTTATGTCATCAAAGTAGACACCTAATCTCATTTTTTCTCTATAAATAGGCATGCTTTTGGACAGGACTTTCACCATTCTTCGCCTCTATAAGCTAGAGAGCTTCTCTCTCCAAATTTTCTTTCTCTCTTTATTTTGCTTAAATTTTACTAATTTCCATTAACTAGTAAAAATTCTCTTCCTAAAAGCTTTACACCAACAACTCCATCTTCTTCATCAACCACCTTAGAGGGAATGGGGGGAGTGGGGTTAGTTCTAAATTATTGTCACTTCGCATGTTGGTAGAAAGGGTTTTCTCCTAAACTTGTTTAGGCATAATTTTAATTACTATTACCATTATATTATTATATTTGATGATAAACTTTAATTTTGATTAAGTTGTTACTCTGCTCAAATTTAAATTATTAAATTATAATTGCTAAGTTGTTACTCTACTTACATTTAAATTATTAAATTATACTTATTATGTTATTACTTTAATCAAATTTAAATTATTAAATTATAATTGCTAAGTTGTTACTTTGCTCAAATTTAAATTATTAAATTATACTTGCTATGCTGTTACTCTGCTCAAATTTAGAAAGTTAAAATGTATTTATTTAGTTGTTATTTTGCTCAAATTTTAGTAATTAAATTATAATTACTATGTCGTTATTATGCTAAAAATTTATGTGATTATGGTATTGTGCAATTTTTGCAATATAAGGCAGAAAATATTGATTGTACTAGTGCTCAAATTAAATGAGACCAAGGAAACATTTGTTTGAAAAGTTAGGAAGTGATAAATTGGTGAGTAATGTAAAGCAAGTGACATGGCACCCTGCTATGAAAGCTACAGTTTGGTACACTACGAGGAGAAAGGCAGGGATCCATGGTTAGGTCTAGAGGGTATGGTATCAAGTGGTAAGCGTCCTAATGGCCAAGGTAGTGCTCTTGAGCCGGAACAATTACTTAACCAGTTTCATAACCCTGACAACTACTCAGTATCACTAAGAATGGTGAAAGTATACATCTATAAATGGATATCTTAAATTATTATTTTGTTCCTCAATAATGATGAGAACTATACTATGTGATAATATTGAGAGAGATATATGTATTTCCAGTCACTTCATAGGTTTTGTTAGTAAGTATTACCCACTAATGAAAAGTATAAATCCATACTGAGTCAAGGATAGTATAATATAAAACAAACTTTAGGTTCCCTTTTTATTGTCAATTGTGTTTTATTTGTATTTTATGATAGAATTCCTATTATACATGTAGAAGTGATTTTATAATCACCTCACTCCATTGTTTTCTTTTTATGCATGATTGATCGCAGTTAATGAAGACCCGACTGTTGATAAGGACCTATAGGACTAGTCTGATAGTTTGTTATTTTATGGGATAGGGTAGACGACATTGCTTTGACTAGAATCTTTTTAATGCACTAAGAATAAGTAGTAACTATTTTGATGTATATTTTGATCTCCCTGTATTTCAATAATTTTTCTGATTATGAAATCATGATGTACAATTTTATGATGAATACATATATATTTCTGAACCAAACTGCATGTTCTTTTAATTTTTTGATCGATTGATTTTTTGGTTCAAAATCAATTCAAATTGATCCGTGAACACCCCTATTTTTTTCAACAAGAACATTTTTAGAATTTTTTCTTAACCTCTTATCAGTTATCTCTATCAATTTATCATTTTTATTTTTATTTTTAAATTAAATTTGATTTTTTTTAAAAATTATCAATAATTAAAAATAACATTTTGTCACAATATATATTTTTGATAAATCTAAAATGTAATTTATATGATAAAAAATATTTATTTATTACAAATTTTAATTATAATATACTTTATATATTGAAAAATATTTAGTTAATATAAAATTTAGTTACATAAAATAAAAATTTATCTTGTGCACTGAACAGGTTAAAATACTAATTTTTGTACAAGTGACATAATTACAATATAACTATCTAAGAAATAAATTAGTTAAAATAAAATGATAAAGCAGTGAGAATATTAATAATAACTATATATTTAGTTTAAATTGATTATTTTTAAAATAATCGATTTAAAAACTAGTGAAAAAATGGAAGGAGTGTTAAAGTATTTGAAATGATAAAAATATCCTAATTTTATTTATATTTTATTACATTATAAAACATGCTGAACACGATAAAAAGAAACGAGTAATTAGTAATATCTAATTAGCTACCTTGTTTTAAAAAGATAATTTACAATTTTCTTTTTAAAATTTTGAAAAAATAGTTTAACTTATTTTAAAACATGATTTAAAAAAACAAAGAAATAAGCGATTTCTAGTGTATACTAAGACTTTATATGGTCCAATTTAATTTTGAGACACATACTTTATATTCTTTTAATTTGAATTTTGATAGAATTATTTTAAATTATTCAATGAGATAAAAATAGATGGGAGTGTTTATTAGATCAGATTGATGTGATAAACCTAATAATTCAAACTAAACTAATTAAATTGGTTAATTCACTTTAGAATTGAATCAATCCAATTATAATTAATTTAGCTGTTAGACTTTCTTTTATAACCAAAAGTCCAAAACTTACTCGATGACTTTTTTTTAACTAAGTCAATGACTCAGATCAACTTTTTTTGTTAACCAAAACCAATTATAATTACAATTGGCAATTTACTTTTGTCCTTTTCCCCCCTTCATTTTGATTTTATTATGATCCTATTTAGTGTTACTAATTATCTTAATTTGGTCATGTTTATTATGAATTTTTTTATCATATTTTAGGTAAAGATATTAATGAGATATATAAAATGATAACCATAAAAAATAAATAATAACCATGGGAAAAAATAAATATTAAATGAAATAAATAATTAGCCAATAAAGAATATATTTTTTATCTTGCATTAAAATAAAATTAAAATTTTATATAAAATAAATAGTAAGTGAAGATAAAAGTTTGAACAAATTAATCAAATTGGTTTGATTTAGATTGACTGAAAAATTTTCGAAACCTAAAACTAAATCAACCTAATTAAATATGATCAATTTAAATTTAATCTATCCTATAAATTAGGATCTTCAATTTGGAGAGTGGAGTCTCACTCTACTTACTCTCTCAATTAGGTATTCTCAAACTCTTTTCTCTTCTTTCATTGGGAGGTGTATTTCACACCCTACTCACACAACTAACAAAAAAATAATTTGTATATTTAATTTTCTTAATTGCTTATTTGTTTTAATTTAAAAACAAACTTACATCACATTTTAATTTATTTATTATAAATATAAAATATAATATATATATATATATATATATATATATATATATTAGAAGATACCTATTTATTATGAATTTTAATTAAATATATTTTTATTTAAAAATATTTATTTATTATAATTTTTAATTATATAAAGATAAATATTTTTCTTGTGCAAAACACTAGATAAAATACTAATTCTACCTTATCAACATATCATTGGTTTGAGTGGTACCGGTATCGATTCTTTAAGCAAGGTCTCGTGTTTAAATCTTGTGGATGAAAAAAATGTGGTTGGAAGGAGAGATCCCACTAAAGGTGACCAATCAGGTTCCCTGATAGAGATTAGTTATAAGCAAAATCGATATATACTTCGCACCTATAACGTTATTACAAAAAAAAATACTAGCTCTACCTAAAACCTTAACTGATATAATTGAACCATGAATAACCCTAGAAATAGATAATACTTTGGTTCTAAAACTATTGATATTTTAATGTTTTCTTTTTATTCCATAACTATTGATGTTTTACAAATTTCAAGCCTTATTAATTTTTTCACATATACTCCTATTTAAAATAATTAGTTATAATCTTAAAAAACATAAATTTACATCTTAAAATCTAACTCTAACAAAAAAAATATGTTATAATTTTGACCAAAAAAATCAACTTTCTTAAAATATAATATGTAACTTTATAAAACATCTATACTAAAAAATAAGTAAATATATATTAGTAAATTCTTATAGACTTTATTAATATACAATCAATTATTTTTTAGAAAAAATAATTAAATTAAATAAATTATAATTTTGATTTTCTTAAAAAATATATATTTGAGTAATTTATTGAAATATTTTTAAAAAATAAATAGATGTATAATATATATATATATAAAACAAAAAATAAGACTTTTCCTAGATTTTCAATCCTTTTTTTTTTTACTTTTTAAATAACATTTACTTGAGAATATGGACATTCATAATTCTTGTCGAGAAAAAACACCTACACTAAAAAGTGAAGGTCAACATCAATTAAAAAATGGCTTCATTATTTTTATATTAAAAAGCCAATATAACTTCCTCAAAAAAAGAAAAGTCAATATCATAATTTATACTATATACAATTATCTTAATTAAGTCATGTTCAACTTATTTTTTATATGTTCATATTTTAAAATATCTTTCCAAAATAAAAATTACCTCTAATTGAAAAAAAAGAATCAAATTTGTTAAAAATTTTGGCTTCACAATCCTTAATGTTTGCAAACAATTTTACAATTATAGTTGGTGTAAATCAATTAAGTTAAAAGACTGCAAATTGTAAACATGGACAAGAAAATGTTATTAAAAAATTAACTAGTTTAAATGAGAATCCAAAGTGAATAAATGGATATTTAAAGAAAAATTAACAAAAAAGAAATTTTAATTTTAATTCTTTTTAAGTTTTGCTATAGAAAGTTTGCATCTATCTATTTTAAAGCAAAAAGGTTAAAAAAAAGGAAAGAAAGAACAAATCCAAATCCAAATCATAATAGAAGATTTCTATATTTTCATTTGAAAAAAAAAAAAACAAAAAAAGCATGTTTGTTTCGGTGTAGACACTTGCTTTATGGGTGTTAAAAAGAAATTATAAATCATTTATTTTATGTTAATGAATACATTTAACATGATTTTATTATTTTTTATAAACACTAAAAATATTTCCCAACCGATCATTAGAGAGTCATTCTTCTTTATATTGTAGTTATAACATGTACACTTGTTTTTTAGTTAGAGTATATTAACAAATTATACCATATATGTACTTTAAGATACATTGTAGTTATAACCTGTTAACGTATTACAATTAAATAACAAGTTTGTGTATGTTAGCAAGTTTGCTAACGTATTCACTTATTTTTTAGTTAAAATACATTAACAAGCTATATTATTAATGTATTTTAAAAAAAAATATATATATATATATCATGAGAGAACACATGATTTTATTATTTTACGTGCATATTAGACGCGTTTCCAAACTATATACTTAAAAAAAAAATGATTTGAGTATTCCGTGTTGTATAAAAAGTAATAGAAGTAACGACATAAAATATAAAGATATGTAGTATATATTTTTTTTCGATAAAAAAAGATATGTAGTATATATGTGTATATTGAATAGTAAGGTTAAATTTGGTCTTACCACTCAGGCACCCTTGAAACATTTAGCGTATGTTTTGATACTTGAAAATTGAAGAAAAAGAGATTAAGTAAAAATATCAAAATTCTATTATTTATTTGAAAAAATAAAGAAGAAGTAATTTTTTACATGGAACTAGTTCAAATAATGCTTTCTTATTATATTTTTATTTTTTTATTCTTTATTTCACTTCTAATTAAATAAAACATATACATTCCACGTAAAAATAGGGGAAAAAGTAAAAAAAAAAGAGCAGTAAATGATGTTTGAATATCACGAGAAATAAGAGAGTACATTGAGATGTGACAAAGGGTACAGAGTATGAATTCGGCATGTCAAGTCGCTGTTCTTCTTTTATTGTTTTCCCTCAGTATTTAACGTTAAATCACATCATTTCAGATGCAGATTCAGAGCAACCGCGTAATTCTCTCTCCTCGCCTTTTTACTCTTTGAATTCTCCCTCTGACTTTTTCACTTCTCTCTCTCACTGCATTTTCCTTTTTCTACTGGTGTTTTCTACTGTTTTTCTTGGCATTTGGCTTGCACTTTTGCTTGTTGCTATTCACTTTTCTTATTATTTTATAAATTTAATTTAAATACATTAATTGTGGAAATAATTTTTTACACTAGTATTATCTAAATATATATTATCATATATTATAAATTTGTTAAATTTTATATAGTAAAACTTTGATAAACATAAAGTGTAAAAGTTTTTATTTTATTAATTAATTAAAACTTATTTTTAATTATTACAAAAGTCAATTAAAATTGAATTTTTATACATCATTAATATAAAAGGTTTTACATTATTAATTAGTTAAAATTTATGATAAGTATAACTTTTAGGTTAAATAAATAATTTAGTCCTTACATATGTCACATATTCTTAATTTAATTCTTGTACAAAAAAACTTATTAAATCGGTCCTTATATGTATTACAGATTCTTAATTTGGTTCTTGTAGTTTACAAAATCTTAATTTGGTTCTTATACATGCAGTGCATTCTTAATTAGTCCTGATAGTACACGGACCAAATTAAGAATGCACTACACGTATAAAGACCAAATTAAGAATGCACTGTATGTATAAAGACTAAATTAAAAATGTGAAAACAACGTCATGACAGCAGAGACTAAATTGAGAATTTGTAACGTATATAAAAATCAATTTAATAAGTTTTTACATATATGGACTAAATTAAGAATTTGTAATATGTATAGGAATTAAATTATACATTTAATCTAACTTTTAAAATTAACAATTATACATGATAATTATGATTAAATGATAATATAAAATTTTTGATATTTTCATTGAATAAACTATTTTTTTATAGACTTAAGTATATAATAATTTATAATTAAATGACAATATAATTTTTACATTGTAAATAAATATATTATTTATTCATTTAAAATTTATACTTAACATAATTTATGATTTAGTGGGAAATACTAAAAATACGTTCTAGGATAAAAATTAAACTCTTATTTCAAAATTATGCTCGAACCCCATGTGCCTTTGTTTTGTTTGCTTTTGAGAACTGGTTGAGAGGGAGAAGAGAAGCGTAGCTACTACTACTAGCCGGTATAAGAGAGAAAGAGAGAGAGAGAAAGTAGAATCTATAAGTTGTAGAAACTCACATGCAACCCTTTTTACCGTTTGCTTAGGGAGCTTATTTTTTGATTGGAAACAGGGGAGAGAGAGAAAAGAGGGAGTGTGTTTCGTTCCAAACAGCACTGAAGAAATGACTAAAGACGAGGACTTTAAGCTCCTGAAAATCCAGGTCTTTCTCCCCTTATCCATCACATGCTTTCTGTCTTTCTTTTAAGACCCCCTTTCTGGTTTTTTTATTTTAATTCCATTATTTCCAATGAACACATCAAAGCTGTTTGTTGGTCTTTTCCTGAGGAATCTTTCTGTTTTCTTTTGTTGTTTGCTTTGTTTCTTCTCATTATTTTCATCTACAGACTTGTGTTCTCAAAGTGAACATTCACTGTGATGGGTGTAAGCAGAAAGTGAAGAAACTCCTTCAGAGAATTGAAGGTCCTCCCTTTCTTTTCATCTCTCTTGTTTTCCATATCCTGTCTTGTCCTTACTATTCACTCACTATGCTCATTCTTGTCTACATTATCACCGGCTTCCCTGTTTTCTTGACTAGAAAATGTACGGATGAGAAAAGATTGTGCAAGTATTTCTTAGATGGAAATCGTAATCGTAGCATAGTAGTACATTTGTGAGACAAGAATCATACTCAAATTGAGTAGTGTAGTAGCATTGCTAACTCACATCAAAGGGTTTCCTTTCATAAGCTATGGGAGTTAAATGAAAACAAAATAACAGGAACTGCTAAGCCTATTCAGTACTGATTTGCTCCTTTATGTAGACAGAGGGTGAATGTTTTGTTTTTAAATCGTCAATGGGAAGTTCAGGCTTTAGTTTTGATTGTAGCAGTTTGACCTTGGTGTGTACGGTATGGATAATGTTAAGAAGTTAATAAAATGTAGAGAATAATTTGTCAGATAAAGGGTATAACAACAACAAAATAGCTCCATGTAATTTGCCATACAAATGGAAGAAAATATCACTCTGGATGCTATTTAAAGTGAGAAGCTTATTTAAAAATGTTTTTACTTCCTAGAAGGTGGGGGTAAGCTTTTTGAGTTTATCTTTTAATTTACGGTTGTGCTTGGAATTGAAATTTTGGTCCCTTTTTGTTCCACAGGTGTTTACCAAGTTCAAATAGATGCTGAGCAGCAGAAAGTAACAGTTTCAGGTAGTGTGGATTCTGCAACTTTGATCAAGAAACTGGTCAGAGCTGGTAAATATGCTGAACTCTGGTCTCAGAAATCAAATCAGAACCAAAAGCAGAACAACAGCAATGCCAAAGATGACAAGAACAAAGGACAAAAGCAAGGACTGGTGAAGGGGCTTGAGGCCTTCAAAAACCAGCAGAAATTTCCTGCTTTTATTTCTGAAGAGGATGAATACTACTCTGAATATGATGACGACGACGAGGACGAAGATGAAGAGATGCGGTTTCTCAGGGAGAAAGCCAATCAACTGCAAATGCTCAAGCAGCAAGCAGCTAATGCAAATAATGTGAGAAAAGGTGTAGGAGCCATTTCAGGTGCCACCAATGGTAAGATGAACAATGGTGGCAATGCCAATAGTGGAAAGAAAGGAGGCCCAAATCAGAATGTGGGAATGAAAGACAGTCCTAATGGGTTTGATCAGAAAACCATGGCAGCTCTTAAGTTGAACAGTGCCCACCTGGGTGGTGAAGGCCTCAACCTCAATCTTGGTGAAGCCAAAAGGCCCAATGACATTGGTGCTATGATGAATTTAGCTGGTTTTAATGGTAATGGTGCTAATGTTGGTAGTGCCACCGTTCTAGGGGTTAATAATTCCAATGGTTTGGGGGGTTTTCCTGTTCAGTCCAATAATATGATTCCAGGATCCTCTACAGCAGCTTTTTCAAATGGTGGTCTTGCTGCTGGCCAATATCCATCTTCTCTGCTAATGAACATGAATGGCTTCAATAACCATCCATCCCCATCTCCATTAATGATGAACATGAACATGCAGGCCAGGCCAGCCATGCAGCAACAACCCCAGATGATGTATCACAGGTCTCCTTTTATT
Organism: Spatholobus suberectus; assembly: GCA_004329165.1. NCBI lineage: Eukaryota > Viridiplantae > Streptophyta > Magnoliopsida > Fabales > Fabaceae > Spatholobus > Spatholobus suberectus. The sequence continues at coordinate 8,194,562 of CM014735.1, forward strand.
CCCCCTAACACTGGCTATTATCACAATCACAGTAGCTACAGCCCTGCACATTACTCCTCCTATTCCTATGGCTTGCCTAGTTACCCTGGTGGTGATGACCACTCTGCAGCTCACATGTTCAGTGATGACAATACGAACAGCAGCTGTTCAATAATGTAATGATAGGTTGTAGAGCCAAAGAGTTAAAAAAAGAAAAAAAAAAGCAAAAAGAATGGTGTTTGACCTTAAAGTCCCATTTACCAAGCTAGTATAGTGTTTGACTGTAATTTGGTGGGGCATATGAATGTGTTACAGTGTTAGGGATGGATGTGTGAGTGAATCATATCAGTGTACTGTGTAGGGGTTGAGATGATGTTTGCCTTTATTTTTAAAAAATTATCCTTGGTTGTTCTGTCTCATGACTGGCTTTGTATGTGAAGTAGATGAACATGTGTTATGCTAAAGTCCTAACTTTTCAGCCCAAATAAAGTATAAGCATCTAGCTAAGCTATGTAAATATGAGAACCTAACTTCGGGTTTGGAGGGACATGATGGATGGGTTTTCGTTTTATTATATTGGATTGGATATGGGAGTATGTTCTCAAATTAGACAAGGTGACACGAGTCACTGTTTTCTGTGCACTGAGAAATGATGACACCGTGTGTGTAGGAACAGTTGGGTTGACAATGTGTGCATAGCTGTGAGTAATAGTTTTATGCACGTTAGGTGGATTTGCACGCGCGTGTCACGTGTGGGATCATGCTGTGCTGAAACCGGCAGGACCACGTTACAACGTGGAAGTTGATTATATAATAATGTTTACTGGTATGCAAATTATACACATATGATGCTGACATAACTTGTAGTATATTAATTGTCACAAACAAAGCACATGCAGTATGTTTAAGGGGCTTATCCAAAGAGAATTTTAAACCCAACGTTGTAGCCTTTTTCTAGTTAGGAAAAAGGAACTTAAAAAGGTTTAAGAAAAAGACTATTGGAACTGCTACCTCGTAGCATTCCCTAGGGTCCTTGCTTTTGTGCTTGCATACATATATAAATTTGGTGCTCATTAATTTTGAGGGTCAAGTAATTATTTTTGAAGCCCAAACATTCTTTAAGGAGATAACCATTCATCTAAAACAGAATAAACACTATTATTAGCAAAATTAATGGAATTATATTTGCCTATGATTATCTTTGTAATTTTTTCTTTTAAAATAGGGGGAAGGATGAGCTGTTTCGGAGGCAAAGAAATGGAATCTATGTAGTTTTTTAGATGATGATTGGGCATTTATACTTCCTCTATGAACACTCTTAAGGTTTAAATCTAATTATGATGTGATGAGTAGATTCACCTTTAAAAAAAACTAGCAGTTGAGTGATGGTTGATTTGTTATGAAGGGAGGGACAAACAGCAGGAGGGGCCATCTTTTATTGTGAACAAAACGCTACTGCCAAGACAAGGAGAATCCATGGACCATGACCATGACCGTGAGCAATAAATAATCAATAGAATGTCTACAAATGTGGCTGCCAGCAAATTCAACAACAGGTATAGGTGGAGTAGATAGTCAGTATGTTGGGAAATGAATTATTTTAATTAAGTTCTCATGGAGAAACTAATATTCTTTTACTATTCAACAGTCAATTTACTAGCTAATATCTCTGGAATGCTGTGCATGTTGTGATATCCTTATTGTTATTGGTAGTCTGGCTAATTAATATCTCAGCTACGCACACCGCACACCATTTCATTTAAAAATTTTGCTTAGATTTAGTAAAAAAATAATAAATAAATAAATTTAAATTTTTATTCGGTCTTCCTTTACCTCTTTTTTCCTTTTCGGTGTTCACCCAATCTTATTTTTTAAAAACGGCCTCTTAACTAAGAAAATTCTCTGAGTTGATTTTAGAAAATTAGATTTAAACTCTGCCTTCACTCATTTTCTTTTTCTGTTGTTAAAAAAAAATAAAAATCGAAAATCATACTATCAAAGGATTTATACAATAAAAAAGTCATCTTAACCGTTAGATGATGAGTATTTTATATATTGAATTCTTTCTTTTGGTGATGGAATTTATGTCATATTTGCGACACCAAATAAAGATCCTTATCCAAGTAAGACACCAAATTGCTACAGTTAAATAAATTAATATGACATTCACCTCTACATAACAAAATAGTTGCCTACGCTTACCAGAACTCTGCACTGTTCTTGCAAAGGCTTCTCTAATTGTCAATAATATATTCTACTGCAGTTATCTAGCAAATTAATAGATTGATGGGAACCATTTGATAGGCTTTCAAAGAAAACAGAGTTAAGAAACAATAGTATGGCGACATCATATGTGGCTTAACTCCACGTGAGATTGAGATTATTCACTAATCCTATTCCTAATCTGTTCTTTCTGGATTCGAGTTTTGAAGCATCGCCACAGGACACAGCCAATATTATATTCTACACAGACAAACCATTATTCAAACCATAGCTCGTCTTTCATAGCATGTAGTAAATGATGTACAAAAGACAAGGTTGACGAAGTCAACTAAAATGCCAAGAATAATTCAAAAACAATATTTATTGTCCCTTTTCTTATACTAACACCAAAGTTTTATATTCAGTATATCTGCAATCTTTCAGTCGGGGCCGTGTAGAAAGCAAGGCGATCAAGGCATTTATCTTAGATGTTATTGGAAATGCAAGTATCAAAGTATATAGTTTGCATTATGTTTTAATTTTTTAATAATTAATTAATGAGAAAAATAAATAATTAAGAATGTAATTAAAAGATATAGGGTTTTGAATTACAACAAACATGCACGCACATGTACACGCGCCCACACAAAACATATTTTTTTGATAAAAACAAAATTGAATCTAATGCAAAACTTTAGAAATTTAATCCAAGGCAGAAAGAACATGAACAAACCAAAGGCAACTCTCACAAAAGGACCGCAACCAGCGGCGCAAAGAACATATACAACCAGGACCCCCACCAACCCAATATCTATATATATATATTAATATATTAAAAACATAGATAATTATATATATATATATATATATATATATATATATATTAAAAATTATCTATGTTATTAGTTTTTAATAAATTTTTCTATAGTATTTTTTAAAGTTGATTATTTCTCAATTACTAATGATTTTAAGTTATTAAATAAACATAGATCAACATTTTAATTGAAAATAATATTTAGTCATTTTCTTTAATATTATTATAGGTAATATTATGTTAATATTACACTTCAAGTTTTTACTTTTGATAATAAGTGTACTTATGAATAATTTCAAATATTAATAATAATTTTCATCTATTAATTATTTTATTAAATAATTGTCTTCTTATAATTATTATAGGTAATATTATGTTAATTGAAAATAATATTTAGTCATTTTCTTTATTATTATTATAGGTAATATTATGTTAATATTACACTTCAAGTTTTTACTTTTGATAATAAGTGTACGTATGAATAATTTCAAATATTAGTAATAATTTTCATCTATTAATTATTTTATTAAATAATTGTCTTCTTATAATATAATATTATTTTTTTTACATTTTTTAAACTCATTTTTTCTATGACATTTATACCCCCATTTTATATTAAAAAAATTGTACAATATAACTTAACCCTCAAATTTTTTTTGCATGTGAATTTTTCATGCAAACTCTTTTTATGAATTTTATGATTTTCTTGTAAACTTTTCTATAATATCAGCAAAAATATTATTATGTTCTTAATCTAGTACAAATTTTGTTTGTAAAAAAAAAAACTTAATGTGTATTGCAATTTTTTTAAAAGATAATTTACAAATAAATTCTCTATTTTTTTTTGAAAAACCTAAAGTGTGTTATATCAATAAAGTAGAAAAAAATATTTAATATAATAAAAATTAATTAGTTAAAAAATAATTAATATTTGAATAGTATAATTAAATGCTTAAAATCACCCATCAAAGATGATTTATCAAAACAATTTACATTTAATTTATACATTATAATCTTAATTATTTTGGCCCCTCCAAAGTTTTATGCCAAGCTTCGCCATTGACCTGCAACATATTTTTTTGATAAACAAAAGAGAATCTATCAAAAAACTTTTGAAATTTAATCAAAGGCAAAAAGAACAAATACAAATCAAAGGTAGCTCCCATGAAAAGACACCAACATATCCCTAAATTGTTAGACATTATAAATGTAATCAAAGCACTTGTCAATGAAATATAAAATGTCTATCATGCACTAAGGACCAATCGTAAATGTTAAAATTGAATCTATTGCAAAGCTTTATAATTTTAATCCAAGGCAAAAAGAACATATGTAAACCAAAGGCAACTCTCACAAAAGGACTGCAACATATTTTTTTTTATAAATAAAAGAGAATCTATCACAAAACTTTAGAAATTTAATTAAAGGTAGAAATAACATATACGAATCAAAGGCAACTCCCACAGAAAGACACCAACATGATACAAACTATCCTAATCAAATTGTTTGCAAGTGAAATATAAAATGTTTATCATGCACTAAAGACCAATTGTAAATGTTAAAAGTTTGTAAGTTTGATAGGGTCTTTGTATGCCCCTTAATAGCGAGAAATTATTAGGTAGTTCGGGATTACTACTTGTCCATGGTCCCAACTAATGTTTATGTAACACATATTCAAAATTTACAATTTGAGAATGAATTAATAGCATTTGATTACGTGTCATATAAAGATTAATGGAAACCATAGTGGTTTGGGATCACCTAATAATTTGTCCTTAATAATAGTCCAAAAATTATAGGGTTTGAATTTCATTACCCACGCTAACGACTTTTGTCTATATATGACCATTGACCCTTGCACTTGCAATTCCACTTCACTCTCTTTGTTTCATTTCACTCCCTGCATCTCCTTTTGCACAAAATTTGAGTTTTTCTTCTCTTTAGTCTCCTCTAATTGCAACCGAGATTATTTGAGTTTTGATTCTCCTGTCTCATCCCACCAATATGGCAACCCATATGACAAAACATGTTGCTCATGTTGCTTATGGTTCTTTCTATTATTATGCTAACTTTTTAGCGCCTAGGGATATATTTGACGGGTCAAACAGATTGTGCTCTCCCAGTGGGGAAATTTATTTAAGTCTTGCTTCTCTTCTTTCTGACCGAACAAGTACATATCTAGTTAATTTTAGCTCTTAAGAAATTCTAGCAACACACTCTCAAACATACTCTTTTAAATTACAAAAATTTGTAAGTCTCACATTTTATTTAATGATTCTCCTTAGTCCTCTCTTGCAACCTCTTAACATTTTTTTTTCTAAGACATTCTTTACTTTAAGGTCAAATTTTGTTGAGACTCACTAAGTTATATGGGCTTTATTTCTTACTTAATAAGGTTGATTCATTATTTAATAAGTATAAGAAATTTTCAGTCAATAATATGTTAGAAACTACTCTTTTTTTTTTTGTTTTATATTATTTGTCTTCTAAAATAATATAACATTTCTTGAAAAAATTATTTATTTATTATACAAATTATTGTGAATAATATCACTTTTTTAGTCTTGATACATGCAATTGTGGCTTTGCTAAGTTCATTCCATAGTTTCTCCTACTCTGGAATTTAGCTTAATTTCAATTTCGTCCCCCTTTTTCTCAACGGACACATTTTGATACTAATTCTACTTATACTTCTCCTTACATTCTTTTACATTTTTTTTAATACTCTTTCTTTGTGTGAGGTCACTTAGAATATTAATTACACGTAACATGATGTAAGGGTGAGGTAAAAAAAAATAATCTTTAAATTAAATTAGGAGCGATTTTAATTTTTGAGTTTTTTAGTTAATTAAATTTATTTATTTTAAATAAAACAAATTTGACTTATACGTCAATTCTCTGTTACCTAAAGTCTTCGTATTCTTATTTTCTATCTAAATATTTAGAGTTTTATGATGAATTTGAGATACGAAATAATTTTATAAGTTTAAAAATTAAAAATTAAGTGTAAATTTGTAAAGTTTGAAAGATTTTCTAGGATGTCAGATTATAGATTGAAAAGAAAAGAAATGATTTTTTATTTTATTTTGGGTAAAATTTAATATTTCGGTTGGTGAATTTCTGAATTAAAAAGTTAAAACAATTTAATTGGTTCAATTTATGAAAATTGTGTGAAAAATTAGAATTTGAGGATCTTACGTAAAAGAAATCAATAGTCTTTAAAAATAAATGGAATTAGTTAACTAAAAAAATTAAGGGATCAAAATCGTATATTATCCAAATTAAAGAGATCAAATATGCAATTAAATCAAAAAATAATGTGAAAAGAAATTTTTATTTTTATTTATGCAGAAATTTGGTCCTTGTTAACTCGTGTGTGCTTGCTCACGTGTTTTTTGTTTTTCGTTTTTATTGTAGAAATTAAACATCAGCATCAAGAGTTTTTTCACTTCCATTTAGTGGTTTAAAAACGTTAGCAATCAATGTATTATGTAGGATACCTTTTAAGTGAAATACGAGCTTAAATCATAATATTGTTGAAAAAAAAAAGTGTCAAAAAAATGTTCTTAATTTGAATTATAGGGGCAAAACAATTGGACAGCTACAATCCATGATTCTTAAATAACAGTGTACTAAATTGCTTTCATCAAATGCCTGGAGGGACAGGATTCGCCTAATTAAAACTAAATGGACTAAATTGCTTTGTTAGGCAACATAAAGGGATCAGAAGTGTTATTTCATATTTTCATTACCTGCATCCGTATTTTGCTTAGACAAGGACAAAAGTTATTGCCAAATTCTTTTGAAATAACTAGGGAGTTTCCCATCTCTGCAGATCAAAATTCAGCTTCGATAAAATATCCGAATGTTAGTCCTACAAGAAATCCATCAAGAGTACACACCACAACCACTGCAGAAAATTGAAGATCATCATATAATACATGACAATTGTCAATTTCTTGCCACAAAACTGCATCACGCATTGGAAGGTTCTGATGCTAATTAAGTTTATTCAGAAATCAAACTCCAAACACGAACACAACTATCCTCTCCTGAACTAACCACTCTTTCCTGATCAATAAAAACCAAACCGTATACCCCACCTAAATGTGCACCTTTTATGGTTCTGCGGCTTGATGCTGGCTTTCCCACTTCATATATAATGACACATGTGTCAAGTGAACCAGTAGCTACCCGTGTGCTATCAGGTGACCAAGCTAGGCAGTTAATACGCGCAGTGTTAAACAACATGTTATTAAGCTTCACCTGAAAGGGGAAATTTCAGTCAAATGCCAGCTCAAGAAAGGAAGAATTTATTTAGTCAACGTAGTTATGCATTTCAATAACTATCATCTATAAAGCACACGAACTTCAAGAAAAGAGCCGCGTCTGTGTTGGAAACTGCGTTGGTAATTCAAAGTTTGGTGTGTTTGTGCCAGTGACGAAGCACTGCCATTAAAAACCTACGTTTTGTATGAGATTTTTTATTTTTTATTTTTTTGGGTCCATTATTAGATCTTCAATTGTGTGAGTACATATATCCGGGGTGTCCCTTACGTAACATTCAATACTCAAACGTTATATTTTCTTGTAATTATCCTAATTTACAGAACATGTACATACATACATACATACAATGAATATCAACTTTCCTCAACTGAACATTGGAAATTTGGTTATAAACAGTAGGAAAACCAAATATAACATTCAAAACATGAAAGAGGTTCTTCATAGTATTTCATGGACTTGAGTAAATTAGTGTAATCTCCCCTTAAATAAATCAAGAATTATGGCCACCCAAATGATTTCATCAGTGATGCTTATTATATGGATTTGAGTAAATTAGTGTAATCTCCCCTTAAATAAATCAAGGGGAGATTACACTAATTTACTCAATTATGGAAGCAAGTTGTAACGAAAACATGAAGCTAACATACACACATCCTGATGGCTCAAGCAAGAATACTACAATCAAGACGATAAAAAGTCACATATTTCTTATTTCAAATAGGAAAATTTTGTATCGGAGGAACCAAAGTATCCAGGCATGAAAACACTTCAGGTAACAATAATTTCGGTCTCATGTTACCTCTTTGGAAACACAGTCCCATACAACAGCTTCACGATTCAAATCAGCTGATGCGAACATGGAAACGTCTGGAGAGTATTTGATTACAGTGATGGCACCTCGGTGCTTCTCAAGGACACTCTGTTCTGTAACTGTATCTCCTGAGACTGAATATATGTGCAACTTACCATCTTGCCCTCCCACAATTGCTTCACTACCATCAGGTGAAATAGCAGCCGCGCTCACAGTAAAGCCCAGGTTTATAGTGGAAACAATTTTTGAACCGTTTAGTAAGACAATTCCGGATTCAATTGCAATGAGAGCAAGTTCCGGGCTACTAAGTGCAAGGCTCAAATCCTTAGGCTGACTTCCAACATCAACAGTTTCAGCAGGACCAAAATTATCCCCTTGAAGAGGAACTCTGTATACCTACATTTAATACATACAAATTTAAATACTATCAACTGAAGGAAAAAAATCAGTAGTGTTTAGAATAAAAAGTAAGTTCAATGTCCATTAAATCTTATGAAGAAGTAAAAGAAACAACTACACACACAATTGACTCGTGACAAGATTGACCACCCAATGATAATCTGCTCCCTCGACGGATTAAGTTATAAAATCAAGAAATAAACAAGTTTCCTTCAACTACTCTTAAGTGAAAGATTAAGGCATAACGGTAAGGAGTTCAATTTTGTAGTTAGCATTTGAATATTTGTTAAAAGCAGAACTATTAATACTTTCTTTTTAGATCTTACTATTTATTGAAGTCACAGAACTGTTTTAAGATCTTGACTACTTTTAATCATCCGTGTCTTTGTGCGTGTATTTTGGACTTTCGGTTACATGTATAGACATTTATTTAACAAGAGAATTAAAATGCATAAATTCAAGGCATTGTATAATACAACTTCTAATTTATAAAATTTGGAGTCTGATTATTTTTTTGTTGGACATAAGTTAAACACACTATATGGTATGTAATGCACAGGTGTTGCAAATTTTAACAAAACGATCACGTAAAACTGATGATAGTTTAAACTACAGCTATACTTTGATATTGTATCAAATTCACTACATTCATATGGTTTCTTAATGTCAAAGGAATATGAACAATGCAATAAGTGCCTTCTAGATAAAGTAATTTGACTAGTAGCTAGGCATTGAGTAAAGAATTCATCTGTAAAATGTGCTGATTGTGGATATAAGATCCAAACAGTAGTTTGTTTAAAGCATCCAAGAAAGTAAAATCAAGCAACTGTGAGAAACAATTCAGTACTAAGAACTGTGTTTAAAACCTTGCTCAGAAAAGAATAATGTCTCATATTTCTAGATATTTCCATCTTATAAATGCCCACTTAGAAACTGAATTGGACTTCTAAGTTCTAACTGCTATATAGAAAAAAAAAAAAGAACTTCCTTTCTTTTATGCCCTCTATTCCAATATGGAGGCAAAAATTATGACTTGGTAATAACGATTGAGGACTTCACCTAATTCATGTTGAACCTATAATGAAAGACACTATTGAGCTACATTGCTACACAAATCTTCAAGAACAAAATCTTCATTAAACACCGTTATACATTTGCAAAAATCAGAGTCCTAGACCTAGATTCACACCAGACATAAGTTTACTGGAATCAACATACTTGATTTTGCATTTACTTTCAGGATGAACATTAGCCAAACAGACTTCATGGTTTGGCTATTACCCATCAGAAGTATTCACTAGATTTGTCTAAAAATAACGCAATCACAATGACATCAATAGTGAGTTTCAGTGTTTGCTGCGGTGACATAGATGGACAGAAGATGTATCTACACGTTAATTTTTGCGCTTGCAATCAAAGAACATTTACAATGATAAATGAGTGATGACACATTTCTATCAGTTACCTTGTTGTCAAATCCAGCAGCAATAACTTCATCTTCTCCAGCTACTAACAATTTGATTAATCCAAATTGTTTACTCTCAAACTTACCACTGTATCCCATGCCTGGGATCCATCTAATGATCACTCCATCATAGCTGCTGGACAAAAGCATCTTTTCACTTCTGTTGAGCAGTGTCAAAACGGTGATATTCTTCATGTGACCAGATAATGACAATGGGCTTTTATCTAAATCCTTAGCAGAATATAAATTGATCGTACCACCAAGAGAGACAGTAAGCAAATGATCATTCTGCCAAAGACAACCAACAAGCATGTCTTCCACCCCGCCAGTTTCAGTGCATGCCAAGGTCTTATTTACTGTTCCACTACCATCCTCAAGAATATCCCATATTTTTGCAGATTTGTCAGCAGACACAGTAAGAACCTGCAATTGATTAATATGTAATTTAAATTAGCATGTAAATAGAAGCCCTGAACATCGAAAAAGCATAAACAAGATCCAATCATTTTCTTCCTTACATGATTAGATTGGTATTACTATTTGCTCATAAGTTATTATACTTGCAAAAATATATATATATATATCTTCTGTCACATGTCACCATTGTAATCTATTCGATATTTATACTGATTAAGCTCTTAATAATTCTTGACAAGTTCTGCACCTCTCCCTAAAAGGAAAAAAAAAACGAAATTTTTATCTAATAGCATGTTTGGAACTGCATTCCAAAACCATGTTGAAATGGATTGGACGCAAAAGCTACATTATGTAGCGTGGGAATGAACGCGCATATGTGGCTCTCAGACGCAAACACAAGCAGGAGCTCACCTGTTTGCTCTCAGGACTCCAACTAACAGCATATATGCTGCCCTTGTGACCATCCTCCGTGGGCAACTCGCCAAGTTTGTTCCCTGTCTTTCCATCATATATAATACCCTTCCTATCTGAGCTAACAGTAATAAATTTGCTCCCATCCGGTGAAAATCTAACACAGTTGACGAAATTCGAATGGTCCCTGCAGATACAGAATGTCTTCTATGACAACCTGAATAAAGAAATGGAAGCCTACTCAACCCAAAACATTTCTTTCATGCTAAAACAACTTGACCCTATTTTCAAAACTAAGAATTGATAATTGACAATGCCGTGATATGGTACTCTTGATCAATCATACAATATATAAACTATAACGAAGTTATCTTTATCCAGAGTCCAGACCATGCAAAAACTCTTGAATCTTGATCATGTCTACTTGTAGAATTTCTTGATATTGCAATTCCCTGGTAAAAGGCATACATTCATTTTTGTATGAACCTTTACACAACAAAAGAGAGATGCCAACTCTTACAGAAAGTCTTTTCATAGGAAATGAATATACACTACCCACTTAAAAAGAAGGCTAAGCAAAACAAAAATGAAAAAGAAAGGAGAAGCTCGTAGATAATTTGAAGAAGCATCTGTCCATTATTAAACCAGAGAGACAAATATGCAACCCCAGATAACAAAACTTACCTGATGGACATATTGAACTTGAAGGGTGGACCATCATAAAAATTCGCCAAAAAATCTTCTCCACATGTGACAATGCGGAATGGCCTTGTTGGTTTAAATGCACAGCTTAAAACCCGCCGCGAATGGCCATCAAAATCACCAACAGTGGAACCTGAATCCCACCTTAAAAAGCAAAATATATTAAAGATGAAAAAAGGGGTCAGACAGTCAGGTGTTGGAAAGATGGAAGCATATTTACACATATTAGCCAATTCATCTGCTAATCTAATTCTGAGAACATGCGAACTCAAATTCAAGCATTATGATTTGATATCTTTATATAATTTATGAACTAAGTCATAACTGAAAGAAAATGGCATACTCCAAATGATATCATTTCAGTTAGGAAATTACGTAGCTACATCCATCCAAATCATACAGTGTCATAAGAAATAATATATAAATACTTATAATGGCCCGGAAGAGTAACTCTGACTAGGTAGTTGAGGGTTCAGATGTCACGGTGTCGTTGATAATGTAATCAATCAGTATCAATTGAATTACTAGTTTTTTGAATTATTTTATTAAAATAATTTCTATACTATTAAATTGGTCTCGTAAGAACTACAATATTAGTTTGGATATAGCTCAACTGGCCTGGTCACACATCAGACACATTCACATGTAGCAAGTGCTTATGTGAGTTATGTCACCAGCGCATTATAAACTGTAAAGTGAGCTTAATATATTTTTTTAATATATATTTGGTCCTATAAAAAATACATTTTTTTTATTTTACTCCTTTAAATTTATTTTGTCTATTTGTATTCTTATTATTTTTTTTAATTTATTTCCTGACACCACACTCAACCATACACCTCATTTATTTCAATCCCTATAAGTTTTTTACATAAGTCTATTTTATTTTAGAAGATTTTTATTTTAATCTTTATTATTTGAGCAATATCAGACATATTGTTTACGTCATTACTTATTAAGAAATTCTTACATCAAGGACTAAAATAAAAAATTTAATAAAAAAAATACATGTATGAATATGTAAAAAAAAATTTACACTATCAACCATCACAAACCGATATATACAATAAACATTTTAGTTTTTTTAATAATTAACTTAAAAATTATACCAATGATGATTATGAATGTCCATTCTATTAACTCTCCTAAAAATACAAACAAATAAGAAAGTTACTAGAAGACTAAAATGAAAAAAAAATTATAAAGATAAAAAGATATTTAAGCATATTTTTAAAAAAATATTTAAGTAAATTACACTAATACCCTTGAAGTTTTTTTAAATTACATCTGATACCCCTTTTTTTTATACTCCTACACTAACCCCTAATTGTTTGAAAAATATTATACCGATACCTCCTATATATTATATTAACATTCCTTAATTATTTAAAAAACATTAACATCTATAAGAGAGGTTGTTGTAATAGTTAAAAAAAAAAAGAAGTTTTATGCAATTTTAAAAAACTCAAGAGATGGTAGTGTAATTTACTCAAAATATTTATACAAGTATATTATATTAAAAAAAGTTGTGGCCAATAATGTTAAGATCTATACACCACCAAACAAAATCTAGATATTGAAACTTGTTTCCACTCTCCAGTGACTGTGACATTCATCATCATAATTAAAAAAATCATTCAAAATTGATAGAATAGAATAAAAGAAAAGTGAAATTAAGACCAATAAATAAATATATAAAAAGAAGGAAAAGACGGTTAGTTACATAAAGGCGCGAACGAAGGACTTTCCCTTGCCGTCCCCACAGGCAACGATCCTCAACCCATCGAAGGACCATTGAAGGTCGTCGATCCGCCCGGACAGGACCCGAAACTCGTTCTTCAGAACGTACTCGTTGTGGGTCCCCCAGATGCGCACGGTGCCGGACACGTCAGCGGAGGCGATCCACTCGCCGTTTGGGGAGTAGCGCGCCACCGTGACGGGGTAGGCGTGCTCGCCGTACACCGACACCTGGAGGGGGTTGTCGAGGTTGCGGATGATGACGGACCGCGCGGTGCAGTAGAGAATGTTGTTGGATTTGGGGTCGCCGGAGATGAGGATGCCGCGGCCGCGCTCCGTCGACGGTGCGCACGCGTAGGTCTCCGAGAGTGTCGCCATTCTCCAATTGGGATCGCTCTGTGCTCATGTTTGTGGCTGGTTGTTATGGATGCGAGTTATAGACAGAGAGAGAGAGAGTGTGGCCGGGAATGGAGGACCGCGTTTTGAACAAGTTCGCTCTCCCAACTCCATTCACATTTCCCCCTTTTGTGTCAAACACGGTCTTACACTTCCATACTTCCATGGAATGGACCATACGTTTTATTTGAAGAGTTTAATTCCTAGGAACTGAAAGTTTAAAAAGTTTTACACTTCTAATCAATTATAAATTACTTTTAATATAGCTATTGTAAAAAGGAAATAAGTTATATATTGATAGTGTAAAATAATTTTATACTATTATCTAATCACAACTCATTATGTATGATAAGTTTGTTGAATTTGATATAATCACTCTAAAAATCACACTAAAGCTAATTTTTGATTGGTTGACAATGTAAAAATTCTTATACTGATAGTATATAACAATTAAATTCTATTATAAAAATTAACAAACTTATCATATACAATGGTTTGTGATTAAATGATAGTGTAAAACTACACTGTCATTACATAACCTATTTTCTCTTAAATGCAAATAATAGTATATATAAAAGTTTACCTACATGTTTTCAACTATAATCAATTCATTATTAATTATCTACAAATAAACAGTGAAGTAATCACAACAAATTGTTACTATAAAAGGGAAATTTCTATCATTACTTTGATATATTTATTATCACTCTTATTTAAATATTTTTTCTGTCAAATGTTTTGAGTTTAATTTTTATGCATTGTTAGTATAAAATTTTTTACATTATCAATCAATTAGAAGAATAAATAACATAAAGAATTTATATATCATCATCTATTTATAAATTGTCATATATGATAAGTTTGTTGATTTTTACATTAAGTATTTTAAAAGTTGTACTAATGATAATTTGTAATTGGTTCACAGTGTAATTTTTTTTATACTGACAGAAAAAAACTATAATAAGAAATCATTTCATATATGATTTTTAAAATAGTTATTATAAAAGTCAACAAATTTATCGTATGTGATAATATGTAATTGGATAACAATATAAAAAAAATTATGCTTTCATTACATTTTTATTAAATTGAAATACTTTTTCTTCAAAAGTAAACAAAAATGAAAAAATGATGGACAGACATCACTATACTAATTGACACCTAAATAGAGATAGAGATGTATAAATATAGTAAGTGATATAATGTTTTTTTAGTGAATAATAAGTTATATGATCTGGTAAAAAAAAATAGACAAAGAAAAATAATAAGTATTAAAAGCACTATCTGTAACAAACATGGTCTTTCACTTGTATAGGGCATAAACTTTTTGGAATAAACATGTTAGGGCGATAATAAATATTATCATATATATAAAATGATGTAAATTTTACATTATTATTCAATCACAAATTACAAGATATAGTAAATTTATTAACTTTTCTAATAATTACTTTAAAAGTCATATTAATAATAATTTTTAATTAGTTAATAATATAAAAACTTTTACACTTACTTGCCTATTAAACTCATATAAAATACTTGCCGAAATATCAAATAGTGTAAAAAAGAAAATAGTGAAATCATGAAAAGCATCCGTTGTCCATGTTGAAATAGAAGATAGGACTCTTCCGTTTGTTTTGACCTGTGGTATCTATTTAGAGTTGCTCTGTTATCATTTATCATAATTCCACTTTCTAGTTCCAGGAAAAAATCTGGAGAATTGAGTTGCTTTATTTGTAAGGAAAGTGTCCAATAGAAGAATTACCAGAAAGGTATAATTCACAATTAACATCAAAAAAATTGAGCAAGCTTGGGAGAGAAAATAATGTAATATTGTTTAAGCATCTTGCATAATTAATAACTAGTCACCATTTTTAGTAATTTTTACAAGTTGACTTCACTAACCTCTGTTAATTTTCGAAGTCATATTGAGACTAAGGTTTTGTCTTCTTCCACAAAATCAGTTCTTATCCTTCTCAAGTAACCAATTTCGCGACAACAACATCATAAAGAAGTGATGGCTCTAAAGTTTCTAGCCAATGAATGGCTTAATCATAATGTCTCTGCAAGAAATGTCATGGAGAAACCAAGTTTGAGTGTAGTAAGGCCTACAGGAAGTTCTTGTTACAAAGAACTTAGGGCATGTAAGGATAAACTTCTCCATAAGTACTTATAAGAGAAGAAAATAAGAAAGAAAAATAAAAAAAGTTTCTTTATAAATTAAAATTTGCTTATGCATAAGTTAAAAAATTGCTTTTGGAGAAGCTAATTTTGTGGCCACTATATTTTTGATGGCTTATCTGACCCTTCATTACTCTTCACTCACCAGCCATAGGTTCTCCCACCGTTGTTCCTTATAAGGTTCACCTTTTTGTGTGTGAAATTTCATATGGGTATTTGTTTGTCCCCTAAAATTTGTGATTTTTAGTCTTTTATTAAATTTCCCAATATGAGAATGGGGTTTTTGTGCATGTGAAAATTTCGTCTTTTGTACTTCTTTCATTCTTACGATTTGTGGGTTATCTGGGTTTATAGATGTGTTAGATGACATGTCTGAGGGACCCCCTTCACTTAAAATGATGATACCATGTTGTAGACCACATGTGCCCCCTTGGTCAATATATGAATACACGAGGTTAGGTTACGTTTAGGGAATTTCACTAAGTTCAAGGATGTCCCTGCTGAATTCAATGTTTTAGGAAATACGAGACCATTAACACCCATGAAATTGAGCGATGAATCAACTAGCTTTCATTTTGAAGCAATGTTAAGTCTCTTGAATCCTCTTATGCTAAACCATAAGGAAGCTCAAGCTTTGGTCATAATTGCCAAAATTGGGTACGTTATTGGTCCACAAAATTTTTGCTAAACTTGATATCAATTTTTAGGTACATATTGTAGACATGTAAACAAGAAAAATGTACAATTTCATTATTGAAATCTGAAGAAAATCCAATACATGACAACATACAAATTCATGTAAATTCAAGTGTCTACACTTGCTAAATTCATATATTTTGGTGTTTTGGTGGTGACTATTGTTGTAGATAAACATTTATATATCATATTTAGCTATTTTAAGACATTAGAGTCAGCCCTTTACAAAACTGTCTCACATTCCAAATTATGCCAAATAAAAAAACTAAACAATGTAGTAGAAATAGAATTTATACTTCATGTTTTACTATTTTGTCACATATCACACCTAATTTACACAACACACTACCAAACACACATGTAACCTTTAGCACCTTTAAAGCTTATGCTTCAAATATTTGACCTTATGGGTTATAAGGTCAAATACTAACCATGGTGAAAAATGCTTGCATCCAAAGACACGTAGATAGTTGATATAATAAACTTTGTTGTTGGTCTGAAATGGTTTTTGCCCATATTAGGGGTGAGCAAGCAACGAGTTGAGACATGTTTATCTTTATCCCCACCTAGCCCAAAACTTTGACCGAGGCATTCATTTGAACCCGGATCTGACTTGATCAAGACTCTAAACATATGGGACAAGACTGGGCAACCTAACTTTTTAACTTAATATGTCAATCTTAACATTATGTATGGTTAAATCATAGAAAAAAAACAAGTATAAAACTTAAATTAAGGTATATTTTACAACATGTATTTTAAAATAAATAATACCATTATAAATAATATCATTATAAATATAATATTATGTTATACAAAATATTATCTATTAAATAATTTTTTTTATTAATAATACACAACTGTTTAAAGGACTTATACTTTTCAAGAGAATATTGGACACCAAACTAGGTTGTGACAACCTAAAACATAACCTGAACCCATCCTCAAAATATATTGGGTCTAATTTCAAAACCCAAACCTATCAAAACCAACCTCGGGGTAGACCGGGTTCATGGGCCGGGTTGGGCCAAGCTTACCCTTAGCCCATATGTTGGTATAATAAGTTCAAACTGTGCATTCTGCTCATCCAACAAACATGAACATATTGAACTTTTTATGAGGAAGGAATGTGGGAGGTAGAAGGGTGTATTGAGAGCCATTGCCATTTTGCATTCTCTATGATCTTAACACCAAAGTCCTGGTTACTTAATACCAATGAATGATGCTAAAGCTCCGCAATAGAAGACTCTGTCTTTTTCGTCTAATGCAAATATATGGCATGTTTATTATGTTCAGAGCGAATTTCTACTCTTTTGTCATTTGCAATTTAAAGGTAACAACCTAGATGTATTCTGTCTTGTAGAATGAAATATATTTCTCTTTTGCTATAAAAAATATTTTCCTAACAAAAATCTAAACAAAGTAGAAAATGACTAGAAAATATCTCATAAAATATTCTTATAATTAACGAAAAAATTAATTTAAATACATTTGTACACATTTTTAATTATAAATTATTATGTAATAAAAAATTATTTAATTTTTATAATAATTAATTAAAAAATAATTTTTAAATATTTTTAATTAATTAATAATATAACAACTTATGTATCAAAATTAAACTGTCCATGAAAATATATCATTCATGTTAATGAATGGATTATACCAACTAGTGTTGCTAGTGTGATTGTTATGTTTGTGTTGTGGCCACATTGACATTGACATGAGAAATCTAAAAATGAAGCGCGGAGCGTTGTTAGTGATTGTGTATGCCTTGGCAATGGTGATCAAGGTGACGAGCGACGACGACAATCTGATCCAGCCTCGGCGAGAAGTGTAGTATTGATATAATATATTATGTTTAATGTAATATTTAATGAGTGTTTAATGTAGTATTTGTTGTAGTATTTAATGTAATATTTAGTATATTATATTTAATGTAGTATTCATATTATATTTATTACACATAATATATGTTTAAATTTAATAATATTATTCAATATTATATTTTATGAAATATAATATATTTAATAAGCACTATTTTGTGCCTATAAATTGATGTTTTTTCCTTGAAACAACACAACAAGAATTTAACATCTTAACAAAATTCTAAAATAGATTGTATAGATTTAAATAAGAGTTGATGACAAAGAAGGAGATAAAAACTACTGGAGTTGTAATTATGATTGTGATTATATTGGGTTTTTCACAAGCTAATTGCAATCCTCCATTAGTGCAAATTAGGCCAAAATGTGTCTCTAATAAACTCGATTGTGATTCCAAATGTTTCCTAGAATGTGCACCTTTATTATTAACTCCTAGTGGCATTGCGTATGCAATATGTCTTAATAAGTGCGAAGAAAAATGTCATAAAAAGTCCATCAATGTTGTCCATGATTGTATTACTGGTTGTAATTTGAGCAAGTCAACTGATGTTAACATTGATATTCATTCTCTTACAACATTGGTGTCCTTTTAAAGTTTTATAATTATTCTTTATAATTGTTGATTATTTTTTACATATTTTTGTTAATTGACTTTACGTGTCAGATGCTTGTGGTCTTATGGCCAATGTGGTGGATTCTTGCATGCAAGAATGTTAGACAAGTAATTATTTGTTACGAGAATGTTCAAGAAAAAGGATGTCAGGAGAAATAATATGCTTATGTTCCTATGTTTTTCTTATGTTCCTTTCAGATAGTAGCAAATATGCTTACAAATAATATCAATGATGACACTAATAAGTTATTAGAGCCAAATAAAAAATGCATGTGAAAAAATATTAATGACCAACATATCAAAAGCTTGAGAAATTATTGTATGAATTTAGCAACACACTCCACAAAACAAATCTAACTGAATTTTTTCTTCTAGTAAAAATGTTCACCCTTGTTTAGAGCTATGTTTAAAAAACTTCATTTCATGAACTAAACAAGAAACAAATTCTTTTTGTGTATAATATTCAATTAGTTCAGGGTACTTACAAGTGGTATATTGCATATACTTCGTACCCTCAACCAATTTTGTTCAATAAAATTTGTCTAATTTTGTTATGATTTGTTTAAGTGGTTGTTGCAAAGGAGATTGGATGAGAAGGAAAATTTTAAAACCAAGAAACATTTTGTAAGGTAAAATCGTTATTTATATACAAGACTTCTTTTATAATTTAAAACAAAAAAAATGAAACATCACCGCCAGAAATTACCTTATGGGGTGGTGCACAGTGGTCAACGACAAGGAGTGACTGGAAGTGGCTCAGATTTGGAAAGAGAGAAAAAAATATGGTGTGGAGGGTACACCACAATATGGTCACAATGAGATTAATCTAAAGGCTAAAAATTGTGGTGTATCATGGTAGTCCACCATAGAATACATCATTTCTTGGTTGTACTTAGTTTCTAGATTGCTCTTGTCCTAACTTCTATATGTTAGGACTTGTTTTCTTTTATATTAAAAAAAAAGAAAGAAAACTAACACTTTAATTATAATAAGCTTAAAATTTAACAAGCTTTAGTTTAAGGGAGAGCATTGAAATATTTAGTATAATAAGGGGAAACATTGTCTATTTATGCTATTAGAGAAATTATACTCTCTTTTCATTATTTCTATAAGTAGATTGATTTTAATCCTTGATTCTAAATTCTAAATTTATTGGACAGATTTTCTTAGCTTTGGATATAAATATAGAACTATTACATGGAATAAACGTATCACTATCCAGTCTCAATAATAATAAATGAATATTTTATACATTATATGAGTATTTACAAATTTAAAAAAATAAAAATAAAAGTTAGAAAACATATAAATTAGGAGAGAAATATGCTTCATTAATTTAAATAAATAAGTAAAAAAAACAAGTTTAAATTAATAGAAAAGAGAAGTTTAAAAAATGATAGGTATTATAATGTACAAAATTTAAAATAAATATCTGAAAAGTTGAGATTTGAAATAAAAAAAGGTATAAAAGTAGATGTTAAATATTAATAAAATCATTCGTCATAAAAATAATAAGAGGTGTATTTGCTTTCAAAAAACAAAGATTTTGTTTTATTATATAAATTTAAATAAACGATAATATAAATAATTTTTTAACTAATAATATGTCAAAATTAAATGTAGAAAAACACAATCAATGGTTGAGGAGTCTTAGTAATATATCTTTATTACACTTTTTTAACACACTTTTTTATTACTGATTAAAATTTACTGAAAACTACAAAATTGCAAGTAAAATTTGTCAAATAAAAAATAAGATCTAAAAAATTTCGTGATTTTTAATAAATTTTAATCATTAATAAAAATTATATTCAAAATATTAAATACTATTTTACTTAACATTTCTCCTTTTCTCTTTATTAAATGCTTCTGCGAAATATACGTAGGCAATGCACTTGCAAGTCACTTGGAATGCACATTCGTGGCATTACATTACGCATCAATTCATTAAATTTTATAGGACGGAATAAATTTTATAAGACTCATTCTATGCACCAATTCATTAAATATTAGTGATACACGTCCACATCAATCTCACTCATAAGGCAAATGCACATTCGTGGAATATGTATATTTGGGACAATATAGAACGTCATATTATAATAAGTAAAAGGATTTCACTCTCTCTTAGTTGATTTTAAAAAATAAAAAGTAAAAAAATTTAATCAAAAAGAAAATACATATTATATAAAAAATATAGAAACTATAATAATTATTCTTTTAATAAAACTATTTAACTTTTAATTATTTAAAATCAATTTCAAATGTTAATATTTATAAAATTGTAATTAAAATAAACAATTTTTTAATTATATAATTATGAATATATAGTATAAAAATATTAAATGTATTATGTTAAATATTTTAAATTATTTAGAAAGCATGTCTTAATTATTTATTCTATTTTTAACGTAATAAATTTATTTTTTTTTAATAAAAAAATATTTTTAATTTCTTATCAAACGTCTACGAAAACATAATAGAAAAATCAATCATATAAAAATTTAATTATATTTTTGTCCATATATATATATATATAAATAATAATAATAATTTTACTATATGATCTCTTTTTTTTTTTTTTTATAAACTAACTCTTCATATATGTTTTATGTTTCAGAAGCCCATGTGAGAAAATACCACTCGGCCCATGAACCAAAATCCGCCATAACAATTTTTTAACTCGTTTGCTTTTTAAAAAAATTAGGTTTAATTATATTTATAGTCGTTTTAATTTAGATTGTTTGTAATTTTGGTTCTTTAATATTTTTAAGTCAATTAAGTCTCATTATTTTTAAAAATAAGCAAATTTGTTCTCTCTATCCGGTTTCTTCTACCTAAAACTCTTAATTTCTCACTTTTCTATTCAAAACAATCACAATTTAAATTGATTAAATTACTTTAAACATTCTTATACTCAAAACTCATTGTCAAAAACATTAAATTTCATTTTAAATTAAAAATTCTCAACAAACTTTCTCTCAAAATCCTTTTTTTTATCCTACAAACTTTTTTAAATTTTATTAAATTTTTTATTTCTAAAACTTTTAAATTATTTTATATCTTAAATGCATCATAAATCTCTAATTATTTGGATGAAAGATGAGAAATGAGAATGTAAGAGTTTTAGATAAAAGAAAATTGTCAAAGAAACCAAAATTGCTTGATTTCAAATATAGAAAAACTTAATTAACTCAAAAAAAATTAAGTAACAAAAATTCACATAATCAAAATTAAAGTAAGCAAAAGTGAACCAACATATTGTTGATTCAAGTAAAACAGAGTTTGGATTCCTTAAGCAAGGTCTCGAGTTCGAGCCTTGTGAATGAAAAAAAATGTAGTTGAGAGGTGAGAGATCCCACTAAAGGTGGGCAAACAGATTTTTTGGTGGAGATTAATTATCGACAAAGCCGGTACATACTTTGCGTCAATAACATGGTCACTCAAAAATTAAGCAAAAGTGTTACTAAACCTAAGAAAGTATTAATTGTAGTTGGGTTGGTTACAAAAGTGTAACTTTGCACCAAGGGGTTGATTGAGTGGAGTAAGACAAGGTCTCACATCTGATAGATTGCAGGTTCGAGCCCTCACTTGTCTCTTTAGGACGAGGGAAATGAAAATACCTTTATAAGTACTTTTTGAGCTTGGAGGCTTTCCCTATCTTAGATTGAGACGCCGTCCCTTCCCCCTAAATTTTTTTGTAACCAAGAAAAGTATTAATTATGGTTGGGTTGGTAAAGCTATTCTTTAGGCATAGATTTTTATTTTCCTTAAGCAAAAATTGCTTATTTAGGTTAGGGATTTTGTTAATAAATATGAAGGACAAAAATAAAAAGTATGAGAATAGAGGAAAAGAGAAAATAAATAAAATATAGAATTTAAGATTATTTGCATTGAGAAAAAAAGCAAAGAAATATATAAAAATGGTAAATTTTTGTCTTTATTATTATTTAATTGAACAGAAAAATAAAAAAATTCTATATAATTTAATACATAATTTTTCTTTTTCTTAAAAAAAAAATCACGTGGAGGATAAATTTAATATGTAAAAAAAATAAATATAGTTACCGTCTTGATATAGAAAATCATAAATACACGGTTATCATCAAGTAATAATATTGAATCGACAAGAATCGTGTGTTTGGCTTTATGCTTATCACGATTTAATAATAATTAAATGAAAATGGAAAAAATTAATTGATTATAAATTCAGTGAAGGGAAGTTGCAAATCAATTCGAAAACAAACAAGTAATTAAAAATTAGAGAAATTCAATAAGTGAAGACTTCCAAGATTGGGGGTTCACACCAAGACTCCTATTGACCTAATTTCTTTATCATAATGCTCTAATTGGTTCTCTTTGAAGGTGAATTAACATAATGTAATATTCGTTCTCTTTTAAGATGATGTACCTAATTGAATCGACCTCTACTTTTGTGGCAACTATGTTCAATTAAGCCTGTTAGGTTTTCTGTTAATTTAATTGTTCTTCGAAAGTTTCAACCTACTTTTGTGATTTAGACCTAAGTTCCTCCCTTGTATTTCCGATACCTAAGTTCACCTTTCAGTTATTCCCTAATAATCTATGATTATGAAAAATGCAAGAAAGATGCTTTGCATAAAAAAATACAATACAGGAGAAATCAAGAAGAGATACCGAAGGAACATCAAGATAAATCAATTAGCATCAATAGTTGTGTAGGGCTAGGCCGTAATCCTAGAATACAAGGTTCTACTAACACATGGTCATGATAAAACCCAGAGAGAAAATACAAGAAAGAGAAAGACAAACTAGAAAACTTAAATGAAAGATAATCCTTGATCCTAAGTCGTCTCAAGAGAGTTAAGTTTAGAATGCTTAATCTCTCTTAAGAGGATGTTTTTAAAGTTAAAACAAACCATGGGTCCAAGCTCAATTAAAAACAAAGTTTAAAAATTTACAAATAGAAAAGTAGACACGCTTACACCGGTGTGGCCAGACCCACAACAAGGGTGTGGGGAAGGCGCTAGAATTAAAATAGCAATAAGGGGTCCACCCACACTAGTGTGGCCAGAGCCACAACTGTATGGGGAAGGCGCTAGATGCAAGATGACCATTAGGAGTTCATCCACGGGGTTGTGGCCACACTCACACTGGTATGGTGAGTTTGTTGGAAGCAAAATAGAGAGCTAGACACACCCACACTGATGCGGGGTCTTCCCTCAACCTTGTGGCCAACACTTTCTTCACTTCTTCAAGATTTACATGCTAAGTTAACTTCTTTACTCCTCTATGAAAACAGTTATGCCTCTAAAGGTCTTCAAGATTTTCCATAAGACTTTCAACTCCTCAAACTTGGTCCTTAAGCTCAAAATAACCTATATAATTGCTTCCTACAACCAAAGACACACCAAAAAATGTAACAAAGTCCTAAAAAGAAAAATTAAGAAATTATGCATAAAACTAGGCCTAAACCACTAAAAATACATGCAAACTAACAATGAAAACTAAGCAATATCACGTCTAAAATCTCATATCATATGGAATTTTTTTTTTCATTAGCTTTTGGGACATTTTTCACAGTGCTCTCCCATTTCTGCTCTATTCCAAATGGATGATTTCCTTCTCTTTTTCCCCCTCACATTTCTGTCTCTTTTATTTCTCTCCTTTACACTTTTTCTCACATTTCTATGCTCGGGTAAAAGAGCCAATATTTGTTGGTTTCATATATCTACATGGTATTGGTAAAGCAGGAAGCAGCATGGCCCCTCCTACCTTTACTTTGGTCCAAGTGTCCAACATCTTTAGAGATAGGAGCTAGAGAAGGTGCCAAAGTGGAATTAATAAGTTATGCTTTGGTCCAGCTATCGTTCCTGCATCCTGCCAAATCCATACAGACCTATTGGGTATTGACCACTTGGTAGCAAGCAGCGGTGTTTATTAAACGACAACATAAATTAACTAATAAGAATATTTTTATTAGAATGTAATCAATATATTCGATAGTATATTTCTTCACCTTCGGTTACTAATGTTATTAATATATCAATACTGAATGTAATATTTAATGTTATTAATATTTTGAATAAAAATATATCATTACTGAATGTAACGTTTAATAACATTTTTATTAAAATGTTCACCTTCGGTTACATTCAGTATTGATATATTTTTATTCAAAATATTAATAACATTAAATGTTACATTCAGTATTAATATATTTTTATTAAAAAATTTAATAAAAATATATTATTTTATTAATAACTTTTCCGTTTAAGGTTAATAAAATCGTACTAATAATGCTAGAAGGGAAAAAGGTTTCTGGAAATTCATATGTATAGACATCTGGACAAAATCTAGACTATAAAAAAAAAATATTTTTCATATAATTATAATTTAAAAATATAATTAAAATTATATGCATCCGTTGGATGTAACTGCACCACCATCGTGCAGTTTTTTTTTTTTTTTTTCTGAACTGCAAGTTATCCTAATTGGTGATATACAGGTTAACATGTGAGGAGTTTTTTAAACTTAATTTTGTAGAAAAGTGTGTTTACAGATAATTATTTTGAGTTTAATGGTCATGCATTGTCAGTAAAAAAAGTTTTACATTGTCAACCAATTAGAATTCACCGTTGATATGACTTTTAAGATTATTATTATAAAAGTTAACAAATTTACTATACATAATGATTTATGATTGGATGACAGTATAAATTTGTTTTACACTGTCAGTGTATGACTTTTTTTCTCAATTATTTTTATTTAAAAGGCAATTTTAATAAAAAAAATTCAATTGAATTTGTTAATAATTTTTTTAAATGTAAACTATTAAATTAGAAAAACTATTTTTATTCGTATACATTCAATTTTATTTTTATACATTCCAAAATGTATAATATTTTTCTTTACCTTTAATTTATGAGTAAATACTCTATGCATTCATAGTATAAAGAAGTTTTACACTATCATTCAATCACAAATCAACATGTATGATAAGTTTGTTGACTTTCACGATAAATATCTTAAAAATTATATTAATAGTAATTTTTGCTTGGTTGACAGTATAAATTTTTTTACATTGATAGTACATAACTATGAAACTCTTTATTTTGTTGCACTTAGTTGATAAAAGTATAATTTTGATGTAAACTTAATTAAAAATATCAGACATGTCTGTAAAAGTTTTAAACTACAAATGTTTGTCCAAACACATTAGCGAGTTTTATTTTTAGGAGGCCAAGTTTTATGCATGAGTTTTATTTGAACTTCGAGTCGTCAGGCACTAATTAGGTTAGTGATTGTATTTTCTGTTAGTTGGCTAATATTTATCAATGTATGGTATTTATTTTCAGCAGTGTGATACCTTTTGATTGAAAAATATTACATAAAAGTATTTAAGTATAATTTTGATGTAAAATTATTTAAAATTATTGCTGGAGAAAAACTAGGACATGACGAGCATAACAAATGGAAATGCATATAAAGTACGATATAGAAAAAACAATAAATACACAATTTTTATGTGATTTGACATCTCTTATTTATGTTTATCGAAATGTCTCAATAATATTTATATTTTAAATAAGGTTATAAATTTTCTAAACAAACTTAAAAAACACTTCTCAAGTAGTTTATCATGATCCTATAAGCTCGAGTCTCTTAGTCGAGCTATAAAAAAATATTAAACACTCTAACAAGAGATTTTCTCATACCTTACATATCTTCTATTTGAGATTTTTTTTATGTTCACATGACCCCTTTCAACTTTAGAGTGATGGCTCTTTTTTTCATAAAAACATCCTTTTATGGTGAAGAAGTGTGATTTCTTCTAATACCATAATTGTCAATTAATTGTTTCTCGTATTTTCAATACCTTTGAAAAATCTCTCTTTCATCCAAAGATAAATATAGAGTTCTCATATATCAAAAAAAGATAAATATAGAGATCTCATGAGTTGTACATTAAATATAATCAATTTACAATGCATTAGAAATTTATAAGCTACAATACATATATGGTCTTCAAACGATATTTTATAAGCTACAAATATTTTTCCAATCACATTAGCGAAACATATCAAGTTTTATGCATAAGTTTTATTTGGACTTCGACTCATCATGCACTAATTAGGTTAATGATTGTATTTTCTGTTAGTTGGCCAATATTTATTAATGGGTTGCATTTTTTTTTCACTAACCTAAAGCGCAATAATTAGGCTGGCAAGTCAAAATAGTAAAAGTTAATGAAACTTAAAATGATAAAATATGCAATATATTACAAAAGTAGATTAAATATAATACATAAATTTAATTATTGAAAATAACTATTAAATTTTTTTAAAATTAATGTATTTCATATTTAATCTCTTAATGATTATTTTTGGAGCACTTGATAAAAGAAATTCTTAATATAAGAAAAGTTACTACCTCTATCTTTATATATAAGACCTTTTAAACTAATTCACAAGAATTAAAAAAATTGGTTAATTTAGTCAAAGACGTTAAATTTGTTAGCAATTTATATTATTTTTTCAAAATTATCCTTAAAATTATTGAGACTCATCATCTCACTTAATTACTTGTCACCTAATTAATTAATGTGTGGAGAAAAAAAATAGTAGTTATCTATTTTATCTTATTAATTTGTAACTGGTCATCTTCTCCAATTTTATGAAAAAGAAAGAGTTTATCTTATTAATTTATAATATTTATTAACAAAAAATTATAAAATACTTAGGGATCTTTTAATAAAAAAATAATTGATACAAAAACAATTGAAAAAACCTTATAAAAAGGACTGAATAAATTAATCAAAAAGTTCTTATATAAAAAATCGGAGAAGTTAGCATAAAATAGTGTTAAAGTGTGAAAAGAGCAAGGGACTAAGTTAGCTGGAAAGAATGTGTCAAACAGAACATGCATGGTCAGAGTCCAAATAAAAAATATAAAAAATAAGTTGCTTAAGATTTGCTTAAACTTGTATGTATGGAAGCAAAAAGTATGCAAGTTTCCTAAAAATTGATCAAAAATAACGTGGTATAATGGGGCCCACAAAATTGTAATTAAGAAACTCAAAATAGGTTTCCTAAATTCTTACCACTAAAATTATTCTCGTCTTTATTGCGTTTACAAAGACCCTCAACTTTTTGTTTATTTTTTTGCTCCCTTTTCTTATTCTTTCCCGGTAACAACAAAGAGTGGCTTTCATTTTTTTCTCTCCGGGTGCAATCGTGGCCCCAAAAATTACATAATGGCACAATACAAAATCTCCACCATTAGACACTACTAGCCTAGTATCAACCAATCTCCGTCCTATAAATCTCCTTCTCCCCCTCCCTTTTTTTGCTCAATATTTGTCCATTTCTCAGTGTGAACACACACCCGTGAGAGAAGGTAGTCATGGACAGAACATTGCTCCTGAAACTACTCACCCTTGTAGCTCTTTTAGGTGCTCTTACATGCTCATCGGCTTCAGATCATTTGGTTGATGTATCAAAGTTGGAGATGTTTGTGGATGAGCTTCCTGATATGCCCAGAATCCTTGGCTATCATGTTTTAGATGGCGTCCCAAAATCCGAGTCTCTCAAGATTGGCATGTTCAAGAAGAAATGGGTATGTACCTTTTTTTTTCAATTAATCGTTAAAAAATGAATTTTATATTTCTTTACCTTTGTCTTTAGTGTGCCCTGCCAAATTCTTTCTTTGCTAGTTTCGATAGATGCTAGGACGGAGACCAACATGGTTCTTTAATAGAAATTAAACTTTAAGGGTGTGGTTGATAAAGAGAGAAAAAAGGAAGAAGATAAAAAATAAAATAAAATTAAAGTTGTTTGGTTAAAAAAAAATATATAAAAAATAAAGTAGAAATTAAAATTATTTAATTATTATTATTTATTTTTATCATTAATATTATTTTTATTATTATTAATAGTATTTTATTAATATTTATTTATTATTATATAATGAATCTTCCTGAATAAATCGATTTTGCTTTACTTGCCTCAATTTGGCGAAGCTCAACGCATGTTGCGAAGGTCCGTCCAGCCAATTTTTTCGCTTTTCTTCTTAATTTTGCGTGAAAGTTTCTGTACATGGGTTTCATAATTTTTAAAATTTTATTTTTGCATTTTTACTTTACTAAACAATTCACTTCTTATTTTCACTCTTTTCTTTTGTCTCCTTTCTATTTCTATTCTATCAAACAAAGCCTAAATAATTAAAATACGCCTTAGGCTAGGGTATTGCATACTTCTACATAATTTTCCTTTTTTTGTGATAGCGAGTGATACTTCAAGATAATTCTTTGCCGTCATTTGGCGCTGTTTCGAAGTTTTGGTATTATAAAATTGTTTTTAATCAGATTATTAATCATTGCAAAATGAAAGTGGATTTAAATTAGAAAAAATAAGTTATATATTTACAGTGTAAATATCTAATCACAACTCATTATATATAGTAAGTTTATTGATTTTTATAATAATTACCTTAAAAATCATACTAATGTTAATTTTTAATTAATTGACAATGTAAAACTGTTTTACATTAATAGTGCATAACCATTAAATTTTTTAAATTAATAATTTATTTCGTTGAATGGTCAATTAATTCAATTTTTTTTGTGCAATTTTTTACACTTTTTATTAATTAATCTACATGTAGTATCTTTATATTCTTTTTTCCAAATCGGATTTCCGAGAGTACCGATGCTCTGACAGTGATACTCAAAACACATATTTACTGAAATCTATCTGAAACAGTCTTAGTCTATCGTCTAGTTACCAAAATCACAATCATGCTTACATACATGAGTTGCTTCTTGACCAAATCCCATGGCACGAGTTTGATGATGAGCCTGAAGAAAATGTCCTGTGCAATTGTTTTATTCACAAAATAAATATTGGTCATTCTCTTCCTTGTTTACCCTTCAACACAATTAACTACCCTCCATTTTCTCACACATGCAGAACTTACTCATATTCCACATTTCTACCGAATTCTTTCTGAAACCAACCGTTATTTACTCACGAAAAACGCCCCTTCAAAGACAGGAACATGAGTTGCTTCTTACCAAATATCATGGCAAGATCAAGATTGATCATCATGTGCCTCTGATTTTTA
The DNA here is from genome assembly GCA_004329165.1 of Spatholobus suberectus. Classification (NCBI taxonomy): domain Eukaryota; kingdom Viridiplantae; phylum Streptophyta; class Magnoliopsida; order Fabales; family Fabaceae; genus Spatholobus; species Spatholobus suberectus. The sequence goes on from CM014735.1 coordinate 8,224,664, forward strand.
AAACATATTTTGTTGTAAATTTTGCCGGACTTTCTGGATAAAAATGGTTAGAAATTTAATATTATTTTTCTGCTTTCATTTAATAACCAAAGATTTTAGGATAGTGTGAAAATTTAAATTCTCGATTATTATATCTTGATGTCGTAGATCTAACATTACTTGTTTTTAAATAGCTTTTTCTGTTTTTCATAATGGTCACGTTACCAATTCTCCTGGGCCAGGCAAAAATTCCTCCTCCCAATAAGTTACTATCAGAATTCAATGTCCGTCGACAAATGACACTAATTGAAGGCAACACAATCTGTTTAAAATATTGTCTTTTGTTTTTGTTTTTTAACGTTTTTCTTTCTCTCTATGGCTTGCCCAACCAAATGCTACAAATATATGCCCTTTTTTTAATTTAGTAAAATTACTTGAACTGCCTGCATATGCATTTGAGACAGTAGTCTTACCTAAGCAATGCCAGTCTGTAAAGGATGCACTAGTTTAATTGGGATGTTCAACTAATGGCTAATCTTCAGTAGAAATGATGTATGTAAAATAATTCCTGGCAATGTCACTAGGCACACGAGTTATTGGGTTTGGAGAAAAAAATATGGATTTAAATATGTTTTTAGTCTTTATAAAATAAATGAGTTTTGATTTTAGTTTTTATAAATTTTTTTCTTTGTTTTTTATCCTTTTAAAATTAGAAATCACTGTTTTTGATTCTTATAAAATAAGCAAATTTTGATTTTGATATTTGTAAAACATTTTTTTTTAATTTTATCCCTGTAAAATCTAAAACAACTAATTTTGGTCCCAAATGTTCATTTTAAGTTAGATAAATAATATTTATTTTAGGTTATCTTAAAAAAAATTTAGAAGTATCACATGTTAACATGGTAAAACAGATACTAATGAATGTCACCTGAGAGGTTGATGATCACTTAACCTTTTCTTCAACATATAAGCAGTTAATTAATGAGTGTTATATAATAGTAAGGACAAAAAAAGTGATTTCTAATTTTAGAGAAATAAAAGGCACAGAAATTTTTTTTAGAAACTAAAATCAAAACATACTTATTTTACAAGGATTAAAAACTTATTTAAGCCGAAAAATATATAAAATAAAATAAAAAAATATAATGAATGACCGTAATGATATTCTGCAAAATCTGTTAATAACTTTTGACACTTATCAAGCAATAAAAACTAAAAAAAAATAAATGCAAAATATTTGTCACTTTTTTACTGATTAAAATATTTATCTCATTAAAAACATAAAAAAAGTTTTTTATTTAAATATTTCACCTTTTAGTCATTTCCACGTGTAACAACAACAACAAAAATTTACTTTTAATCTCATCTTTAGGACAATAATAGTTTATAAAGGTATCCAAAATCCCGTTTGGTGATGACTGACGACCTCCTCTCAGGAAGATTCCTTGGTTGTCGGTGCTAATAGAGTAGTTATTAGATAAATTTAATTGTGGTTGAAGTCTGTTTAGTAATCCTCATTAAATTTCTGTTGATCTTGCTAACATGTCATTAACCCTTGTTTAGTAAGATTGAGGTGCCGTCTCCTTCTAAACTTTTTTGTTATAAAAATGCTAAATATCATACTCTTAGTGCCATTCATGTCCAAAATAAAAAGCTTTCTCTATTCTCTAATTGACGTTAATTCATTGACTTTAATGGACCACAGCTCTGAAGATTAGTCCATTAGATAATTACGCAAAGAATTGGTTCGCCGGACCTTTAAAGTGCCATCCACTCTTTCCTTTACATTGATAGTTGAATGTCCACTATGAGTAATGTCTTCTTCACCACACAATTGTCAGCCTTAAGTATTATAATATTCCAGAGTTGGGCTTCAGTTGCCCTGTCTAACATGGCATTGGTGCACTATCCGATAGAGCTATAGCATAGGGGTGTCATCTCTTAACCATTTTTTATTAAAAAAAATAAAAAGGAATTGTAAAATATCATTCTGTGAGTGCCATTCGTGTCCAAAAGTTAAAAGCTTTCTAGAGTTTCTAATCGACATTAATTCATTGACTTTAATGGACCAGAGGCTCTTAAGATTAGTCATTAGAAAATTACGCAAACAATTGGGTCCCTGAACTTCGAAAGTGCCATCCACTCTGGCCGTGACATTGATAACTTCGAAAGTGCCATCCACTCTGGTCCACACCATTATCACCCTTGATTATTATGCTTGATACAATTCAGCAGCATTTTGTTAGATTTTGCCAAACTCAAAAGTCAAAACAAAATCATACATTCAAAAATGGTGAGAGTTACCCCAAAGAGTAATCGGGGAAGAGTATTCTCTAGTTCTCCAGAACCACAGAAAAATCTAAACCCTTGAAATACATTTTATTGTATGATAAAAAGAATTAAAAACTGACTTAATTTATCAAATACTATACGGATCATTAGATAAGTCACAATCTTCAGGACTTGCGTCCTCATTCATAACATTAGTATTAATTGCACTGACATCAATGTTTGACAAATGTAACATTTCTCTTCCACAAGTTGTAGCTGTCTAATCCACAAACCTCTAGCAATGTCCTGATTGAAAATTTTCTCTTCCTTTTGCAGAAATTCCACAGGGATCTCCCTCCAACAGCTGTGTACGCTTATGGAATAACGAAACACACAGCAACAGTTCCTGGTCCAACCATTGAGGCCCTGTTTGGCGTTGACACGCATGTGAGGTGGCAAAATCACCTCCCTCCGAAGCACATACTTCCGTGGGACCCAACCATCCCCACCGCACTCACCAACACTACACGTGGCATCCCCGCAGTGGTTCACCTCCACGGTGGGATCCACGAGCCAGAAAGCGACGGAAACGCCAACGCATGGTTCACATCTAAATTCTCACAAAGGGGACCCACATGGGCCAAGAAAACATATCACTATCCAAATAATCAACAACCGGGAAATCTATGGTACCATGACCATGCCATGGGGTTGACCCGAGTCAACCTTCTGGCTGGCCTACTTGGGGCCTACATCATTCGCCACCCTTCGATCGAGGACCCGCTTGGATTACCCCGCGGTGACGAATTCGATCGACCGTTGATCGTCTTCGATCGTAGCTTCCGCACCGATGGTTCAATTTTCATGAATTCCACTGGGAACAACCCTTCCATACACCCTCAGTGGCAGCCAGAGTATTTCGGTGACGCTATCATTGTCAACGGCAAAGCGTGGCCGCGCCTCACGGTACGACGTCGTAAGTATAGGTTTCGCATAATCAACGCCAGCAACGCGAGATTCTTCAGATTCTTCTTCACCAACGGCTTGAGATTCACACACGTGGCGTCCGATTCTGCTTATATCGAAAAGCCCGTAACGGCCAATGAAACCCTGGTGGGGCCATCTGAGATCACAGACATCGTTGTTGACTTTTCTCAATCGAGGAGTAACGTCGCTATTCTAGCTAACAATGCAAAATATCCTTACCCTACTGGTGACCCTGTCGATGAGGCTAACGGCAAGGTTATGAAATTTATCATCCTACCTGATCAAGAAGTTGACACGTCACGGGTCCCCAAGAGGTTGCTAGAATACCCTGTTGCGGATTTATCCGGTGTGGCGCACACACGGTACGTTGCTATGTATGAGTACGTGAGCGACATTGATGAGCCAACCCACTTGTACCTAAATGCGAAACCGTATGAAGCACCGGTTACGGAGACCCCGAAGGAGGGGTCCACAGAGGTGTGGTATGTGATCAACTTGACGGAGGATAATCACCCGCTTCACATTCATTTGGGTTTGTTCAAGGTGTTGGATCAGACGGAGCTGGTGAAATTGGATGAGTTTAAGGCAGTGCATGACGAAAATCAACGACGCGGTCAAGTGCCACGTGGACAAGTATGCGCGTGGCAAGAAAGTAGAGGTGCCAGCTCATGAGAAAGGGTGGAAGAATGTGTTCAAGATGATACCCGGGCATGTGACGAAGATTGCGCTGAGGTTTTCTTACATACACACGAACACATCGTATGGGTTTGATGCAACCACAGAGCCTGGCTACGTGTATCATTGTCATGTAAGTACTTACCATTTCTTTTCTAATTTCTAATTTCTAATTTCTAATAACTACTAAAGGAAAATTAATTTGGTTCACACAAGCATAAGAATGTTTCTTTTAGTCTTTTTTTTTAATCTTATTTCTGTTTTATATTTTTATAATTATATAATTATATTAGCACATGCATCGTGTAAGAATAGGAGTGGGAATAAACTAGATCGCTCTACTAAAGTCAAGTTACGTTTATTTATAAAATAAATGAGAACAGATTTTATAAAAGTTTATTTAGTTAAAATATAAAATAACAGTACATGCATCACACACAGTCACGGAGTTATAAAATAAATTAAATATAATTGATAAAGATCTTTGGTGTTAGTTAAATGGAGGAGTGGTAAAATACATATTTTTCTTAGGAATATTAATGGTGCGTGCACACATATAATGTTGACAATGACGTTTAAACTATGCTTCATGTAAATTACCTAAATTTTTTACCACTAGCTCGACGATGGCCTCACCACTTAGAAAAATTAATGGTGCGCGCACACACATATTGTAAGCCTTGGCTTATGGTAACGCACGGCACATACCATTTCTATGCAGGTATTGGACCATGAAGACAATGCTATGATGAGACCCTTGAAAGTCATCAAGTGATGTTTCTCAACGAAGCCATAGAATGGTAACACGTGCAGCAACTTAGTTATATTGTTATTACTTGAAGGAGGAGGATACCTGTGGAGAATTAAAAATAAATAACTGTTATTACAAGCTCTGTCATTTTTCAAAACTTCAAATTCTTGATTAGAAATATATAAATTAAAGAAACTTAGCTGATGAAATATCAATGTTTTATATATATCTTAAATTTGTTTATTAACGTTTCGAAAATAACTACTGGAATTATTGGAAGCATGTATTTATATTGTTTCTCACTTAATTTCCTTAACTACAGTTGTTTTTATGTTTTCTTAGTGCTGTAATGAATGCAGGGGCTAACGGGTTGAATCTGTATTGAAGGAAAATGACACTCTTGATGAGATACTTATGTTTTCACTTTCTTGGAAGACACTGATTAGGCAGTTCTTAGATAATTCAGATACAGGCGACAAATATTTATAATTTGCCAGAAAGTATATACTTTCCTTTCATAAACAATTTCGAAGAAAACTATTTGCTATCTTTTTTTTTTTTTTCGGGGAGGGGCTAAAGCCCTTGCTCTCTTAAATAAGAAAAAAAGCATTTTTTGTTCCATCTTGTAAGGATTCCATGCTTATGTATTGGCGGTGACCTTTGAACCAAAGGTTTGAACGTGATCCATTGCGTTTAGTTTATGTTTAGCTTGGTTTGATGGAAAAAGGAAAGAAAGGTTATGAGTGGAAAGAAAACATGATAATTTTATAATCATTTATCTATTATAATTATTTTTCTTAACCTTTATTTTAGTTATTTAAATGATCCTTTTTGGTTATATACTCAAGCTTAAATTTCTTTTCTCAAATAACATTATTAGCATTGTTAATATAGTTATTATTATTATGCTTTATATTATCGTTATTTTTCTTATTTTTTATTATTATTACATTACTTTATTATCTATTTATTATACATTCTATAGTTCGTCGACATATTTATACTCACTAGTTGGAGTTTATTTAAATTGAACAGCAACCCAGCAAGTGGCTTCTTTCTTTTTTTCCCCCCTCACTTTGTTAATAAACTAGACTTGGTATTGTGCGATGTCCGGGTATAATTTTATAAAATTATTTTATTATTTTAGTTATTATAATAACAATTTATTATTATGCGCAATTTTTTTATTATGTTTGTTTTTATTTTTATAATATTTTCTTTATTATTTTAGATTTTAGACTATTATTATATTATTATTGTAGTAATATTTCTTATTTTTCTTAAGATTATAGTCTTAATTTATTATTATTTTTAATTTTTTTATATTTTATTAGTATTATTTATATTCATTATTAGTGTTCTTTTTATTTAATTACATTTTTTGGAAGATTATAATATATATATATATATATATATATATATATATATATATTAATCAACATTTTTATTGCTATTTTAAATATATTTATGATATTTTAAATATTTATTATGATATTATTTTACTGTTATTAAGAAATAATTATTTTTCTACTTTAGATCATTTGAATTTTAAGATTATTTTAATATTAATTAATCTTAATTTGAATTTAATTTTTTAAATTTTAATTTAACACATTCTATAATAAAGTAGATGTATTTTGATTTAAATAATTTATTTCTATATTTTTTTGGCAATTTAAAATTCCTTATATCTTTAACTAATAATATTTTCATTTTTATAATATTATTTTATTATTTTAATATTATAATAATAATTTTTCTTATGTGCAATTTTTTATTATATTTTTTTATAATATTATTTGTCTACTATTACAGATTTTAGACTATTATATTATTATTGTAGTAACATTTTTTTTATTTTTCTTAAGATTATAGTATTGGTTAACTATTTTTTATTTATTTTATTTATTTAATATTTTTTAATTCATTATTAGTGTTGTTTTTATTTGTTTTATGTTTTTTTGACGATTATAATATTAATATATATATATATATATATGTAATTTTATTATATTATAAATATTAATCAACTTTTTATTATTATTTTAAATATTTTTATTATATTTTAAATATTATGATAATATTATTTTACTATTATTAAGAGATAACTATTTTTCTATTATAGATAATTTAAATTTTTTATTGTTTTAATTTTAATTAATTTATCATTATGTGTGATTTTTGTATTAGTTTATTTCCTTTTAATAATTATATTTTGAAAATATTATTATAATAATATTATTATGACAATTAGTTGTGTATATTTTAAATTTTTTAAAATCAACATTTTATTATTATGTTAAATATTTTTTGGATATTTTAAATTGGATTATAATATTATTTTATTATTATTAAGAGATAATTGCATTAATTTTAAATATTATAATATCAAGAGATAATTATTTTAACTATTGTAATATTAATTTAATATTATATATAATATTTTATATGCACAAAACTAATATATACACACACACACAAAGGGTGCACTTTGCATTGTAGCTTGATGTGAAAGATCGTTGTAGTGCAAAGTACACCAATTTTAATATATCTATAGAAGAGTATAGATTTTTAATTGATTTTTTTCACCTCAATATTAGGGATGTTAAAGTAGGTTAAATTCGATTGGTAAACCCATTTAACCTGTCAAAATAGGTTGGGTAATTTAACCTTCCAACTCACATAACCAAACCTGCATAACATGCTAATCTAACAGGTCAAGGGATGAGTTGGGTTGGGTTGACTCACCATTTTTTTAAAATAAATTATTTAGTTAAATATTACTTTATTGAATATAGTATTTTATGAAGTATTATAGGTTTTATATTATTTTGTTGCTTTATTCTACATTTATTTAATCTTGTGATGATAATTTCTAAAAAAATTTGTCCCAAGACAATATAATAAGATAATATTCTTGTGATTATGACATTATGTTTAAATTATTTATATTTATTTTATTTACTTGATAGGTAAACTTAGTCATTCATTTTTTATAACTTTTTTTTTCATTTTTTTATTTTTAAAATTTTTTGGCAAGTCAACCCCACTACGAGTTAGGTTGGATTGAATTTTTTAGCCTAATTTTAAAACGAATCTAACCCAAGCTAACTATTTTTTGGCAAATCAAGAGTAAATTGGGTTAAGTTGACCCATTTGACATCCCTACTCAATATTATATTCGTTCTTATGTTTGTTTTGTTAATGTTTTGTAGATTAGCCCAAAAGCCCTTCTAACCCAACTCCTAGCTCTAGGAGCAGTATGCACTTCCCATTTTTGATGTACAGTACCATATGACTTAGCAGTTCCATGCTTTGCAGAGAGTTGTTTCCTCCTCTCGAACTAGTGCTCGACTTCCTCCACAAACAACCACAATAAGCTTTCCAGTTCAATTACATTGCAATAATTCCTCTCACAGTGTTTTAAATTTCAAATTTAATTTTTATCATCACCACCCTTATCACCAGCCCGAGTCACAGTTCAAAGAAACATGGGAAAGATATTATAATAATTTTTTTTTAAAGAACCAACCATTTTTCAAGATAATCTCCACACAACAAAATTTTCAACATATATATAGCCCTACACATCAATAGTTCTGTCTACAGTCTACCCAATCAATGAATTAAATTGTTATCTAATGTTTGTCCCTAGGCTTTTTTTTTTTTTGTGTGTGTCATGTTTCTCCCTTGGCTGATGTGGGTCATTGCACCCAACTTGAATTTGGTCTAGGGTAGTTCAGCACATACTCTCAAGCCCAACCGTATAAGGGCTTATCCAATTAAAGTAAGAAGAGAGTAAGGCTACCACCAAGCGCATAGCTCAACTAGTGTGAGATTGTTCCAATTTAATCAGTGGTCTCGAGTTTGAGCTTTGGGTATACAGCTGTGTTAAATATTCAGAGGAAGAGCTTTGTTGCCCATAATAGTCCTATCGGCTCGAGCAATATTGTTTCTGTGGAAGATACATGTGGTCTTTTTAAAAAAAAAGGAGAGAAAGGCTAGCACTAAGGTCCAGCACAGTTGTTGGATCGCTGAGTTCCTTAAGCATGCTGACAGGGGTTCACTTTTCATAACTATTTCAGTGAGATATAATTATTTTTTCTAATTGGATCACTCTTCTTGGTAGCAGAAAACATAAGAGGAAAGGGAAAAAATAAAATAAAATCAATACAGACGGAATGAATCCTCAATTTTATTAAATGGTACCTTTCTTTTCCATCATTATCATTTTTTTAACAAGCATTATTATCATTAAATGTCACTAAAATTTAAATTTACACAAAACTTTAAATTTATCTAACATCAGAGTATTTTATCTAAGTAAAATTAAAAATAATATCTTACAATTAGTTATGCTTACTTAAAGTTTTAATTTCATAAATAATTTCATCCATAAATATTAAAATATTAATCAAAATGTTAATAAGTGTTGAAATACTGCTTTTATAAGACCTAGTAAAATGGGTCACCCAGCTCGACCCGGCGCAATCAAGCCAAAGCATGAAAAGCGGGTCGGGCCGGGTCAGTTCGAATTCATTATGGGTTACATTTTTACTGACCTGGCTTGGCCTTGCATGCCCATTTGGTCAATTCAAGTTGGCTTATAGTGTTTTTTCTTAAATTAATATATAATTTACAAAAAAATTTTAAAAAATATAATACCGAGCTAAATAGGCTCAATACTTTTTGAGTCTATTTTTTATATGTCTAACCTGACTTGTCAGACCAATTTGACCCAATTTTTTTGGGCTAGAATTTTAATGGCTCAATCCGACTTAGCCTATTGGACAATTAGGCCAACCCAAGCCAATTTTACTAGCTTTACTTTTATTTATTTTTACAATTAAGAAAGTTAGGGAAAGAGAAAGACAGCCAAAAAGGAAAATACAACTCATACTCAGTTTAATTAAACTAATTACCAACTAGTCTAATCAATTTAATTAACCATTCTCATAATCTTTTTTTTTACACATCGTAAAATTTCAATTTTCCTAAAATAGTCTTTTTAATGATAATGTCTTTGAAATAAGAAAAAGCGCACAAGAAGGGGGGGGTTGAATTGTGCGTTCAAAAACTTTTTCGAAACAAGAAGATTAGTTTGGAAAACGTTTTTTAAAGGATAGGGATAGAGAGAAGAAAACACAGAAAGTTTTATACTAGTTCACTCAACCTGAGCTATGTCCAGTCCTTTCACCCAGAAGGTATCCACTAACCAACCTTAGGTTACAAGTATTGTTCGTGGCCTTTTCAGGCTTTACAACGCAATCACCCTAGATTGCTTAACCCAAGTATTCTTTTGCACTAAGCCTCTCCAGGCTTTCACAACACAACAAGTGTTTTTAAAAAGAAAGGTCAACTCACGTAGTGAAGATTTGAAAGATTAAGCTCAAGATCACTTTGAGGATCTTTACAAGATATTTGTTATCGTCCACTAGATGCTTCTATCAGAGTATTACAAAAGACTTTATGTACTTGTTCTTTTTCACAGACTTTGCCTTTTCTATCACTTCGCACTTCTTCACTTCTTCATTGGTGCATGCATATATATAGTCTTCAAGAAAAAGATCCGTTGTAGAGGATTTTGACTTGTTATGCAATGAGAAGCGTGCAAGTTATCTTTTTAGAAAGGTCAGGCATGCCAGTTTTTAGACTTGCACTAAAAAGGAAGGTGTAGGACTGCATTGGCGGTTTGTTCTTTTGAACATTCTTCATTTGTCTTGGCAGCTTGATAAGTTGACTTGCTTTATCTATTCTGCTGCGGTTTTGCACTGAAATGATGTTGATGTTATTTAATGCTTCAAACAAATTTGAACGTTAGTTCATAGAAGTAGTTATATGTCAGTTACGAGGAAGATTTAGCATAAATCAAATTGACGTTCAGACTAGAAAACTTAGCCGTTTAAATATATGATCTTGGAGGCTTGTTATGAGTTTATTCATCAGACGGTCGACTTCAGTTTCTTCAACTGGTAGGTCCTCTTTGGCGAGTCTTCTGGACGGTCTTTAACACGTCTACTGGACAATTGTTAACACGTCTGTTGGACGGTTTTTAACATGTTTACTGGACGGTCTTCTTAGCTGTGACGGGGTTAGTTTATACGCACAAGATTTAAACATTAATAAGCATGTTATCTTCAAAACATTGAGAGTTTAGATGCTTCTACGTCTTTGGTTCCAACAGTCTTCACTAAAACTTTAATGGGTACAAAAACCTAAATTTATTTAAATTTGTGAATTTTTTTTTCCAAATTTAAATAAATAAGACCTTTTTTGAATGAACTATTTGGGGTTTTTTTACAAACATTTTATCAAAATGGGGTTCTTTTGAAACAAATTATTGACATGGGGTTATTTTGATTGTTGACCAGTCAAACTCACTAGTTTGACTAGAGAGATACTGTACACCTCTACTTATTTATTTATTTTTTTAAAAAGTTTACAAGTTAACGAGTTAAGTGGGGTTTGATGTGGCAACTGAAAATGGTAGTTGCAGTTGCAAAATTATGGAAGCCTAACACGTGGCACTTTCCAATTAATTTAGCTAGCAGCACTAGCAAAATTATTAAAGACTGACACATGGCGTTGTTGAGTTAATTTAGCTAGCAGGACGTGGTGCTCTCTAGTTAATTTAGCTAACAGGACTAGTGAAATTATGGGAGTCTGACACATGGCACTGTTGAGTTAATTTAGCTAGCAGGACTAACGAAATTATGGGAGCTTGACACGTGACTCTCTAGTTAGTTTAGCTAGCGGCACTAGAAAAATTATTGGAAACACGTGGTGCTGTCGAGTTAATTAAGCTAGCAAGACTGGCACAAGTACGTGTTTTAGGTCATTACCTTTCCACCAAAGCATTGACCAAACCCGTATTGACCTTTAAGAAACCCATTATTGCGGCCCAACAAATCATTATAAGTAATAGAATAAATAAATAAATTATGATTATTATTATTATTATCCTAAATAATAAAACCCTAACCCTATTATTAAGAACACTAATTTTAATAAAGATAGAAATAAATGCCCCTAAACATAAATAAATCATTCCATAAAATTTTAAAAAAATCACAAATTATGAATATAGTTAATCAATTATTAAAATAAAAAAAATATATAAAATATATGCTAAAAAAAAGGAGTACTGATTTACCATAATGTATAATATTAATAATAATATCATTAATAAATATATAAATTAATACATTATATATATATATAACACGCGTCATATTAAAATTTGTATGCAATAAATAATAAATTCTATATAATTCTTTATGGAATAATTTAGGAATATTATGTTGTTTATTATTTAGGATAAAATATACACGGTCATATATAATTCTCTAACACATAAAATAAATAATATATACACGATTATATTAAAAATAAATATAATTATTTTCATCATTAAAATTAAAAAATAGCCATATATATACCTAAACATAAAATAGATACAGTTATATTAAAAATATAAAAAAAATGTAAAAATATCAATTAACATAACTAATTTCAGAATTATATTAATGCAAATAAAAAATTAAATTAAAATGCACATAGTCAATTACCAAAATTAAATTAATTATGGAAATAAAATTCTTTATTAAACAAAAGTATAATTAATTTAATTACAAAAAAATTCATTATTAAACAAAATTAACTTATTTACCAAAGTACACACTAATCACTTAATTATGCAATAATACATATAATTAATAAAAGAATTATAGTATATTACATAACATAAAAGTTTACATAATAACAAATAAAAAATAGAAAAATAAATACAAATTAGAAATTGTTTCACAAAAAAATATATAAGTAAACAAACTAATTTTCATAAATAAATAATTATTTAAATAAAAATTATGCAAAAACAATTAATTTAAAATATATATGCAGAAATAATTACCAATATAGAGAGTGTGAAGTAAAAAGTAGAGAGTAGAGGAGGACCACATTCTTTTTGTTTTGGAGACTCCACTAGTTTTCGGTGGGGGTACAATTTAAAGGGTAATTTTTTTTTTTACTATTTTATCGTTGAAACTCGCTACTACAACTTAAATGTTGTAGGCGATTTGACGAAGGAAAAAAAAATATTTTTTACTGTTTTTCTCGCTAAAACTTGCTACTGCAAACAATAGCATACACAGACCGCATTGATGTTGACCCATGGATGCGTGTACGCCACAATTACACATGGCAACTCCCCATAAATTAGCTACTACAACTTGCACGTTGTAGGTGATTTGACGCAGCACTGTTCCACAACTACAATTAGCTATACGCAGTCTCTATTACATGATTTCCAACTTTAGTAGTTTGTCCCTATTACACGTGTCAGGATGGCATAAATTCTCTAGTCGTGCTAGCTAAATTAATTAGAGAGTGCCATATGTCACTCTCACATAATTTCACTACTGCCACTACTATTTTCAATTGCCACATTAGCTGCTAGTTAAATCCACTACTTTGACTAGCAAATTTAAGCACGTGTAAATTTTAAAAAAATAAAATAAATAAAAAGCTGATGTGTACAGTATCTCACAAGTCAAATTAGCAAGTCTGACTGGTCAACGGTCAAAACAACCCCATGCCAGTAATTTGTTTCAAAAGAATCCTATTTTGATAAAATATTTGTTGTAAAAAGACCCCAAATAGGTCAATCAGCCTATTTCTAATACTTATTAGATTAATAACCTTATGTTTTTTATTAGAAAAATTAGAAAAAATATATATTATAAAGTTATAAATAAACCCGTGCAACGCATAGGTCGAAAATCTAGTATATTTGATATATTAGGGTTTTTTTTTTTAAATTAATTAGATAAATTGTCTAACATTTGTAGTTAGATTTTAGTTAAATTGAATTATATAAAACTGAGGTAGTTCATTAAATGCTCAATTATATATTACGTTTTTAATGTAAATTTCATATTTCTCATTTTGTTTAGCAATAAGAATCTCAGCTTTTGCTAATGTCACTCTAGACAACACAACATACAATTGATTATACTTGATAAAATGAGATAATGATATTAGTTAATTTATCAATCTTATTCGACCTTCTATGATATTTTCTTGATCATTATTTAATCACGTTAATAATGTAATTATTGATCTCATTAATAATATCATCTATAAAAGACGAGTATCATTTTTTCTTAGATATTTTTCATCTTACATCTATTACTGTAAATTTGGATATGTACTATAAATATTTGTTTTATTAAATTGTTTATTGACTTAAAATAAATATTAGTTTGTTATTTTTGTTCACATTAAAATCTTTGCTTCCTTCTAAATTATTAATATTTTTTTATCACTAATTTGTGAAAGTTATTTATTAAATTCATATACTGAAAATTTTGCTTTACTTAAAGATGCAGTATTAATTACTTTCATATTTCACACGTATATCATATAACTCCATTGCAACTGTCATTTTATTTAGAGTCAAAGATTGTAAACTCATTTGGAATGGTGCAATTCACGCAAGGAAGATGCTATTTAAACGTCCCTTTTTACACTTCGCACAATCTGCTTTTTTTAATTTTTAGATAAAAATATTCTTCACAAAAATTAGTTTTCGTTGTGTATACACAATAATATAGTATAAGAGAATTAGCAACATACACTCTAATATATTTTTAATAACATATTCTATCAAATGGGCAACACGTACAAAAATTTTTTTTTGCACAATGGAAACTATTTTCAAATGGGCAACACGTTAAAAAAAAAGAAAAAAGGCAACGCAACAATACCAGTGAAAAAGAAGGAACTCACAAGGAGGAGGCAGTGGGAGTGAAAATAAGAAGATGAGAGGGATGGCGGTGAGGGGTGCGCCGATTTGTACTGAAAGTGGGAATGAGAACTTTTGAATTCAATAGGATATGTTGACCCAGGAAAGTAGGTGGCAATTTGTTCAAGGATGTGCATGATTTGGTTTTGATCTGATGGCCTTCACACTTATCTTTAATTTTGCCGTCATCTTCTCTTACATATCAACAAAGATTGGTGTTATCATAGGTAAAGATCTTCAAGTGAAATGTTTGAAGGAGGATGGTACTGGGGGGGGGGAGGGGTGTGAATAGGACAAAAACTGGTTTCGCTGTGTTTGCAAAAAGCAAAGGGTGGTGTAACTAGCATCTATCTTCTCGTGAGCAAACCATGCAAGTTGCATGTCCAATCCCTGTTTAAGTATTAGGCCCCTTGACCTAAGCCTGTAAAGCATAACATGACACGAGAAAGCTACAAAGCTTCACTGGCCCAAAATGCAAGCTTAGTCAATCTCCATTGGGCTGTTTTTTTTTTTTTTTTTTCGCGTTGAGCTTTATATATATATATAAAACAAAAAGTACCAAGTTCTTAATTTCTGCAATTGTCTCAGAAGATGTTTGATTTATAATTTTTTTAAAATGATTTTTATGATTTTATTGGGTACATAAGACAGCAGTGTCATGCATGTTGGTAAAAAGAAGGTAATCTTGATCCATATTAATTTATTAAAAAACAATTTTTTGTTAATTTAAAAATTTAAATTGATCTCTAACAAATTTGAACTATTAAATTGTTAATTTTTTCTAGTACTTGTTTTTTTGTCACACCAATTCACAAATAAATCAACTCTTAGGCAAGACGCATAACCATTAATACTGTAATACCCACTAAGATTTTTTTTTTTTCATCTTGCTAAGATTGAGTAAGTGATAGGAAATTTAGATAGTTTGCATGAGATCCTAAATTTAAACTCCATTGTCATCATTATACATAAAAATACTAATATATTAAATAATAATAATAATATATTTTTTAACACAATCTTTTGACATAATTTTTATTATTTATTGAACTTTTTGTCAGTCTCACTTTTTATTTAACAAATTTTACTTATGATTTTATAATTTTCAATAAATTTTAACTAATAATAAAGAGTATGTTATTAAAAGTGTATTAAAGAGTGTGTTATTAATATTCCTTTACTATATTTTGGAACGTTTCAAACAATTTATTTGAGTTTGTGAAAATAATTTATAATTTTTTTAATATATTTTAATAATTTTTTTGATATACCTTATGATTTATCAAAATAAATATTTTAATAAATTTATAGTCAAATTTATGGTAAATATTCTTATATGATAAAAAATTATTGAATAAAATTTAATTAATTTATTTAAAAGCATTCTTAATTAAAAAAAAAAGAAACGAGAAATAAAAAAAATATGAATTTTAACATTTTTTAATTATAAAATAAAAATAAAAATAAAAATTTGTTTTTAATAAATAAATTTTACATTTTTAATTTAAATTTCAAAAATTTCTCTCTCTCTCTTTTTTTTTTCTTATTTTCTTTCCAATCGACAAAGTAGAATCGGACACACAACACAGCACAGGATAACCCCTCGGCTCGCATCAACCGTCCGATCATTAATCTATGACATCAAATTCATCATCATTCATTCTTTCGTGCATGTCAATCGGCATCAGCATCCCCTTCGTAAATCCTAAATTCAACGACTCCGTTCCGTTCTCTTTCTTCATCCTCCAAACCCTAATCAGCTCCTTCACTGCCTCTGCACTTCCTTCTGATTCCACTTCTGGTAATATAAGCTCCTCTCCTCAGATCTGAAACTACTTGTTTTAATCTTTTCTTTCCCCATCTTGAATGCTTTTTTACGTTTCATTAGCATATTGCACGGCTCCTTTTCCGAATTCCAATCTACGCTAAATTGTTCGGTTTTTTACATTTTTTTTTAATGGTTTTACTTTAGTTGGAAATTGAAATTCACGAGGTTCAATTGACTGAAATCATTCTCCTGAAATGCTTGTAGCTAGGCGGTTAGTTAGGGACATTACTGAATCGTGGAGAAGTGTTGTAAGTGTTTCCATGGGTTTCTGGCGTAGTTTTTTTTATGCTGTTTCCTTGTGCAAGTGAAGTGCCAGAAAACTATTATGGCAAATGTGTGTGGATTTAATTTTCGCCACTACTGCTTCCAGTGGAAGGGGAGGCGAGGGTATAGACATTTCCGCTTTTGTGAAGATATGTCATGTGATGTTGCTGTTAGTTTTTTTTTTTGTCATCTTTTAAATCTTGCAGTCCCCCGTCATCAAATCATTCTAAAACTTAAGCTGAGGATGCAATATCTATTGTGAATTTGTGATATAACGGGTTGTGAATTGTAAATTTGTAATGGTTGACCTGCTTTAATCTTTTACGGTGTGTTTGGTAGGGTGGAAAGAGATAGATGATAAATAAAGTGGATAAAAATAAAGAAGAGAGAAATAAGTGAATGAAAATAGGTAAAAAATAGAGTGAAAATAAGAGTGTTTGGTTTAGAGAAATAGGAAAAAAAAATAGAAAAAAGAGAAATAGAAGAAAATAAAAAATATTTTTGAAATCGATTTTTAAATTAAATAATCGATTGTTTTTATGATTTAATCGATTAAATCATAAAAACACACGATTTCATGTATGAAAAACAAATGATAATCAATTATCGTATGTTTTAAATGCGGTTACTGTGCAATTTCTGCTCATATCAGCGAGAAAATAAAAAGGTATGGGTCCCACACTTTTTATTTCCTTCCTCACCTATTTCCATGCAACCAAACAACCCCAACTTTTCATTTCCTACCTAATTCTCCTCCCTCTCCCCTATTTCTTTGCTATTTCAACGGTACCAAACAAACCGTTAAGGAGTTACTACATTTTCCTCTAGGTAGATAAAAGAAGTATGTGTAGTCATAGATAAAACACGGCTGCCAGCTGAAATGAATGACAAATTCAAAGATAAAAGAAACTGAGTGATTCTCAGTTTCTCGCATAATAAGAGACAATTTAGTCACAATCACAAATGTATGTAGCAGTAGTATGTATTATGTAAACATATTTTCTTTCTTCCACCTAGTAGTATATTGTTACGACTGATCTTATAGTTGACTATACAAAGAATGATTAAGTGAATAGGCAAAATATAAAGAAGAAACATTATTTGAAATTTTTGTCCTGTGTTTTATTAACATTACGTCTGTACCTGCAGCTTCAACCAGAAAGATACTGTTTTGCCAGGGCCACCTAATGATAAGATTTCCAATTTCTACATAAGTTGCCATTGATACTTTTTTAATCAAATGGATTCAGTGCCTGCTGATGTGTCCAATTCACATCCTATTAAAGATCCAGCCACTTCACCTCCTGCTAAAGAGACTGATGGACAAGCTTCTGCTGCTGTAGTCTCTGGGCAAGACAATTCTGCACGTGAGGCACCATCAAGGCTATCTCCCACTGGCATATCGTCTTGGGCTAAAAACTTGAAAATTTCTCAGCCATTTTCTGGCTCCCAAGATGACTCATCAAGTGGAAATGTTGGGAAATCAACTTTTGCACGCATCACTAGTAATTTGGGATTGAGGTTGTCCCCAAAATCTCCTGTAGTAGATGACAGTTCCAATGAAACAGCTGTACAATCTAATTTGTTTGGAACTATTACGAAAGGCCTGGTTGACTCTTCTAAGAATGCAGTGAAAGCTGTGCAGGTTAAGGCACGCCATGTTGTTTCACAGAATAAACGCAGATACCAGGTGTTGTTCTTGTTCAAAACTAATATACTTTGTGTATATTCTTGTAAAGCTGATTTTCATGAAGTCTTGCTCATTTAAAAATTTTATTATTTCTTCTATTCGGAATATTGCTTTAATCCCTTAATAATTGGGTGAAGCTAATCTTTGGAAGCCTATTCATAGATACCTTTTGTGATGTAATAATTATTATCTAATGCAGAAGCAAAATTGGGCTAACCAATGTTTTTTGGTTATCCAGTTTTTCTAAATCAGATCTCATAGCTGGTGTTGAATTTATAAAGCCCTGAAGTTTGCAGGATTTGCTTACTCTTTGTTAAAACATGTCATATAGTTTAGTGTTCTGTATGATGAACATTCTAGCCCCTTTGGTTGAAAAAGCTGTTAGAATTTTATTATGTAATTATTGTTATTACTGGTGAGTGCATTGAGTTTGATTTTTTGTCTTTCTTTGTTTCTTACTGATTTGTATGTTCCCTTCTCAAAGAACCAGGTTGATGCATACTCTTGTTAACTTTTATACTCTTTACTTTTTTTCAGGAAGGAGGTTTTGATTTAGACATGACATATATCACTGAAAACGTTATTGCAATGGGATTCCCTGCTGGTGACATGAGCTCTGGGTTTTTCGGCTATGTTGAAGTGAGTTAATGAATTTTGTATGTTGTTTTTTTGGTTGCTATCTTGATCTTAAACTCCAGCATACTGACTATCTATATATGTAATGCAGGGATTTTACAGAAATCATATGGAAGAAGTGATTAAGTTTTTTGAAACTCAACATAAGGTAGTACGCACACTTTGACACATGAAGTTACAAGTTCTTACGTTTATGCCCTTTCTGTAGTTTATTTATAATACAAAATCAATGCCGTATTGTATGGAATGTTTGTTTTTGTTTCATTTAAAAATGTCTATATTATAAAATATTTGTATTTTATTGTGAATGCTTATTTAATTCGGTCTCTTGGAACTTGGAAGTGAATGCTGACTATGAACATACAATCCTCCCACCCCTCTTGCTAGGCATGGATTTAGTTTCTCTAAAGTAAGGCGGTGCGAGCTCAACAGTTGAGATTTTAATTAATTTATAGTTTGTTATACATGTGCATGAATTTCACTACAATCTCAACTGTAAATCAATGGTTATAACTGCATTTAATCCTCTACAGTGCTCTCTCTCACTTTAGAGGAGCCAAATCTTGCAAGGCATATTCTGTTAGTAACCAGAATATAAGAGATGAACCTAGAGGACAGATGGTGGACCAGTTGTCTCATGGTCAAAGGGTTGAAAGTTATACACAAGAAGGCACAAGAAAGTGGTTGAGTTGGCTGGGACAAATGGGAGTTTGTCACTGAGTAGCATCCAGAAGCTGTAGTGGATTGTGAATGATTATTTAGGGGAGGTTAGTTAGAGGAGAGAGGTGCAGATGATTATTCTCTTGTTCAGTTGTAAGCTGAGTGTAGAGGTCTCTGTAGGAGCTTTGCTCTGGGAAAATATTAGTGGCATTCTTTACATTTCTGTTCTTTTTCTTCTTCTTCTGTGACCCCTTTTCAAGCTTACATTAATGCTTCGTTTGGCAGAAGAGAAGAAAATGGTGGGAAAGAAAATCATGAGAAAGAAAAAGATAAGGAAATGAAGAGAAAAAAGTCTCTCTACTCATTTGGTTGGATAGAAGGTGAAGCGAAAGAACCTAGTCTTTTTGTTTATAAGACAAAAATGCCCTGAAATTAAAAGACACATGGGCAGATAAGAGAAGTTGAGGGATAGGATTGGAAATCTACTAAGCTTACCTTGGTTTCTGTGTTTTCTCTTCATATTGGAGAGAGAAGTTTGAAGGTGGGTCCCACACCTTTTTTCCCCCCTTCTCTCCTGTTCTTTTGCTGCCAAACATGGAGGAAAAAATCATGGAATGCATGTTTTCTCTGCTCTCCAACTTCTGCTAATCCAGAGGAAGGCTAAATACAATAGAATATCCTTCTGTTTTTACTCTTTAATGCTGGGTTCCTATCATATTCTGCCATAGCTTCGGATATGTACAGGGAACCTGTTTGCTCTTGGATATGATTGAATTTTCCTTGGCCCTTTTCTGTTGGGCATATGCTCACATCATTGTTATTAGGATTGTATGATTCACGATAAGATACATACGATTCGATTAGATTCAAAGAGATGGCGATGCGAATCATGCTGTGAATTGTTTTTGTGCTTGAATCGTATGTTGAATCGTAGGAATCACATATGAATCGGATGAATTGCTTGCTGCACATGAATCTTGCGATTCCGGCACAATCAGGTTGCACCCCAAACTGGATTGGATCTTGCATGACCCAATCCTGGAAACCCTATAACACCCCCCACCCCACCCCACACCCGACCCCCCCCAAAAAAAAAATGGTTGAAAGGAGGAGATAGGCTGACAACGGTGTACTGTGGGTCTGTTTGCTTGCAGTCGTACTTGTACCAGGTAACGAGATGCCAAAACGGCTTGCTATTATGAGGACGGAGAGACCATTGACTCGTGTCACCGTTGCATGTGCCTCCCTCCAGTATTTTCCTTTTTGTTGAGTTTGAGACCATTACACACACATTCATATATATATATATATATATATGTTACAGTTTTTTTAAAATTATATTTGTTTTTATAAATTTATAAAATGTATTTTATAAAAGTTTGTCTAATTACACCTAAAATTTTTAACATATATTTTTTATTTAAAGCATATTAAATATACAAATAAATGGTCTGACACTATGACATATTTTAATATTTTATTTAATTCAAAGTATGTCTTTTTGATGTGTTTCTTTATGTTAAAATGTTCCTAGATTTATGTTTTTTAGTTATTGATAATGAATTTGTGCTCTTATATATTTTTGTTAGTTGTATATGTTATGTTTTATTATTGATCATGAATCTTATGATTCATGATTTGGAAAATAGGTCTTCTGATTCATGATTTGAATCTCAATTCTACTGCCATGGCTTAGATATGTACATCAAAAGGAAATATTAAACTGCTGAACTTCTCTGATACTTTTTTGGCTATTTTAATTTCCTTACTTTAGTTATCATTGTTGAGATTATGATAAGATTGTATTGTTGAGATTGTGATAAGATTATTGAGATTTTATGAGATATAGGCTGAAATTGTGTTAGAATATTTGATTGATTTCATTGTAGTTTTTTCCTTGTATTAGCTGTACATAGAAGGCTACTAGAAGTGCCAATGAGGCGAGTAGATTACATAGGAGAGGGATCTCATGGTGAATAATATCTCTGAAGATTTGGTCTTTAACCAAGCCAAATGGCGTTGTGTGATCCATGTAGCCGACCTCACCTAGAGGGATAAGGCATTTGTTGTTGTATTAGTTGTACATAATTAGGGTAAGTAGGCTGAATATTGATAGGTTTCCAGTGATAAAACAGAAAGAATACAAGAGTGTGAACAGAATGAATCAAGTCAGGTATTATTGAGTACTTTGCTGGTCAATGTGACCAAGAAAACAATGAGGTATTCGAGAGACCTCTCCTCTCCTAACTTGTTTTTTACTTCTCTCCCCCCTAACTACCTCCCCTTTCCCCCTATTTATAGACTATTCAGTTACAGTTCTGTTTCCTCTTCTATTAGTCTTTACATATACTCTCTTAATCATTGGTCTCCTATCAATACTCCCCCCTAAAACTTTCACCTTGTCCTCAAGGGGAAAATCTGGGAAGTTAACTTGAAGGTCTTCAAGTGTCTCCCACGAGTTGTCGCAATCTGGTAGCTGTACCCATTTTGCCAAAACTTCTGCATGTCCTTGCTTGTTGTAACGCAGCGCCAACAAGTCTTCCAGTTGAGGGCGAAGCTCCCAATCTTCAGTCAAAGCTGTCAGTAGTTGTCGCGGCTGATACTCAGCTGGAATTGCTTTCTTTAATTTACTAACATGGAACACTGGATGAATCTTGCAATTAGTAGGTAATGAAAGTTTATAAGCTACTGGACCTACTCTTTCTAGCACCTGAAACGGGCCATAAAATCTGGGACTCAATTTCTCGTTCCTTCTTTTAGCTAAAGATTTCCATCTGTATGGAGTAGCTCTTAGATATACCCAATCCCCTTCCTCTAGTTGCACATCTCGCCTATGCTTATCAGCTTGTCTCTTCATCCTTTGTTGCGCTACATTCAGGTTTTTGTGCAGCTGATCAAGAACAACATCCCTCTCTTCCACTAATGAGTTTATTGCCTCCACCGTAGATGGGTAAGTAGGGCCTTTAATGATGGGTGGGGGGTCCCTTCCATACAGTGCCTTGAACGGTGTCATCCCTATGGATACATTAAAATTGGTATTAAACCACAACTCTGCCCAACATAGCCACTTAGACCATGAACGTGGTTTGTCTCCTGCAAAACAACGTAGGTATGCCTCCAGGCATCTATTCGTCACCTCTGTTTGGCCATCTGTTTGTGGATGGAACGCTGAACTGTATTTTAATTTGGTACCAGCTTGCTTGAGCAATTCTGTCCAAAAATGGCTTAAAAAAACCTTGTCCCTATCAGATATGATGGAAGTAGGGAAGCCATGAAGTTTTACTATTTCTGCAATAAACACTTCAGCCACCTCCTTTGCAGTAAACGGATGACCCATCACCACGAAATGGGCATATTTAGTAAGTCTATCTACCACCACCATGATGGTGTCCTTGCCTTGCACCTTAGGTAGCCCACCAATAAAGTCCATAGAGATTTCAGACCATACCTGTGAAGGGATTGGCAGCGGTTGTAATAATCCAGCAGGGGATAATGTCTCATATTTATTTCGTTGGCAATTACTGCACTTAGCGATAAATTCCTTGATGTCAGTCTTCATTCCTTCCCAATGGAAAACCACTGAAATGCGCTTGTAAGTTCTGAAAAAACCCGAATGACCCCCTTGGGGTGATGAGTGGAACTCTGATATAATCGTAGGGATCTTAGAAAATTGTTTAGGCAACATCAATCTGGATTTGTAATATAATAAGCCCTTCTGCAAGGAAAATTTGGGAAGGGTCTGTGGTTGTAATGTAACCCGTTGTATGAGTTGTTTCATCCCGTCATCTGCTGTAATTTCCTTCTCCCATTCCTCCCATTCAGCCAGGTTCAGTCCTGACAAGGTGGCATACATCATCTGTCTAGAGAGAGCATCCGCAGCTCTGTTTGAACTTCCTGGTTTATACTGCACTTCAAAATCAAGGCCAAGCAATTTAGAGGTCCATTTAAATTGCTCTTCCCCCATAACCCGCTGATCTGTTAAAAATTTCAAGCTCTTTTGATCTGTTCTAATTATAAAATGTTGCCCAAGGAGGTAATGTCTCCATTTTTGTACTGCCATTACTATTGCCATCAATTCCCTCTCATAAGCAGATTTTTGTTGAGCCCGTGGTGACAATTGTTGGCTAAGATAAGAAACTGGTCTCCCTTCTTGTAACAGCACTGCCCCCACTCCCTTACTCGAGGCATCAGTTTCGACAACAAATGGTTTGGAGAAATTTGGAACAGCCAAGACAGGTAAGGAAGTCATGGCTCTCTTGAGCCCGTTTAAAGAATTCTCAGCCTCGTTTGACCACTGAAAGCAATCTTTCTTGAGCAGCTCTGTAAGAGGTCTTGCAATCAAACCGTATCCTTGTACAAAGCGCCTGTAGTAGCATGTAATTCCCAAAAAACCTCTTAGCCCTTTTACCTCCTTTGGGGTTGGCCAGTTTACCATTGCTTCTACTTTCTTTGGGTCAGCCGCTACCCCCTGTGCAGAGACTACATGTCCCAAATATTCTACTCTGGATACCCCAAAATCACACTTCTTTTTATTTACTACCAGTCTATGCTGCTGTAACAATTGGAAAACTTTCCTTGGCTGCATCACGTGACTCCCTTCATCCTTGCTATATATTAGTATATCATCAAAAAATACTAATACAAATTGCCTCAAATATGGTTTAAGGACCTCATTCATTAGTGCTTGAAATGTTGAGGGTGCATTGGTTAGGCCAAATGGCATTACCACGTATTCATAATGACCCTCGTGTGTTCTAAAAGCTGTTTTCGGTATATCTTCTTCTTTCATTCTAATTTGATGGTAACCTGACTTAAGATCCAGTTTGGAAAAATTTACTGCACCCGCTAACTCATCCAATAGCTCATCAATTAACGGAATAGGGAACTTATTAGGAATAGTGACTTTATTCAAGGCTCTATAATCCACACAAAAACGCCAGCTGCCATCTTTCTTCTTTACTAGGATAATTGGGCTCGCATAAGGGCTATTACTAGGCCTTATAATACCTGTTTTCAGCATATCAATAACTAACTTCTCAATTTCATTTTTCTGGAAATGAGGATACCTGTACGGCCTGAGATTTGGGATGGTTGCGCCTTCCTTCAATACGATGGTATGATCATGTTTGCTTTTTGGTGGTAATCCCAGTTCAGCCTGGAAAACTTCCTCAAATTCTTGTAAAACCTCCTTTACAGATACTGGAATCTCCTTTCTCTCTGTCGTTTCTGGTTGGTGGAGTCTACACTCAATTATAAAGCCTTCTTCCCTCTCCTGTATTTCCTTGATAATGGCTTTTGCTGATACCTCACCCTTGCAAAGGGTAGGGTCCCCCTTTAGTGTGTACTTAACCCCATCTTTCATAATTTTCAGGGTTAGGTCTCTGAAATTGGTTCTCATCTCACCCATGTCTTCTAACCATTCCATGCCCAAAACTATATCCTCCCCATCCAAAGCGAACACATAGAAATCGGCCTTGAAAAGCATATTTTGTAGTTGCACTTGCAAGCCTTTACACACACCACTTGTCTTAATTTTCTGCCCTCCCCCAACCTTCACACAGTAGGGTACTGTAGGTTCCATAGGTAGCCTCAATCTCTCCACCAATTTCCTAGATATGAAGTTATGAGTTGCCCCACTATCAATAAGTACCAGCACTTGTTTTGTTGATATTTCTCCCCACATCATGAATGACTTCTTAGAGGTCAATCCTGCCATGCTACAGAGAGTCAAACTCTTGAGTTGTCCTTCCCATACAATCTCCTCCTTTTCTCCTTCATTTTCTTCCCCTGTTTCACTTTCCTCCACAATCATGATCTTTAACATTTTGTTTTTACAGACATGTGTAGGGGAATATTTTTCATTACATGTAAAGCAAAGACCTTTGCTCATCTTTTCATGGTACTCTGCCTCTGGTAGTCTCCTAGAGCCATTGACAGCATTAGCCTTCTTTTCTACACTCACTCTGTTTTGGGTTCCATTCTTGCTCTCGCTCTCAATTGATCGAAATCTGCCAGCTCCACTGTTCCCGTACTGCCCAGAGAATTTTTGACCTTCAAGTTGCTGGATTATTTTCGAAACTCCTCCCCCCCTATTCTGAAATTGGGTTTTGTTTTGAAAAAACCCACTCTTCATTTCGCTGATCCCATTTCTCTCTTCAATCAGCAGTGCAAGATCCATCATCTCCTTCAACGAAGTCGGCCTGTGAATCCTGACCTCAGCCCGAATCTCCTCTTTGAGACCATTAGCAAAAATTCCATACAAATACTCTGGTTGGGAAATCTTTAATGGGCCAGGAAGAATCTCAAATTGTTTCCTATATTCCCTAACCGTACCTTCTTGCTTCAGTCCAAGCAAGATTTCGAATGAATTTTCCACCATTGTGGGTTGAAATCTCTTAAGTATTGCCTCCTTAAATTCTTCCCAATTGAGATTATCTGTGCAAGATTCCCACCACTGTAGCCATGAAAGTGCCTCCCCTTCCATTGCTACCATGACAGCCTCCATTTTTTCTTCTTCATTGAGGTTTCTCAAACGAAAGTACCTCTCAATTCGCCCTATCCATCCTGGCGCGTCTTCTCCTTCAAAAATGGGTAATTCCAATTTCCTGAATTTCCCTTCGTCGTCTAGACCCATCGTCGATTTTCGATTTCCATTTGCCTCTTGGTTCTGATTTTCCCCATGGACACTTCCTGCTGGTTTTGGGTTCCCATTCTGACTAACCCCAAGATTTGGGTTCCCCTCACAATTTCCCAACATTTCGCAGATTCTTTGGATCAATCGGTCTTCCATTTGCTACAGCGATGCTTGTGTTCTGCCCTCTGATTCTTGAAACTCCCTTTCTAAGGCTTCGATTCTTGCTTCCATTCTCTTACGCACCATCAATTTGTGTTAGGATCGTTCTGCTCTGATACCAGTTGATAGGTTTCCAGTGATAAAACAGAAAGAATTCAAGAGTGTGAACAGAATGAATCAAGTCAGGTATTATTGAGTACTTTGCTGGTCAATGTGACCAAGAAAACAATGAGGTATTCGAGAGACCTCTCCTCTCCTAACAACTTGTTTTTTACTTCTCTCCCCCCTAACTACCTCCCCTTTCCCCCTATTTATAGACTATTCAGTTACAGTTCTGTTTCCTCTTCTATTAGTCTTTACATATACTCTCTTAATCATTGGTCTCCTATCAAATATCTTGTAGATCTTGTAATATTCTTTCCCTAATTATGGGAAACCTCTTGTACAGAATTTCTTATATTATAGGGCCAGGAGACTCTCTTCTAAGCAAGGTTTCAATTAAATTTTTGTTCCTTGTCGCTGTTTCAACTTTCTAGTTGGTATTAGAGCCCATGTCAAGTTGACTGATAAAATTCAACAAAACCCTACCTGTCATGCCATGCAGCATGCTGTCCAGGTTTGTTTGTCAATCCTAGTTGTTTTGACAACTCCTCCATTTGGTTCATCTTTATTAGATTCCTGTTCATTGGTGTTTTCTGGCCCCATTCTGACCCAGTTTGACTGCTGGGCATCTCTTTTGTGGTGGCCTTCTACTGTTTGGTTGCTGCCCCAATCTGTTTTCCGCCCCATTCTTGGTTTGGGGAGTGTGTCTTGGTTGTTCTTGCCCTAACTCATCCACTTTAGGGCTTAATGTAGCTGTTTAGTCTTGTTCTTCTTGAGGCTTTTAGGGCTTAATGTAACTGTTTAGTCTTGTTCTTCTTGAGGCTTTTTTGTGGATTTCTTCTCGTACTCTTTAGTTTAGCATGGCTTCCTCAACAGGTTCAACTGACACTGAATCCAGCGGTTCTGGATCCTCAAATAATTGTTTGGTCTTTTCTAAGTCTCCTTCACTACATTATTTGTTGGTTGTAATGATCAACTGACAGACATCCTCAGTAAATCTCTTTGTGGACCAAGGATTGGGAGTGTTGAGATTACGATAAGATTGTATTGTTGAGATTGCGATAAGATTATTGAGATTTTGAGATATATGCTGAAATTGTGTTATAATATTGATTGATTTCATTGTAATTATTTCCTTTTATTAGCTGTACATAATTAGGATAGTTAGGCTGAATATCTTGTAGATATTGTAATATTCTTTCCCTAATTATGGGAAACCTCTTGTACAAAATTTCTATATATATATGATAGGGCTGGGAGACTCTCTCCTAAGCAAGTTTTAAGTCAAATATTTGTTACTTGTCTCTGTTTCAAGTATCATAAATATTCTGTATTATGTCTTATGCACACATGCTTCATATATTCTGTTATTCTGCCTGTCGTTGCATATTTTGTAGTTCAATAACAAGTTTCAATTGTATGGGAGGTGTTGTACGGAACTTGGCTTTATGGTGTTTCTTTTATCAAAGTGCCTCAAACTTTGAAACTTAATGAGCCTTTGTCCTTACTTATCATTTTCTTATTTAGTTTTGCATTTGACTTTTTTCTTTTTCTCTATTTGCAGGGTAAATACAAAGTTTATAATCTTTGTTCTGAGCGGTTGTATGATGCATCATTGTTTGAGGGGAAGGTGATTTCTAAATTTTCATATAAGTCTTGAAGGGGACAAATGTCATAGACTTGCTTGAGGGTTGTAAATTTTATTTATATGCCATAAACTTTTTGTCTGTAATTAATGAATGTCTTAAAAATTCCTCATAACATGGATATATTACTTTAGTTTTAACCTTCAATTTGGGATAGTAGTATTGAGGTTATCTATTCTTCAATTAACAATTCATTCATACCATCTACTCCTACTTTTCATCATGATGCTAGACAGCCTAGATTATTCATGTCATGTAGCTTTTATGCTGCATTATATTCTCATGGACTTTGTGTGAACAGCTTCCTGCGTCTGAAATATGAAATTCCTTCTTTTAGGTGGCTAGCTTCCCATTTGATGATCACAATTGCCCACCAATTCAACTGATTATATCATTCTGTCAAAGTGCTTACTCGTGGTTGAAAGAAGACATTGAGAATGTTGTGGTTGTCCACTGTAAGGCTGGAATGGCAAGGACAGGGTTGATGATTTCTAGTCTTCTATTATTCTTAAAGGTGAGGAGTTTCTAAGCATTTTCTTGAAAATAGGATGAACATGCTTGATATTTGCACTCTTCTTGCTGTGCTCAGTTTTTTTAAGATTTGATGACTAAAATGTACTGCAGTTCTTCCCAACTGCTGAGGAATCGATGGATTACTATAATCAGAAAAGATGTGTTGATGGAAAGGGACTTGTTCTGCCTAGTCAGATTGTAAGTTCTGCTTTGCAATGTGTTAATTAGGTGGAAAATTGGAGATTATTGAGTTATTACTAAAGTTTCTTATTTCTTATGTTTTACTGCTGTAGAGGTATGTCAAATATTTTGAACGAGTCTTGACTTACTTTAATGGCGAAAACCCACCTGCCCGCAGGTATTTCTGGCCAAGATGTGACTTTAGTATTTACCTGTCTTAACGTGCATACTGACATCATATTCTGTACAGGTGCATGCTTAGGGGATTCCGGCTTCACAGATGCCCTTACTGGATTAGGCCCTCTATAACTGTCTCAGATCATAGTGGTATGCTTGACATTCTTGTACTAAAATTTCCCCTACTGCTTATAGTCCATGACCATTTTGTTAGAAGATTTATAATGTCATGTTTTTGTTATTCCTTTTCTGATTAGGTTGCTGATATTTACATTGTTTATGGTATTCTCTTTTTTACTAGTCAATTAAGTTTGTCCTTATTTCTATTGTGGTGTGTTTATATATTGTTTAGATATATGGTATGCACTCAGATCTTTTAGTATGAATCGAGAAGGCATATCCTTGTTAGGATTTTCTTCCAAAGCCATTAGCTATGTTTTAACCAGGTGTTTCTTGGGGAGGGTTGTGAGTGCGAGAAAAGCAGGGTGAACGTCTACCTCTTTTGTGCATGTTCTTTCATGCTACAATATGAAATAATTGTATGCTTTATTAGTTATTAGTAGTGATTGCTGGATATATATTTTGTATATGACCTGCTTTGTTTGTGTCAAGAATTGACTGACAGCTGACCCCTTTGAAAGGGTGGAATGTAAGATCTTAGTCTCTGAGAGTGCCTTATTTGCTGTCAACTCTAACCCATTTCTAATGTGTAGGTGTGTTGTTCTCAACCAAGAAGCATCCGAGAACCAAGGATCTTTTGGTGCGTCCCATTAATAATATGGCGTTAGTGTATTGAATATTGATTGAATTGTTGTTCCAAAATTATGCCTTTTGTTGCCCCCCCCCCTTTTTTTTTCCAAGTATGTAGGATTTCTACGTGACTTGAGCTTTCACAATTTGCAGCCAGAAGATTTTTGGTTTAGTGCACCAAAGAAGGGGGTGATGGTCTTTGCTTTGCCAGGAGAGCCTGGTCTTACAGAGTTGGTTGGGGACTTCAAAATCCATTTTCATGATCGCCAAGGAGATTTTTACTGGTATTAATTAATTTTCTTCATCATTGATCAATTCTCTTTGCTGCCGGTCTTATATTGGACTGAAATATCTTGCTCTTCTCTCTTAGTTGGTTGAACACAACTATGACAGAAAATAGGAAGGTATTGAACACCAGTGATCTCGATGGCTTTGACAAGGTAAGTTATTGTGGTTATTGGTATTCGTAGAAAATGGTCTGGCTTCTATTGAGTGCAGTGTTTCCATGTTTGTCATTCACAATTGGATCTTGTAATCAACCGTATATTTTTATTGATATGGACTTCTGGCAGAGAAAATTGCCTTCTCCAGGATTTATGGTTGAGGTTGTGCTCGTGGATTATAACGGCAATGTTGTTACTTCCAAACCTGAAACTACTACACAGAAATCAGATGAGAGTTCAAGTAACAGTCCTGCCAGTCCTGCCCCGTGGAAAGGAGCACCCCTGCACCGAATGCAGACAAAAAATTAGAGAGTCATGATAAAGATGATGTGTTTTCAGATGGTGAGGCAGAGCAATCTGCTTCTTCAAGAAGCAAGCAAACAAAAGCATCTTCTGAAGCAGTTGAAACAGTTACAAATGACACCAGAGTCTCCGAATCAAACAGAATTTCAAATCAAATTGCAAATTTATCACATGCAACAGAACAAGCTTCCTTGGGAAACAAGAGCTCTACGCCAATTCATAGTGCTGGTGAGCCAAGAAGTAACGTTGACGGAAGAACAGTGTCCAGTCTTGAGGTGCCCAGCACAGAAAGTGAGTTTAAGGCCATGGCTGCAGATGCTTCTGTTTTCACATTTGGAGATGATGAAGACTACGAAAGTGATTGAAGTACAACAACAGGGATTACTTTGTTATCTTTATACTTGGATATTTGTACATAAAATTGCTTGCAACTTCCCACACAGCAATATTTTGGTCATCCATTTGTTTGTTTGTTGTAATGATAAATCTGGTTACTGTCACTTGCTTAATGCACAAGTTAAAAATTAGAGTATGCTGAAATATGTTTATTGTAACCCTTCCCCACAAAAAAAAAAAGAAAAAAAGAGCTAGCCTTCATTGGATACTCTAAATCCAATTTAATTTAGGATGGAATAGTAAAATTTATATAAACATCCTTTTTCTCGGTTGATTTTGATTCACCACGAATGTTGTGATTTGTATGTCATGAAAGGAAACCTTAAATATACTAGTGATAATTAAACATTTTTTAATGATATGTCAATGTGAACTGAAAAATAATAAATTTAACAAACTGGACAAAGCGAATAAAAAAAAATAAAATTTCTTCGGTAGGCAAGTAGGTAGCCATTGTATTAAAATCGTGTGAGCTATCTTAAAATACACCTATATCTGCCTATATCTAGAAAAAAAAGAACTTATATTCATGTTTTATTTGAGGATTAATGACAAGCAATTTTCTATTTAATGTTTGATGTTTTCACTAAGTCTCTTTCACTATATTTGTTGGTTGTAATGATCGACTGGCAAACATCCTCAGTAAATCCGTGAGGACCAAGGATATCATAAATATGTAGCAAGATGAATATATACAATTTTTATGCACTAGCTTGATGGGAAAGTGTTGAGATTACGATAAGATTGTATATTTGTATCGTTGAGATTGTGGTAAGACTATTAGTGGCTCGACAAGTGCGTTTTTTAACCTGTTTTGAATTTTCAAATTCATTTTTGAATTTGTTGATGTATGAGTGTATGATTCCTTGGATAAGAATATAGGTGCACTAGCCCATGCATTGTTGCCTGCGTTCGTTTCTGCAATCATCAAGCGTAATGTTTTGCTTTCTTGAAGTCAGCTTTTCATCTAATGTAATGAAAACGAAAAAAGATTAAATGTAACAACTAAGCTCACTAGGTGGGGTGAGTTATATGGATCATTTAGCACTACTCCCAGTCTTTTATTTTCCACAAGGTGGAGATATAACACAAAAGGTAATAAGAATGGAATGGGGTTAATAGCTGGTCTTTTGTGTTCATATGACATTTTTGAAACCTGTTGTGGTCTTGTATGTCGTGTGTAGTATATCTTTGTGACTGAATATATGTGTTCTGAAAACTGGATTAGACCGGACTGGCTAGTTAGACTGGAAAACTAGTAAACCGGTCACCTGACCGATTCAAATAAATTATAGAATCGGCTTAAAAAAACTGGTCAAAAAACCGGAAAACCGGTCAAGAACCGGCCACAAATCGGTTTACAATGGGTAAAAAAAAAATGCTTAATACAACATTATTTTGATTTTTTTTTTAAAAATAAAAACCAACTTAAAATATTTATCATTTTCTTTTTTATTTTAAATATAAACTTGTTTTTATTACTAAATGTTGATGTGTATAGTTAAAAATTATACTTAAGTATTATGACATATTTAATTTGTAATTTTGTAGGTATTGTAAATGTAAAAAACCTATAAAATTATGTTTTATTTTTAATTTTTAATATTATAAAATTATGATATTATGTTTTTTTAATATTATTTTATGTATTATTTAATTATTATTATTATTATTTTATTAATACCGGTTCGATCACGGTTGAATCATTGAACCTTGAACTAATATTTTGACTGGTTTAATAACCGGTCTGGTTTTAAAAACATTGCTGAATATTACAATTTACAAAGGAAAAGAGGTGGATTTTCACTCACTAGTTAGCTAACTGTATACAATTACCTTGTCATTTGAGGAAAAGCAAGTTTCTATGTATATATCTATATGTAATCAACTAATCCTTGTTTATTAGGTAGTCTGTTGCTTAGGTCTTCATTGAATCCCTGTTATATGTCTTTGTTGCTTTGATTATTTTGTCATTATAGTTTTAGCAATCACAGACATGAATTTTGCATATCATCATAACAATTATTCGTTCGGTTTGTCAAATTGCTAGCTGGTGGGAGAACAGATGTTTGAAGATGTGTTTATGCTTCCGTGTTGTAAATAAGTGAAACGTGATCATGATAGCATAGCAAAACTGCAACTCAACATGATCAAAGAAAGCAAATATAATCTTGGTTCAACATGATCAAATTAGGCCATTTGAGACAATTGTATTACTTTCCTGTACGAAATATCTTGTTTCTCAATTGTGAGATCTCTTCAACCAAAGAACGAAATGAAAATATACAATGAGAACGAGATCCCCCCAAAAATGAAAACCACGAAAACATGTAAATACCATTCCATGAACAATTATCTGTGTCATCTTAGTCTTCTCACCACATTAGGAATTATTGGTATCCAATAGCCACCGCTTGGTATAGGTTTAATCATGAATGCGGTACAGGTGAATGTTATGCAATATATCAAGTTCCTCCAACAAACATGTCTACTCAAGATCTACCAGCAATAAGACGCTGTTGAATTAGTGTAGTTATGGTCAACAGGATATCACGCACATTACTTACAGAATCTCTGTTGGATCTGTATTCAAATAATTCACCAACTTAATAAAAGGCTAAAAAAGTGCAGGGTGCATTCCAGGGCTTTCAGAGTGGATCATGATTTAGACGTTTATAAAAGGCAAACAACTTTCAAGAGTACTAAACGAAGGAAAACAGTACCTGCAACATTTTGAGGACATTCATTGACGCGGCTACATACGAGGAAAACTTCAAACCTTTGTACAATTTTCCACCCATGAAATCGTCATGGAAACAAAGAATCATATAATTGTCATCATAACAGGTTGTTCCAACAACAAATGAACTACCTGCAGTCCAAATTTAACTAATTATTATATAAAATTAAGAACAAAAAATAAAATAAAATATTAGCCACACATATTCTAACACATTCTAGATTAATTAAAACTTTGAGACTTGCAAAATTATGGATGAAACTCGTCACACGAGAAGCAAAGTGAGTGCATGTCGCTACGCGAGTTAATTAATTTCAGTTATGCTGAAAAGAGTGATGCATGCATGCTAGCATTCCTTAAACCAAACAAGTCATGAACCACATTTCATTTTCGTTTAGTGTCTGTTTTGATTTAATAGTGAGGGGAATTTGCTTTGTTAAATCCTATCGGAAGATTATTTCACCTTTCCTAATGAATGTGCTCTTAATGAAATAAACAAGGCAGGTCCGTGGCCACACACAAGACAGTCCTTGTCCCTTTCAAATTCTGCCACTTCAATATGGAGGACTTCTAATCAATTATACCAACAGAGGCATTAACCAATCAAGAATATTTATTGCCAAAGATCATTAGAGTCAAGAAATGTTAATAAAACAAATTTTAAGTTATAGCCACAGGGCTGTCATGGCCACAAAATCCCAAACCAATTCTCACGTGTATAGCCAAAGAGAAACAAACTAAAGAGTGTCTTCATCAACACTTACAAAGTTCTTAGATTTTTGAGAGATAAGAAGCTAGATCAGAGGTGGATCAATGTACTGTCATCCTTCAACAAAGAGACAACATAAAGAAGAACAGAACTATCAACAGAACACATAATAACGAAACAGAAACACAAACCAAATGGCAAATACAGAGAACCTTATAGGCATATACACCATTTATTACGCATAATGCAACATTGCGTTCATTAATAATGAAAATGATGGATTTCTAATACCCAACCCAAGTCAAAAATATAGGATGCATCCATCTTATGGCCACATTTCTTGCAATACTTACAGCTATCGTATTCCCTTTCTTGCTTTCTTGTCAGAAGGAAACTTCCCTTTGTGATTGAACATTTTTACACCCTTTGGTCCTGAAGTAGAAGTAACAAACTGAATATTGTGGGACTTAGCTTTCTTCATCAATTCCTCCTCTTGAGTAACTATAGCAATCAACTCATCCACTAACCACTCGAGTTTCTGAGTGTTGTACAAGGTTTTCATAATGTCAAACTATGGAGGTAGAGATTCAAGAATGCGCTAGATTAAAGTATCTTCACCAACTTCAACTTTAAGGGACTTTAGCTTATTATAATAGTGTACCATCTCTATGATGTGCTCATGTACACCACTAACACCATCATCCTTGGTTTTGTCAAAGAGAGAGATAGATATATTTTTTTTGATAAGCAAAAAAGAGATAAATACTGACTTCTCAAAAGTCATGAATTTCTCACCAACGCTTTCAGAAAATCATTGGCACTGTCATTCTCTAGAATGCTTGTTTAATACATTTCTCCATGTATTAACCAAATGGCTAATATAACTCAAGACGGGGAGGGGGGGGGGGGGGGTTACATTTAGTTATTTCAAAAACGATTTTGCAAAACAATTACCCTAAATCATAAAGAATAAAATTGTGAAAGAGATTAAGAGAGAAATCTCAAATTGATTCATTTGACAAATATTAGAGTAAAATCACAGCGAATCAAACAAAGAATCAAATATATCAATATAAGAGTAGGCTTAGAGAAGAATGCACCAAAATTTATATTGGTTCGGTCAACAACTGCAACCTACATTCAGTCTCCAAGCCTCACTTGAGATTTCTCCACCATCAGATTAGAATTTACAATGCAGCAAACTTTTTACACTCAAGGAATCCTACCTTGACAACCTAACTGGGGACGTTTCTCATTGTTCACTTTAATCACTCTGTAGGGATCACACACCTTAGAAAACCTAAGGGACACCTAGCCCTTAAACCCTAGGAAACCCCTTTCCTAGAGCAACAAAAGGAAGCCTACCCTTGTTCACATAACAAGCAAGTCAAAACAAATTGTCATTCTTAAAGTAGAGATATCACAAATTGAAGCACTAATTGATTCACAATCTTCACTAAGCATTGACTTAAGAGAAAACAAAATATCCTAAATATTTTTACTTTTTCTCTTGATTTTGTTTAATGAAAAAGGTTTCTTTACATAGAGATTTACAGGTTAAAAAGGTTTTAATTACAAAATCCCTAATGATATGATTTGATAAAATAAAGATATAAAATTAATTTCAAACAAATCTTTTCATAAATCTCGTTTCTGCTCATTGGGAATTGATTCTTTTAGAGGGGAATTGATTCCTTCGACAAGGAATCGATTCCTTTAAGCAAGGAATCAACTCCTTGTGACAAAGTAATGCTCAAAACTTGATTCCTTCAATTGGGACTTGCTTCCTTTGCATTGGAATTGATTCCAGCATGAGGGAATTAGTTTCGTTTACTAATTTTAGCTTTCATAAGATTTTTACTTGAAAAACTTTTTCTTTTAACATTAACCTTTTGAAAATCCGTTTGTATTCTCCCATTTTAACCCCTTGAGCTAGACTTAGCTAGAATTGTAAAGTCTTACATGAAATGCCAAGTCTCTAACTCTTGTTTTCATCAATTCTTCTTGTCTTTGACTTTGTCTTTATCAAAACTCTTTGAATCTCATAGCAAGGGGCCATGTTCAACAATCTCCTCCTTTTTTATGATGACAAACCAAACAATGTTCTTGATGCCAATGCTAGTTATTTTACTCAGTTTTGCTCCCCTTGAATTATTGCTTGATTAATCTTGAGCTCCTTTTGAGTCTATGCTTCTTTTCTTTGAATCTTTCCCCATTTTTAAATGTTTTACTTTGCTCTCCCTATGGATACCTGAAAAACAAAAACACACAACCTTTCCCCCTTTTGGCATTATCAAAAAAACAATTATGTAAAAAGAAACCACAAAATCAAAGGCGATGTTCTTCAATGCACAATTTTACAAGAGAATAATGTGGGCAAGCAGCAATTAATCAGATAAGCACAATGACCATAGAAAACCAGCTAGTAAAAAGATGGAGGAAAGATAGCTACCAATAGGAACACACAACAAATTGACTGAATAGGAACATAGCCCAAAAGAATATGTACAATGCCTAAGTATAAAGATTAGCAGCAAAATTGTTAATACTAGGTGATACTTGCAGTTTAGAGAATAGTAACAAGAGTTCATCTATGAGCAAACCCAATTAGAGGCTCAGGTCCTTTCAAATATCTTCCATTATCAACTACGATACTCATCTCCCTTTTCTCTCAAAGTGTTTAAAGGTCAAACATTGAGGCACACTCAATTTCTCATAAGTACTTGCCTTGCCATAGGCTTGAAGAGTAACCCAATATCCACTATTCATTTTGTATACCTGCAAGAATCATAAGGTCTTCTTTTTGGATGTAATAGGGCTAAGAAGAAATATTATCAAGGTGAGATAAAGAAAGGAAGGAATACACAAAGGGCTAAAATCATAATAATTTAGAGCAACCGTTTAAAGTATAAATGAAGAAGTGGAATTTATAAAGAATAATGTTAAGAATCAAATTTCACTTTTCATTTTTCTCCCTTTTCTTTCTTTTGCTTTTCAATTTCTGATTACTCTTTTTTTCTTTTTGTTTCTCCTCTTTCTTTTTCATTTTCTTTTGCCTTTTCTTTTCCCCTTACAATATTTTCCTTTTCTTTTTTAGGGGTTATTCACAATTTTCAAATTCATAAAAGAATAGTCATCACTTTATATTGTTGATTATACTTTAAAAGGGTACCATCAATAAGATAATTCAATTTGAAAACAAGTGTATCAAAGAAAATTATATTCATAATGTGAGAGGCTCAAAGTGGACAACTAGGGAAAATATTGTAACAAAATCTAAGGCTAGAAAGAATTCCTAATGTGC
The DNA here is from genome assembly GCA_004329165.1 of Spatholobus suberectus. NCBI lineage: Eukaryota > Viridiplantae > Streptophyta > Magnoliopsida > Fabales > Fabaceae > Spatholobus > Spatholobus suberectus. Next base: position 8,262,269 of record CM014735.1, read on the forward strand.
CTTAATCACTTTCAAGCAAGCATACCAAACATTTATTCGCCTTGAAAGGGTCACAATGCAAGTTCTAGAAGACATAGGCTTAGAGAAACAATCACACTCATGAAGAAAATAGGGCATATAATATGATGTAAAGCATACCCATCAAATAGGTCCAAACCTCACATTTAGGGACAAAAACCAATAATGGAATTTCGATCAAGAGATTTTATGCTAATTATCAATTTGCTCATAGATTAGTCTTGTTTAAAGTTTAATGCAAGCAGGATTCACTTAGTATGCCTAATTTGCTTCTAATATGAAAGAAGTTTTCCTTAGGCGGGGCTTTAGTAAATATATCAGTCAATTAATTATGTGTTTTTATAAATTCAAGTTGACAATCTCCTTTTTTGTACATGATCCTTAAGAAAGTGATGTCTAATTTCAATGTATTTTCTTCTAGAGTGTCGTATGGGATTCTTTGAAAGATTTATGACACTAGTATTATCACACTTAAAGAGAATGTGGTCAAGTTGAATCCCAAAATCTTGGGATTGTTATTTCATCCAAAGGATTTAAGCACAACAACTTTCAACAACAATGAATTTAGCTTTAGTAGTGGACAAGGCAACACTTGCTTGTTTCTTACTATGCTAAGAAATTAGGAAACTACCAAACAAGTGTCAAGTCCCACTAGCATTTTTTCTATCCATTTTGCATCCTACAAAGTTAGAATCAGAATATCTCATTAGGGTATTGTCACAACCGAGGTCATAACGACACGGCAAAAAAGATGATAAAAAATAGAGGTGTCGCACCATAGTTTATTAAGGAAAAACATATGGAAAAACCCAAAAAGAAGGGTCTTTAGCCAAGAAGAATGAATTCAGGAGTCGATTACGCGTAGGAAACATGCCAACACCTATGACGTCTGTCATAAAGATGGTTACCCTTAATTAAATGTGCAAAATTAAGATAGCTTTTAAAGTATTTATTTTACCCCTAAAAACAAAATTATTTTATCTTATTTATTTACAATTTTTATTTTGAGACTTTTATTAATTTTTTTATTCTTTTGAAAAGGATTAGATTTTATTATTTTTGAGATCAATAGGAGTGGTTCCCTGCTCTTATGTATCCTTCGGTGTAATGAGAAATCAGACTGACATAATTCTTTGTAGAAAAAGGTTTTGTGGGTTGATTTTTTTTATTTTGAATTTTTTTCTTTATTGTTAAATTTGACATCACTAAGTCGTCCAACTTAGATGTGTCAAATTTATCCAATGACCAAATAAAAAATACATCCAAAGTGGTCATTTTAAAATTTTATAACTCTTTGTCATTAATATTATTTATTATTTATTGTTATTATTTTAAGAAATTAGGGGCAAAAATGAATTTCACTTTTTATGGATTTGAGAATTAGTGTCATTATTAGTTCTAAGAAAGATAAAGAAAGCAAACATAAAATAAACATTTGTTAATTAAGCACAAATATTTCCTTTTTTAGACAATTAGGAACTTAACCTAACACAAGAGAATTGGGGTAAAAAAAAAATCTGGGCCAGGAACCTGATGCATACCCGAAGAAGAAAGGAAAGGCAACCTAAACAATTTGGGTCAAATAGCAACACGCCCATAAGAGATCCGTAAATGGTTTTCAGAACCCAATCAAACTAAAGGGTAATAAAAGAAAAAAAAAAGAGTTAAATATTATTTTATTCATCTAAAAATTAACTTGTTTTAATTTTAATTCTCAATTTTTTTTTGAATAAAGTCTCTTAAATATTAAAAACACTCTAATTAGATCCTTATGCTAAACTCTGCCTAACTTTACTGTTAAATGATGGCTACATCGACTTTTAAGTAAAGTATTTTATTACATAAAGTGTCCAGTGATAATTTTTAATAAAAAAATGTGTAATTACTTTTGTTTTAGGGTTAAAAAAATATGTGGTTTTTTAGGGCTAAACATGTAATAATTTTATTCAAAAAGTATGTTATTAATCTGACTTGGACACAATAATTGACATGGACGGCCACATCAGCAAAATAATTGTGACTGTATTGTGATGTTAATGTAACCATCATTTAATAGAAAAGTTAAATAGAATTTAGTACAAGAATCTAATTAGAATATTTTTAATATTTGAAAGACTTTATTGAAAGAAATTTTTTTTGAAGACTAAAACCAAAATGGATTAATTTTTAGAAAATCAAAAACATATTTAACAAAAAAAAAAAAAGTAATAACAAAAACCAAAAGAAACAAGAACCCAAAAGCAAAACGAAACCCAAAAGACACGTCTCTGTAACTCAGCTGGGTGCGGCACCAAGGCCTCACCATCGACGACTGCGACCAATGGCGACCCCAGATGATGTTGTCGTGCGAAAAAAGGAACCAAATCGCAGAAGCCAAAGATCACGCATCTCTGATTCAGGCTTCGCGACCCACAAAGGCGTTTGCGAAAAGTGAGGAAGCTTCAAGCTACGCGAGAGCGGGGTCAGAGCGCGACCTTGATTCTGTGTGCTAAGGGAAAACCAAAAGGCTGCCCTGGTACTTTCGCTCTTGGTATATACGACGCAGGTCACAACATGTGAACGCTTGAATCACTTGGTCGTGACTCCCCTGTTACGAGGGAACACGTCTAGGGCTCAAAAGGTGCATGATGGTAAGTTGTTTTCTAGCTGGGTCAGTGTGAAAAACAATACCAACTTGGGCATCTACGGAGGCACCCATCTGAATCAAAACTATGTGGCAAGGCCAACAGAAGCCTGAACGCAGGTTGAGTGGGTATCTAAAGAGTGCCTAGGTTCAAGATGTAATCAATATGTGCATGTGGGTGCTGTGAGGATTGATGGTGAACCTGCGTGATATGCGCGATGTTTTGAGTAAGTAGTGTGCGTGAGTGGAATAGAGAGTGAGTGATGATGCGTGTGTGAGTGTGATGAATGTGTCAAAGTCAGAGGGAGAGAATGGTGCTATGTCTGTGCTATGCGTCCAAGAGCGTGAGAGATCGTGGAGTGTGTGCGTATGAGATGTGTGAAAATGCTACCGTGAGGAAAAAGAAAATGTGTGAAGAAGGTGGTGCGTGGATCAGTGTTTCAGTGATGTGTGAGAGTGTGTGCTTTTGTGATTCTGGAAACCCAGCATGAATGCTGAAAAGAAGCCAAAGAAAGAAAAAATATAAAATGCTAATAAAGATCAAACCAGAACATAATATAGCATGATACAAAAGGACGAATCACTTCATGATGGTAGCAAAAGGAAGTCCAGGATGATACCACTAGAACCTTTCCTTGCTAGCAAAAGAGTGCAACGAAAATTGGAGATCACAGAGTGCTCTCCTCCATGCTACCCTACTGTGGCCTCCAAAATGATGAACACCAAATTCTCTCTTCAAGTCAGCAGAGTAACGATCCTTTCTTCCAGCCCCTTAAAATGCTTCTTCTTAATTACCTCCTTTTTACAATGAGCCAAGACCCTCCAAATTCAGATTTTTTTTAATTTCTTTTTCAATTAATTTTTAAAAGTTTGTTACAACAAACTTTCCCTCTAGGAACTTCTATTTTTGTTCCTTCCACTCTCTCTTTTCGTATTTTGTTTTATTTTCTTATATTAGATCATGGGCCTACATGTGAGCCCAACAAGTGAAACTTTTTCGTGTTATTTATCTTGTATTTTTTTTACTAATTATTTACTTTTTTTTTTAATTTTCTCTTTTCAATTTTTTTTCCAATATTTCCTCTCTCTTTTTTTGGTCTTTTTAACTAAAATCTTTAATTTAATTTAATTTTTTTTAACCTGAATAAAATTAGGTGTTCACAAGTACAAGAAGCACCTTTTGGGTGCCATAACCCCATGTGAGCAATGCCTACCAAATGTTTTAGAATTCTTTCACTGCCACAAGGTGAGACTTTTTAGGATTAGCTTGGTAGTGAGCACATAGACATACATCAAACATTCTATCAGGCTTACTAACAGTAAGATAGAGTAAGAATCCAATCATACCTCTATATTTTAACCTCAATTGGCTTTCCACTTTCATCTTTATCAAGATAGTAGGAGGTTCCCATGAGGGCTATCATAGCTTTAGCATTTTCCATCCCAAACCTTTTTAGGAGGTTTCCATGTCTTTCTTTCCAATTGCTTGATTTGTAGCCCAAGGAAGAACTTCAGTTCTCTCATTAGAGACATTTCAAACTCACTTGTCATAAGGTCAAAAAATTTCTTACACCAGGATTCATTAGTAGCTCCAAAAACAATATTATTAACATATATTTGAACAATAAGCATGTCATGGGTTATATTTTTCACAAAAAGAGTATTATCAACTTTACCTCTATTAAATCCTTTTTTAATAAAAATTTGCTTAACTATCACACCAAGCTCTAAGGGCTTGTTTTAGGTCATAAAGAGCTTTTTTCAATTTAAAAAATGGTTAGATATTTCAAAATTAAGGGGTTGTTCTACATACATCTTTTCTTGGATAAAGCCATTTAGGAAGACACTTTTCACATCAATTTGAAATAGTTTAAAGTTCATGAAGCATGAAAAAGGAAGTAGTAATCTAATGACTTCTAATTTAGCAACAGGAGCAAAAATTTCTTCATAATCTATTCTCTCCTCTTGATTATAACCTGTAGCTACTAATCTTACTTTATTTCTAATGATTACCACAACTTCATCAAGTTTATTTCTAAAGACCCATTTAGTACCTATTATTTAATTATGAGAAGGTCTAGGTACCAAATTGCAAACTTTATTTCTTTCAAATAGCTTTAACTTTTCTTGCACAACCATTATCCAATTTTCATCACTTATAACTTCATCAACATTTTTTGGTTGAATTTGGGAAACAAAAGCCAAATGATTACATAAATTATGGAGAGAAAATCTAGTGGTTACGCCTTTTGCAATATCACCTATACTGTTGTCCAGTGGTTGATCTCTAGAGGTTCTCCATTCATGTGGTGGATTTGAAGCGGTGGCTTCTCCTTGACAACAAGGGTTTTACATCTTTTTGCATGTGATAGGGTGACTATTATATGGGTTCCCTCTGAAATACACATTAAGATTATTGAAACATTGCATAATAGTCACTTATACCATAGTCATGTTTCAACTTATACCAAATCATTGCTATGAATACACATTGCGTGAACAATTATGTGTATCGCCTTAGTCTTCTAACCAAATTAGGAATTAATAATATCCAGTAGGCTCGGATTATAATTAAGTATGATATGAAACAGGAATAGCCATGGCTTGGTATAAGTTGAAATATGGCTACGGTATAGGTGACTTTGTCGGTGGTGATCATGATTTCGTTGATGGAACATTTGTGGGAAAGATAAGCAAGACCTTGTGAGTTTGTATTGGAAGAATTTGTGACTGGAATGTGTCCTATTGGTGTTGTTGCATTTGGGCGAAAGAATGGGTACCATCACACCTCATGCTATAGTTGGGATTGTACATCGTCATCATCATTAAACCTTCATAGAACTGTTGAGCTTCTGTTATGTTAACATTTAGGCATTTTCTACAATCTTAGGGTGAGAAGTCAGGTGTGCACTGAGCTTCACTGTAAAGGGTTTGAAATTCATATATCCTTGCTTGCTTTGTGGCATACTTCTTGGCACCAATAGGAGAATTCGTTGTCTCATTTATCGCTTTGTTAATCGTTTTGGAAAACAAACTCATCAAGTTTGTCTAGTTGGACACATCAAAAGGGGTGCATGAAAAGAGAGGTGGACGTAAGTCAGCCATGGAGAAGAAAGAACGGTTGGAAAAGCGAATCATGCAGTCTTTATACCCAATTTGTGCATCTGTGGACAAGGAACAATTTGGATATGAATATGAGAATATTGCTTTGGTTGTGTTTGTGACGCACTGGGTACAGAGTTGAGGGGGGATGTCAACCCAACAAAAGAACAATTTGGTGGCATTGGAAGGTATATAAGACAAAAGGGTCCTTAGATTCAATTGAAAGGCGTTGTTTAACTAGGCGAACAAGTGTAGTTCAAAAAACCATGGTCAAAACTATGCTTTAATGGTTAGGAAATTGATGAAGTCGAGAAGGATAAAAAGGTAGACAAGCTTAATGGAAGCCATGGACTTGTCTGTTAATCTTCGATAGTAGTAGCATTACCAATTGAACATTTCCTAAGCTTGAGCAATTATGTGTATCATCTTAGTCTCCTAACCAAATAAAGAATTAATAGTATCTAGTAGGCTAAGACTATAGTTATGTATCATATGAAACGGAATAGCCATGGCTTAGTATAAGTTGAAACATGGGTCTGGTATAAGTGACTATTATATAATGCTTCAATAATCTCAATGTGTATTTCAAAGGGAAGTCAAATAATAGCCACCTTATCAATGGAAAGAAATGTAAAAACCCATGTTGTCACACAGTACAAATGATTAACACAATCCTTTTTTATTTTTTCCAATGGCCATTATAGATGTTCCAACATTGTGTTTTGGAGTGGTTTTTGTCACACTTCACTTGGGAGACTAATCATAAGCAGAATGCACGTTGATAGTAAAAAACGACATGAAAGAGTAACTAGTTGCGGAATTGGAGGAGATCGTGATTAATATTCCTCCAACAACCATTTATATGCAAGATCTACCTATAAAAAGACATTGGTTGTTATGACTTGAAGATGTTAGCGAAATATTTGAATTAAGACCAAACTTAGAGTCCGTAAGTGAAATGCGCAATATCTTGTTGACCATAGCCACCTTAATGGCAAGAAGAAGCATTTCACTTTTGATTAGTCCCTCAGGCGGAGTGTGGTAAAGAACTACTCCAAAACACGATGTTAGAACGCCAATAATGGCCAAAAAAATAAAGGATTGTTTTAATCATTTGTAATGTGTGACAACATAAGATTCTACATCTCTTTCCATTTGATAGGGTGGAGATTATTTGGCTTCCATTTGAAATACACATTGAGATTATTGAAACATTGTATAATAGTCTCCTATACCATAGCCATGTTTTAACTTATACCAAGCCATGACTATTTCATTTCATATTATACATAACTATAGTCTTAGCGTACTAGATATTATTAATTCCTACCAGGAGACTAAGACGATACATATAACTATTCAAGCTTGGGAATTGTTCAATTGGTTGTGCTACTGCTATCGAAGATTAACAAATAAGTCTATGGCTTTTGTCAAGCTTGTCCACCTTTTTATCCTTCTTAGCTTCACCAATTTCGTAACCACTAAAGCACAATTCGACCAAGGTGTTTTGAACTACACTTGTTCGCTAAGCCAAACCACTCCAAACAACGCCTTCCACTTGAACCTGAGGACCCTTTTATCTTATTTATTTTCCAATGCCACCGCCAAGAAGCAATTCTATAACACCATTGTCTCTAGTAGAAACCATTTCGACACAATCTATGGAATGTTCTTCTGCTGGGTGACGTCCCCCTTCAACTTTGTACCAAGTGCGTCACAAATGGGGTACAGAGATTGCATGATTCACTTTTCCAATCGTTCTTTCTTCTCCATGGCTGACTTAAGTCCACTTCTCTTTTCATGCACCCCTTTTGATGTGTCCAACTAGACAAACTTGATGAGTTTGTTTTCCAAAACGATTAACAAAGCGATAGACAAGACAACGAATTCTCCTATTGGTGCCAAGAAGTATGTCACAAAGCAAGCAAGGATATATGAATTTCAAACCCTTTACAGTGAAGCTCAGTGCACACCTGACTTCTCACCCCAAGATTGTAGAAAATGCCTAAATGTTAACATAACAGAAGCTCAACATTTTTATGAAGGTTTAATGACGATGACGATGTATAATCCCAACTATAGAATGAGGTGTGATGGTACCCATTCTTTCGCCCAAATGTAATGACACCAATACGACACATTCCAGTCACAAATTCTTCCAATACAAACTTACAAGGTCTTGCTTATCTTTCCTACAACTGTTCTATCAACCAAACCATGATCACCATTGACAAAGTCACCTATACCTTAGCCATATTTCAACTTATACCAAGCCATGGCTATTCCTGTTTCATATCATACTTAACTATAGTCAGAGCCTACTAGATATTATTAATTCCTAATTTGGTTAGAAGACTAAGGCGATACACATAATTGTTCACGTAATGTGTATTCATAGCCATGATTTGGTATAAGTTGAAACATGGCTATGGTATAGGTGACTATTATGCAATGTTTCAATAATCTTAATGTGTATTTCAGAGGGAACCCATATAATAGTCACCCTATCACATGCAAAAAGATGTAAAACCCCATGTTGTCATGTAATGCAAATAACCTAAATGATGCTTTTTTTTGGTGCCCATTATTGACATTCCAACATTGTTTTTCAATGTTTCTTGCCACAATCTGCCTTGAGGACTAATCACATTTGAAAAGCTTATTGTTGCCATTAGGGTGGCTATATGGTCAACAATATATTGTGCATATTGCTTATGGAGTCTATGTTGGATCTAAATTCGAATATGTCACTGACATCTTCAAGTCATGATAACAACGTCTGATTAAGATGTTAACATTGATACAAATAGTAGAAAATTATCATGATAGAACATTAAATTCAATGCTCAATATCAGTTCCGAAGGAAGATTAAGATGTTACCTGTAGATGCCTATATATTTATTATGCATTATAAGACCATGTTCTGTCCAAGCTGTTAGCTCAAGTTCTTCATCAGGAAAGCTTTCTTTCTTAATTACAAGGCTGTGATATCTACCAGCCAAGAAAGGATTGAAAATGATACGAATTAAATAGAGCAAAATTATGTTAGAGCTCAATTACAAGCTTTTATTACTACTTCTACTTTTATCACATATGCCACTAGGGTCGGGTGGTGAGAGAGTTTGGATAGTATGTATGAGGTTATAGGTTTTAATCCCAGTGTCATTATTGAACGATAAAAATAAAAAAACTTCTACTTCTATCACCTTTTTACAAATTCAACTTAATTTACTAAATATTAATCGTATTAAAAATATATTTTTACCATACCGAAGCCCTCGCCAAAATTATTTGGCTTGATTATATATATATATATATATTATTTTTAACAGTGTGCAATTTGAATTCTTCAATTTTTTAGATAATTAAGTTCCTCTCATTTTTTTAATTAAATTTAGTAAATTTGGCTTCATATTGATTTTCTTCTATCTAAAATCTTTATATTCTTTATTTTGTACTTAAAATCTGAACATGAATCAATTAAATTGTCTTTTACTTAAAAGTCACCTAATTATCAATTAAACATGTTGATTTTCCGCTAGCATCTCCGTGAGGACATCCTTGGACTTTTGTTCATTAGAATCAATTGATCAGTCAGTTACCTCTGGACATTTTGCACCAAATTTTCTATTTTATGCACAATAGCCTTTAATTTTGCCTTGTGTGGCTGAACCACATTCTTTCCCACAATTTCAGACTTTGCTTTATGTGGCTGCACAACGTTATGGCTCGTAATTCCTCCTTGGCTGATTAACCATTTTGGGGCTCTTTTAAAAACATATTACTAAAATGGGGTTGTTCTAAAATATATTACTGGCATGGGGCTCGCTAGTTTGACTAGCGAGTTTCTATCAATGTCAAATATATATATATATATATATATATATATATATATATATATATATATATATATATATATATATATATATTAAATTACACGTTAGCGCTTTTGAGGGAGGCTGATGTAGCAACTAAAAATGCAATTGACAGTAGTGAAATTATAGGATGACGACACGTGGCATCACTCTGTGATTCCCGCTAGTAGCACTAGTGGAAATGGCAAGGAGCGACACACGTGGCATCACATTGTGATTTTCGCAAGTAGCACTAGCAGGAATTGCAGCAAGCTGCCACCTGGCATCACGCTGGGATTTCTACAAGTACAACTAGTGGAAATGGAAGGAGCTGCCACGTGGATTCACGATGTAATTTCTGCAAGTAGCACTAGCAAAAATGTTAGGGAGCTGCCACGTGGCTTCATGGCAAGATTTCTACAAGTACTAATAGTGGAAATAGTAGGCACCTGCCACGTGGCTTCAAGTGCCATTTTCGCTATCATGAATAGCACATTTAACACATGTTATTTGCGCTACTCGCAGTAGCAATTTTAGTGTTTATAAATAGGTATTTCAACCCGTCGCATTTCTCACAATGAAGCTTGTGCATTGCTAGTTACGTTTGTTTTCTTGCTGTTATATAATATATTTTTTAGTTAATTTACATATATATATATATATATATATATATATATATATATATATATATATATATATTAATATCGAATAGAATCCAAATTGAGTAAGGAATTCTATAATTGCTTCTGGAACACCTTCTACTCCATTATGCGTAGGAAGAGCTTGTCTAATAATTAACTTACGCTCTGGCTCACCATTCCATACATGTTGCGACACATGCATACTTTGCATCCACAAGACATCATCATCAATTGGTCCATAATGAATGCTACTTGAGCCGGAAGATGAAGAAGACACCATTTCATCAAGATTGGTAAAAAACACTGCATATATTATCAAGAAAAATAATTAATCAGCCAATAGATCATTATAAGTAACTGAATAAATAGATAATTTTTATTATTATTATCTTAAATAATAAAACCCTCACCGTATTATTAAGAAAGCTAATGTTAGTCAAAATATAAATAAATCCTCCTAAACATAAATAAAACATTCCCTAAAATTTTAAAAACACTAATTAGTATGAATATAATTAATCAATTATTAAAATAACAAACATACATAATATATATGCTCAAACAATAAAAAAAATTAATATTCATTTACCATAATAAATAGTGTATAATTCTTTGTGTATACAGAAATACACGGTCACATATAATTTCCTAATGCATAAAATAAATAATATATACATAGTCATATTCAAAATAAATATAATTATTATCATCATTTAAATTAAAAAAATAACCATATATATATATATATATATATATATATATATTTAAACATAAAATACATACAGTTATATTACAAATATAAAAATAAATGTACGAAATTATAAATTAACATAGTCAATTATCAAAATTAATGCAAACCAAAAATTAAATTAAATTAACTTGAACATAATCAATTATCAAAATTAAATAAATTATACAATAAAAAATTTTATTGAACAAATTAAATCATTTATCAAAGTATACATTAACCACTTAAAAATACAATAATACATATAATTAACAAAATAATTACAATATATTACATAAAATAAAGGTTTACATAATATCAAATAAATATCTAAAATATAAATACATATTACACTTTGTATCACAAAAAAATTAAATAAGTAAAAAAAACTAATTTTCATAAACAAATTATTATTTAAATAAAAATCTGTACAATAATTATTTAAATAAAAAACTAATTTTCGTAAAATGTATATGAAAAAATAATTACCCACACAATACGCTGTAGAAGGTAGATACACTTAAAAGGGAGAATGGCAATGTCAAGACTTGGTAATTTGTTGGTGGGGTGCGGTGGGGCTCGCAGGGGTAGATTTAAAGGGTGAAAAAAATTATTTTTTTTACTGCTGTGAAGTGAAAATCACTATTGCAAATAGCACTTTCCAATTCGACTAGACCCATCATTGTTCGATTAGACCCATTGGTGCAGCTAAGCAGGACTCACTATTGTCAGTAACGAAAATCGCGTCCTACACCCGATTGGACATCCATCTAGGACATGGCAGCGCCTCATTTGAGTACAGTGTGGTCCCCTCATAAAATGGAAGTCTGACTAGCGGAAATGGGAGACTAAAACTGCTACTGTCAGTAGGGAAAATGGCACGTGACAGCCCTGATTTGGAGTGTCAGGTCACGCTTAAAAGTGCTACTCCCAATAGTAGAAATTCCAAACGGCGACACGTGGCTGCTCCCCTAAAAAGTGCTAATAATAATAGCGGGAATCATGTCGTCATGCCACGTGTTTGCTTCTCAAAAATTAGCTACTGCTAATTGCTTTTTTAGTTGTCACATCAGCGCTAATGTGTAACTTAAAAAAAAAAAAATTAAATATCTGACATGAATAGAAACTTGCTAATCAAATTAATAATTTTGTCCAATTAATGGTCAAAATAGCCTCATGCCAATAATATATTTTAAAACAATCCTATTTTGATAATATGTTTTTAAAAGGACCTCAAAATAATTAATCAGCCTTCCTCCTTTGGAAGCATGCATCTTGCCTCCACGCGCCAGGTGCTTATGCAGCCGAACCCCTACCCCTGTAGATGTATTTGAGCGCGTGGTGTTATTAGGAGTGAGTGACCAAAACTTTTGGAACCAATATAAGACTCTGCACAACGTTATAAAGCGAAAGGGAAATTGCCCTAAAACTAAAAGAACATATTTACAAAAATATGCGTAATGCTATTGGTTAAATTTATTTTCTAGCTTTTCATAAAGATGTGAGTGCCATTTTGTTTTCTTTCGTGTACTATTTCCTTAGCGTGTCTTTTCTTTTTTTAATTTCTTTTTCTTTTCATTCTTGTCTTGTGTACCTTTTCTCTTACCGTTTCATACCAGTACGTCTTTTCCTTTCCCCTTTAGATGCATGTTTTGTTAGTTTTATTATATTTATTTATTTAGTTTTATGGGGAAATTGCTATAACCTCCCTTAAGGTCTGCAAAACGACACTCACCTCCCTTTCGTTTTATTAGTTGACACCTACCTCCATTTTTTTATTATTTAACTTTCACAATCCACCCTTTCCATAACGTTAGTTAATTTACACGTTAAAACTCACTTCAATTTTTTTTTTTTTGACTATATGACCTTTTTTCTGCTGCTGAAAAATGCACGGGAACCATTAATACCATATTTTTACTCTTGGATGCATACTATCCAGTTAGACACAGTGCAGATATAAAAGCAATGCCATTTGCAGGACCACACGAGGGCGCAAGTGATTAATCCTGTCACGTTCAAGAAACTTAATAACTAATGGATGCATCGTGGTTGTGACTTTGCACTCTCAGCAATATGTTTCTCTGTCAGTCATCAGAACCGCCAAAAGAGCAATTATGAGGCATTTGCGAAAGCCACCATTTTCATACATTTTTGTCTGCATTAATTAAAAAGAAAGCAACCAAAACACCAACCACATTTTCATACCAGCACGTTATTTCCTTTTCCCTTCAGATACATGTTTTATTAATTTTATTATATCATTTAGGTTCAATTGCCTTTTTTGTCTCTATAATTGTTCGAATTTTATCTTTTAGTTCTTATAGTTGAAAATAATTCATTTTAGTCCCTATACATGTACTTTCGATACCGGTTTGATCTCTACCGTTTTAAACTGTCACAAATTGAATAAAAACAGTCAAAACATGTCAATTTGTGGCGATTTTTCACGGCCAATTTTCATTTTTTTATGGTTTTCTTTCACCGAGTTAAGACATACTTGACGACAAGAACCAAACCGGTATCAAAAATGTATGTATAGAACTAAAGGAATTATTTTCAACTATAGGGACCAAAAGGTAAAGTTCGCGTAACTATAAGGACCAAAATGTTTAATTATCTTTTTGGTTCCTATAGTTGTACGAACTTTATCTTTTAGTCTCTATAATTGAAAATAATTCATTTTAGCCTCTATATATACACTTTCAATACCGGTTTGGTCCTTGCAGTCAAGTGTGTCTTAACTCGGTGAAAGAAAATCAAATTGACATTTTGGCCTTTTTTAGTCAATTTTTAGTGGCTTAAAACGGTAGGGACCAAACTGGTATCAAAAATACATGTATAGGGGTTAAAATGAATTATTTTCAACTATAGGGACTAAAAAGTAAAGTTCGCACAACTATAAAGACCAAAAAGGTAATTAAACTTATTATTTATTTAATTTCATGATAAGACAAATCTCATTTAGAAAATATTTCCTTTACTTTTTTTCCTTTTCAGTTTTATCCTAGCTAAAAAGAATAGAAAAAAAAAACTCTTCCTATGTGAAATTATTTTTAAAATTAACATACGTTTATTTTTAGATTTTAATAGATTAATCGTGATACATTTTTAAATAAATAAAAGCTAAATATGATATTAATTAATTTAAAGGAATCTTAGATTAATAAAATACATAATCTTTATATGTAAGATTTAATACAAATCTTAGTTAACAAGTCCTATTTCTAACGTTCTGATCTCTATGTCATGAAATCATTTTAATTTCATGTCATATATTTTTTAATTCTTCATTACCATTTTGTCGTGTCACTTTAAATAGCTAATTTCTAAGCTCTTTTTTTTCTCTCCATATTTTCAAACTATGACATATGTGTCTTAATGATAATTACACAAACAATAATAATTATGTTTACAGTTTGTTCGAACAAATAATTTATATATATAATAATTAACTTAAAATTAAAATTAAAAATACATAAAAATGTTATAATTATTTCATATAAATTATGTTATATATAAAGAATGTTGCATCAAACCTATTCCAATTTGTACCAAAAAATTGTGAACTATAACTAATGCACTAAGCTGAACGATGGGGATGCTTCCCATATTAGGCCAATAATATTAGATAGCTTCCAAAAGAAAATTAGGTCCTCTCAGTGCTATGATGTCTTTTTAATTACACATTGTCCACACTTCCAGCTGTAATTCTTGGATTGAGATACTGTTTTCATGTTCCTGTATTTGTTTAGCTATAGAACTCGACCTAGAAAATAGAAATGATTCTCTTCATTAATAAGCTGGTTTAACAGAGAGACCGGGACCATTCTTTATTACCCTGATTGTGATTGACTAATATACTTAAAAGTTGAAATTCATCAGAGAAGGCTCAGTGCGATGTCAAATAACGGTTATGGACTGAGACGCGTTATGTACATGCTAATAAGTATCAATAACGTTCATGCCCTTACATTATGCACCAATTCATTAATCTCAGTATCTCAGCCGTAATTCAAATGCTCATTATGAGGAATATGTGGGACAATTTTATTTTTTTTGAAGAAAAAAAGCTTATAATATGACGTTCTATATTGTGGGATAATATAAAACGTCGTATTATAATAACTAACAAGTAAAAGGATTTTATTCTCTTTTAGTTGATTTTAAATAATTAAAAGTAAAAAAATATTCAAATATATATATATATATAGGGTGAGGATCCGTTAATAGCAGTTGTTAAAGTTAGTCAAATTACATTTTCAAAAACTTTTTGTAGAATGCAAATTTAACCAATCAACTATTGAATTTGATATTCTTATTAATTAGATTAATTATACAAAATTTCATATAATTCCTAAATTATTTAGTAGTTCATTGCATCATTTCGTTTTAACGTACAATAAGATATTAAAATATATGTAAATACTTAATGTTAGATAACATATCTAAAAAAATCTAAATTATGTGAAATTTGATACACATGATCATGGAGATAATATCATATAATTCAACAGTTGGATTGGTTAGATTTGCATTTTACAAAAAGTTATTGAAGGTGTAATTTGACTAACTTTGACACTTGGTATCAATGAATCTTGACCCACACACACACACACACACACTAGTATTTTAACCTGTGTATTGTATAGAATAAATATTTATTTTATATAATATAAATTTACAATAAATAAATACTTCTAAATATATAATATAAATTATTTTATAATTAAAATTCATAATAGATAAATATTTTTGAACATATAGATTATATTTTATATTTATAATATATAATTTATATTGTCATACAATATCATTCTAATTATTGATAATTTCTTTTAAAAAATATTGAAAATCAATTTAGAACTAAAAATACTAAAAATGATAGATTAAAAGATATGAGAGGTCAAAAAAATCTCCAAAAACACTCTCGTTAAAGAATGATAGCTACAAACATTTTCGTTGAAAAATGACAGCTAAAATTACTCTCATACAAGATAATTATTCTAATTTACATATATAAAGGATAATACAAAAATATAATAATTATAATAATTATTCTTATAATGAAATTCTTTAGCTTTTAATTAATTTAAATCAATTTCTAGAAGTCATATTTACGAAATTGTAAATAAAATAAAGAAAATTTTTATTATGTAATTATAAATATATAGTATGAAAATATTAAATATATTATGTTAAATATTTTAAATTATTTAAAAATATGTATTAATTATTTTTTCTATTTTTAATGTAATAAATATTTTATTTTTAATAAAAAATATTTTTAATTTCTTATCAAGTGGCTACGAACAGATAATAGAAAAATCAATCAAATAAAAATTTTAATATATTTTTGTTCATAAATATACAGTGATATCTTGAAATATTATAATTTTATCATATGATCTCTTTTTTAAAATTTTATAAACTAACTCTTCATATATAATTTATTTTTCAAAAGCCTATGGGAGAAAATACCACTCGGCCCATGAACCAAAATCCACCATAACAATTTTTTTTAAACTCGCTTGTCTTCTTTTTAAATATATATATATATATATATATATATATATATATATATATATATATATATATATATATAGGTTTGATTATATTTTTAGTCTCTTTAATTTAGATTGTGTGTAATTTTGGTTTTTTAATTTTTTTCAAGTCAATTAAGTCTCTTTGTTTTTAAAAATAAGCAAATTTAATTACTAAAATTTGTTGTACTAAAATATAGGTATGCTTGACATTCTTGTACTAAAATTCCCCATACTGTTTATAGTCCATGACCATTCTGTTAGTAGATTTATAATGTCATGCTATTGTTTTTCCTTTTCTTGGTTAGTTGCTGATATTTACATTGTTTATGGTATTCTCTTTTTTACTAGTCAATTAAATTTGTCCTTATTTTTATTTTGGTGTGTTTTATATATTGTTTAGCTACATGGATATGCACTCAGATCTTTTAGTATGAATCGAGAAGGCATATCCTTGTTAGGATTTTCTTCCAAAGCCATTAGCTATGTTTTAACTCAGGTGTTTCTTGGGGAGAGTTGTGAGTGCGAGAAAAGCAGGGAGAACGTCTTCCTCTTTTGTGCATGTTCTTTCATGCTACAATATGAAAGAATTGTATGCTTTACTAGTTATTAGTTGTGATAGCTGGATATATATTTTGTACATGACCTGCTTTGTTTGTGTCAAGAATTGACCGACAGCTGACCCCTTTGAAAGGGTGGAATGTAAGATCTTAGTCTCAGACAGAGTGCCCTATTTGCTGTCGACTCTAACTCATTTCTAATGTGTAGGTGTGCTGCTCTCAACCAAAAAGCATACTGAGAACCAAGGATCTTTTGGAGCGTTTCATTAATAATATGGCGTCAGTGTATTGAATATTTGATTAAATTGTTGTTCCAAAGTTATGTCTTTTGTTGTCCCCTGTTTTTTTTTTTCAAGTATGGAGGATTTCTCTGTGACTTGAGCTTCACAATTTGCAGCCATAAAGATTTTTGGTTTAGTACGCCAAAGAAGGGAGTGATGGTCTTTGTAGCCACAGTCTGCATTGGATACACTAAGTCCAATTTAATTTAGTATGAAATAATAAAATTTAAATAAACATCCTTTTTCACGGTTGATTTTGATTCACTACCAATGTTATGTGTTTATATGTCATGAAAGGAAACCTTAAAGCACTACTTGTGATAATTAAACTTTTTTAATGATTGGTGATGTGCCAAAAATACACTTAAGGGCAAGCGTACCTCTATCGTAGTGGTAACAAGAGGACGTAAGTCCCGATATTGAATCCAAAGGACTAAGTGACGATTACCAATTTTCAAAGATCCTATATTGTTTAGGTAAAATTAAATGGATAATAGATTGATTCAATAATAAAAGCGTGCAGTAGAAATTGCAAAGCAAGCAATGGCAAGTGAAGAAAATTTAGGAGAAAATAGGCTTAGGGTTGTGGTTTCCCTTTGTGCTCTTAAATTCCTTCACATCTATATAATTCCAACTGAACCTAGAAATATTCGTCAATTACCAATATTTCCCTACTAATTTTATTGCCAATCAATGGTCATGAATTGCAACAGTCCTCTCTAAGTCGATTTCCCAATTGATCATATAAGAAATTAAAACCCTAGAAATGCATGAAGAACTAAGGAAATGGTTAATTAGTTATTTAATCCAATTGAAAATTGGGAATGAGGGTTAATAATGCAACAAAACCCAATTTGATTACCCTACACGTCTATCAATTAATTACGGCACAACTGTCATTCAATTAATCGATTCAAATTATACAAGGAGCTATCAATTCCAAGTAATAATTAAGAACAGTAGAGCAATCTAATTGACTGAATAAAACAAGAGTTCAATTAAAATCAAACATTCAGGGGTTCCAAGCACAAAGTACACCACAACCCTAACAAGGAATTTAGCTACTCATGGTAAAAGGAGGAACTATAATCCTCCAGGAATACATAAAGAAAAGAGAGGAAGAAATATTTTTACACCAGAGCACTTCTACAGTCTCTATCTCTGAGTATCCTATTTGCCTAGAAGAATGATCCTCCAAAAGCCAAAGATAAAAGATAAGGTGCACCACTATCGCTTGCTCCTTGCTATTTGTAACCAAATTTCAGAATTCCAAAGCAAGAGGCTTAACTCGATCAGTTATTTGCGCAACCCAAGCCCAGTAAAGATTAAAAATAAAATTAAAATTCGAACCTCAAATTCGCCTGGTGGGGTTAGATAGTTGTTGGGCGGCCGCACGGACTCATCAAGTGGGGCATGGTCTAGGCGTGACCTGCCATATGACCCTCTTAGCCCATTAAGCGGGTGCGACCTCATGCAATCCAATACGTACTTCTGAGTCTCTTTTTCGCCCATTTTTGCACTTGTGGGCTCCTTTTGCGGTCTTAACTTTCATTCTTGCTTCTTTTAGGTCATCTTTGACTAGTATAGCTTCCCTATATGCTTGTGGACTATTTTTTCTTTCTCTACTCATTTAACTATCCTTCACAAAACCAATAAAATCAAGGCAGTTCATGCAATTTTTAAGTAGAAAGCTTAGAAACATACATCACATGAAATCCTTTATTAATAGTCTATTTTCTCACAAGTTTCCTACGAGCTAATGTAAAAGTCATGTGAAATTGCTCTATAAATCTATATAAAATGTAGATTTATCACAATCCCAAACTTAAGAGTTTGTTTGTCCTCAAGTTAGAAATAATTTGCATAAGAGGGGCTAGACATATCCTTCAGCTTTAACTCAAACACAGTTCTAATCAATCACAAATAACTGTTGTCTTTCTTTCAAAAGAATCATACACTCGTAATTAACCAACTCAGTCTTCAGAGTCACAATTCCCTCCAAAAGCATAACAAGTTAACACAAGATAATAAATTTCCTTCCTGCTCGCTTTACTCTACTCATGGGATTAAGTGTTTTCACTCAATTCACCAAAAATTAAGTTCTTTCTACACTTAACATCATCACATGTTATTCCTATCATATGCTTGACAAGAGTCTATGATTATTATTACAAAACAAGTGCATACACTTAAGAGATCTTTCAAGGTTATAATGGGGCTAGGGTTACTGGTGGGTAAGAATATTTTGGAACTGGGCTAAGTGATTGAAATTAAGGTGAGCATTCATTCAAGGATCAAAATGCAAATAAGCAGTCCATCAAGCACTAAAATTCAAAAAAATAATGTTTAGAAGTAGAAGCTAATATCATCATTTCTATATTTATTTAAATTTCGCCATGTTAAAATTTCATTGGGTAACTCGATAAGGTACCAAACCCTTAAAAATTTTGAGGTACTATAAAAATTGCCTAATTATTATCATATTATGAATTCATGAATCTGAAAATTAACATGGAGAATCTTAATATATACAAGATACAAATTGATAGAGTGAGGTAACGAAAAAGATAACAAACTATCTATAATTATCTACTTGTAGACTGAAATTAGGGTGGGAGACCTAAACATGTCTCCTATTATGGGAAATATGATTTGGATAATTTGTTAGAATATGTAGTACAAGCTCAATAGGAGAATGTAGATTGAACTTATATGTGTATCAAGGATAGGAAGTGTATATACACTTTGACTTGACTTTATTTATCCGATATGAGACTTTAGTTCTCTAACATCATTAGGTATATTTACTTTTAAATCAATGATTGAGATTTATCTTTTTTTTCTCTATTCCTATCTTTCCTAGTTTACCCCATTCCCCTTCCGATGTCCTTGCTCAACCACGTTTCCTTTTCTCAACCAGGCTCAGCTCTTGCTCTGGTAGCCATCAACGACTCCCTACAACCAACCCTCCTGGTCACACACTAAACCCATCACTCAACTAAACCCAAAACCCCAACTTGCAAGTTCTAAACCTTGGGAGGCATAACTGCAAAAAACTTGCACGTCAGGATGGCGGGTTTTGCTATAAGCGACGTCAACGAGGTCGCAATTCTCAACAGCGAGGGAACAGGGGGTTTCTTGCAAACGCTGTCCACAACACCTTCGTGTCATCCTCAAACACCGTCGTACATCAAATTCAAACCCTTGACAACGGCGTTGGCTCCGTAGTTGTTGCTTCGGGGCTCTTCCCGGAGTGGGTGCGTACCTGTTGTGCCACAAAATCGAGTCAAAGCATGCACATCGAGGTTCAAGATAATGTTTGGAGGGGATAGGATTGGACCTTGGCTTGGGAGGGGGAAAGGAAGGAAGATTCGGATAAAGAAAGAGGTTAGGGGTCGGTGTGGATGTCTTTGTTGGCTACGCCATCGGCGAAGGAGATTCCAGAACCTTAAATATCCCATTTCAATTTCTTCTTTCACGATTTATTTCACATTCTTCCTCTCTCATTTCTCGAACATTCTTACACAATCCCTTCTTTCTCAAACTGTCCACAACCTCGCTCTCTATCATTCATCATATACCTCGCAAATGAAGGTTTGGGCATTTGGTGGTGGAGCTCGAGCGTTTGGCAGTGGAGCTCGCAGGTTTGGCGGTGGAGCTTGTGAATCAACGGTGGAGTTCACGAATCGATCGTGGGTTGGACAGTGAAAGAGAATGGAACTAATCGGAGGTAAATTGGGAAAGAGAAAAAATAGAAAAAAGAAAAAAAAATCTCATCTATTCATTTTAAAATAAATATATATATCTAACGAAGAAAAATTGTTTTCCATGGTGGAAGTCATATTAGCCTCCATCCTAGTTGTATTTGTAACTAATTAAAAGATAACAAATTATCTATTTGTATCTATAACTAACTGAACGGTAACAATTTATTTATAATTAAGTACTTGTATTTATTGTCATTAATTAAAAAGAAAGCAACCAAAACATCAACTACATTTTCATACCAGTACGTCATTTCTTTTCCCCTTTAGATGCATGTTTATTTAGTTTTATTATATTATTTATTTAATTTTATGATAAGATAAATATCATTTAGACAATATTTACTTTAATTTTTTTCTTTACAGTTTTTTCCTAGCTAAAAAGAATAGAGAAAAAAAACCTCTTTCTATGTGAAATTATTTTTAAAATTCACACACACACACACATATATATATATATATATTTTAATAGATTAATCGTGATACATTTTAAGATAAATAAAAGCTAAATATGATATTAATTACTTTAAAGGAATCTTAGATTAATAAAAATACTCATAATCTTTATATGTAAGATTTAATACAAATCTTAGTTTAACAAGTCCTATTTCTAACGTTCTGATCTCTATGTTATAAAATCATTCTAATTTAATGTCATATTTTTTAATTCTTCATTACCATCTTGTCATGTCACTTTGAATAGTTAATTCCTAAGTGGTTTTTTTTTTTTTTCATATTTTTAAACTAAGACATGTCACATATGTATCTTAATGATAATTGCACAAACAATAATTATGTTTACAGTTTGTTCGAACAAATAATTTATATATATAAATTAAATTAAAAGATTTTAAAAATAAAAATATATAAAAACGTTATAATTATTGCATATAAATTATGTTATATAGAAAGAATGTTGCATCAAACCTATTCCAATTTGTACCAAAAAATTGTGAATTGTAACTAATGCACTATGTTGAACGATGGGGATTGCTTCTCATATTAGGCCAATAAGATTAGATAGCTGCCAAAAGAAAATTAGGTCCTCTCAGTGCTATGATGTCTTTTTAATTACACATTGTCCACACTTCGAGCTGTAATTCCTGGATTGAGATACTGAATTCATGTTCCTGTATTTGTTTAGCTATAGAAATGATTCTCTTCATTAATAAGCTAGTTTAGAGAGACTGGGACCATCCTTTAGTACCCTGATTGTGATTGACTAACTCACTTAAAATTCATCAGAGAAAGATATTTTTAGTACAGATAACTACAGAGTAAGAACGCCGATGTCCTATTCTGCAGCAATTTTCTATGGCATTGATGGCAAGGAGGTGATTGGGGAGACGTATTTAGAGATTTCTACCAGCCTCCAAATACATCATCATGAATAATGTGGAATTTGTTTTGAAGTAATTAACATAATTAGGCCATTAGGTATGTAGCTATACTACTATTTTTGAATGAGAAAGACAATATGGTCTAATAAAGAATCGCAAAGAATGAATCAGCTTGGTATAATCTAGTTTCCCAAGGCATAACAGTCCACCATCTAATCAAGTGGATATTAACACTTATGAAATTGACCTGAAATCACAATGGAAAAAAAAAAAAAACATTGAGGCATTGACACAAGGAAAAAAATATATTTTTACTTAGCTAAAAGGATGAAATATGACCTGATGTTAACGATGAGGCACTTACATGTGCTATCTTTGTCTTATTATGATAATATCACTTTGTTGTTGCATTGGTAAATTTTGCATCTCTCACATAAATTTGAACATTACCTAATTGGACATGTAGGCTTTACTATTTACAGACCTTGTCTCTAGAGTCCAAACACAGGAATATTGACTAATCTGCACAATATTGATCTTATTGGAATAGCTAATGAATTTAGCCACAAATGTGAGCCAAAAAAGATAAAATATCTAAGAACTTGGACTACCTTTGTAGTTGGTTGTCAACAAACTGGTGGATGGTGTAACACCCATTTAACTTTAAATATAATTCATATTAATTTAGTTATTAAGTTTAAGTAAATAAAAATGTGTGTAAAATTTTTCCAGTTTTAAAAAAGATTTCAAACTTAACAGAATTTGGAAATGGTAATAAAATATGAAAGATATATACATATATTTCATAAAACTGTGCATCATGGTTTGAGTAATACATAACAGTCAGAAAACAAAAGTACATCGAAATACATATACTACCTAACCCACTATATACATCAAAAGAGATCCTATATAGAGCAGTATTTATCTACCTTATCCCTTATACAAAAAGAAAATATTATAGGTCTTCAGGTCCTCTCCCGTTGAGATGTTCTCTATCTCGTACTTAGCATCACGGAGCGTTAATGTTGTCTTCAATAATCACGACCAATCATACACAAAAGAAAATAATGGAGTGAGGTGTTTTGTTCTAAAATCACTTTTACATGTGCGGTAGGAAATCTACCATAAAACAAAGATAAAACACAACTGACAACACAAGAGATCCTAAGGTTCATTCTAAATTGTATCCGACTACCCTTGACTAGGTATGGATCCATACTTCCCATTAGTGGGTAATAGTTCTCAACAGAACCTGGAAAGTGACTGGGAGTACATATACCTCTCTCAACACCATCACATGGTACAGTCCTCGTCATCATTGAGGAACAAAATAACAATTTAGGATATCCATTTATAGAGGTATACTCTCAAACTAATCCTGGAATGCTGAGCAGTTGTCAGGGTTATCGAGTTTGGTCAGGCGAATATCCCGGCTCAAGGGCGCTACCCTGGCCATTGGGACTTTCACCACTCGATGCCTACCCCCAAGACCTTCGCAAGTGGGTCCCTGCCTTTCATTCCTCAGCGTACCAAACTGTGGCTTCCCTAACAGGGTGCCATGCCACTACATATCACTTGCTTTGCATTACTCACTAAACTGTTAATTCCTAACTTCTCAAGCAGAGGTTTCCCTGGTCTCATTTAATTTGAGCACCAGTACAATCAACATTTCTGCCTTATTTTGCAGAAATTGCACAATACCAGAATTTTAACAGAATAACGACATAGCAATTATAGTATAATTACTAAGATTTTGGCAGAATAACAACTAAATAAATACATTTTAATTTTCTAAAATTGAGCAGAGTAACAGCTTAGCAAGTGCATTTTAATTTTCTAAAATTGAACAGAGTAACAGCTTAACAAGTATAATTTAATAATTTAAATTTGAGTAGAGTAACAATTTAGTAATTATGATTTAATAATCTAAATTTGGACAGAGTAACAACTTAGCAAAAATTAAAGTTTAACATTAAATAATAATAACAATAATAAAACTTAAGCCCAAACGGGTTTAGGGGAAAACCTTTCCTACTAACATGCAAAGTGACAGTAATTTAGAACCAACCCCACTCCCCCCATTACCTCTAAGATAGTTGATGAAGAGGATGAAATTGTTGGTGCAAAGCTTCTAGGAGGAGAAATTCTACTAGTTGAAAACTAGCAAAATTTTAACATAAAAACTAGATAAAAAAATATTTTAGAGAGAGAAAACTTTAGAAAGAGAAGCTCTCTAGATTGGGAGAGGAAAGGATGAGTAAAAATCTGAAAACTTTGAGGCCTATTTATAGAAGAAGGAGTGGGGTTAGGTGTCCAAAGATTTACATCATCCATTATGTCACTATTATGTTATAAATCCAATTTTTATTTATTTTTAATCCAATTTAGGGACACATATCTCAAATAGGTGGTGAATCACCTATTTTAGGGTTGGGGACGTGCTCCACCAGCTGTCCCAAGCCTCCATGTGTCAAATTTTATCTGTAGGTGAATTAACCGGTATCGACAAAAACGCCTAAACTTGAAAAATTAGCTTTTAATATCAAAATAATGTATTTTAGTGAAAAACTGGACAAATACATTAATTTTAATCAAAAATAAATTTCTAATAATAAATTATAATTTTTATTAATTTATTTCAAATTATATGTATTTATTTTGTATTTTTAAGCTAGAAAATTCATAGAAAATCCATTTTAATTCAATAAATACCAAAATTTTTATCAAAATTCTAAAATTAAATATTTTACCCATAATTAAACTAAAATTACCATTTTCACCCTTTTTGAATGTCAAACCAGTACTGGCTGGCTTATCAGACACGTAGGGGCATTTTGGTCATTTTACACAGAAATTTCAGAGAATTCCCAAAATTAAATTTTAATATATATGACATAATTTCAAGCTCAAATTTACATTTAATGTCAATTGAATCTTTTCCTCATGTCAGTTCTTAATGTTGAGAAATAGGAACAAAATTGTTATTTTTAATTTCTCCAGGCTTCGGCTCGGAAAAATTATTAAAATCACGATTAAATAGCTCTTGAAATTTTGAGCAAAATGGTAGGAGTTAGAATTTCAAAATTCCTTTCCGATTTTTCAAAATTGTATTGCCAAATATATATAAAAAACAGTGGAAGAATTGAAATAGGATTATTATATTTTTTACTACTTTTCTCTCAAAATATAAAGTTTTTATAATGAGAGATACTTAATATAGAATTTTCAAAATATTTTGAGGTCAAAAAGTCTCCGGTTGGTTCCCACAGTCAACCAGGGGTATTTTTGTCATTTTACAAAAATCATCTCAATAAATTCTAGAAAAATTTCTTAAATTATTATTAATTGTTCTAAATACATTGATGACTTAAAAACAATTTTTAAACATATAGAATAATTTAATATACAAAAGTAGGGGTGTTACAGATGGACTAAAGGTTAGAGAATTGAGAAAGTTTTCACTTTGTTGCCATTCTATTTATGCTTTTCAGACCAATTTGGAAAACATAACAAGTTGAGGAGATGGAATCGGAATGGTGCTGCAAAACTGAAGATTAACATACTTAGTGAGAAGTATCAATGTTGATTGCTGCCACTGTCAGGGAAATTATCTTTTGAACAATATCACCATTGTTGGTATTAATATTTTTGAAAGATTTTAATTAGAGTTTAGTAACAGATTAAAATCATTTGTTTCATGCTTTCAGTTGAAAAGCATTAGTAACCTATGCCATAAACAGGATATAACAAATTGTGAGTGAGAGGAGTATGCCACATTAGCAAAAAGGCAGATGTGGAAGAATTTGTGATTTCTACAAATTTAAGGTGGTGACATCACAGCCACGACTCAGGCTTAATATATTATAAATAGATATAAGAATCTCTTAAACATAAATCACTTTTTTTTTAAGCACAAACAAACAGGCCCAAAATGTTCTTTTCTTTGCATTTAATATATGCGTCAACAACTAAAATTCAAAATAATTTAAAGTCAAATATAGTTTTAATGTTTTCTATTTATCCTTATATATTAAATTATAATATATCATCTAAGATAAGATAATTATTTGAGTTATCTATGTAAAGTGTGATAGTTAGTTTTAGTTTGACTTTCATAAACCAAAAATAATTGGATGGAACTAAATGATTTTCATAAATAAAAACACAGATAATTTTCGGATAAGTAATGGATAATCGCAATCCTAGTATGTGAAGGTGGACTAAAAACCAATTTAAATATATAAAACTTGGGCTCAATTTTGTTGTCCGGTGTGTGGCATCAATTGTCTCATGGCGGAGGCCTAGGTGGGTTAAGTCACAGTTGACTCGTGGCGCTTGGGCTATTACGGTTAAGTAAAAAGAGTTGCGCCCTGACTATCAGCTATAATTTTTGGCCTAGTGGTAAGTGCTCAATCCAACAATTGGTATCAGAGTCAAGGTCACGAGTTCGATTCCCAGCGAGGCAATTGTTGAGGGGCAGATTGTTGTCTGATGTGTGGCATCAATTGTCTCGTGGTAGAGGCCCAGGTAGGTCAAGTCACAATTGACTCATGGCGCTTGGACTGCTACGGTTAAGTAGAAAAAGTTGCATCTTGACTATCAGCTATAGCTTTTGGCCTAATGGTAAGTGCTCGATCCAACAAATGTTGGGTAGGCTTATTATTAACACACATACTAATCTAGTATATATGAGTTGTAGGATAAATAAACAGTGTGTTGAAATTAGATAATAAAAAATTGTAATAACCTTATGACTGTAAAAAATAAAATATTAAATGCATTCTATATTGTCCCATTTTTTTTGAAAGACAAATTATTATTGATATGTACTAGGTAATATATATTTGTATCTTAATTTTTTATTCTTTTTTTCCTAATAGAATTTCCTCCCAAAACATTGGAAAAAATAGTAATTATTGGTGATATTTACTTTCACTACAATTATCAGCTATTCTTTGCAATATTTATAAAGATTGTTTTTCTTTTTGTAAGACATTTTATTTTTTCTATACATTATTGTCGCAATGCTTTTCACGAAATCAATTTTTTTTTTAATTCTACTTTATCCTAATTTTTTATATTTAAATTTGAAATGTCATTTTCGTTCGTATATAGGAGTATTATGGATTATTTCTAATTAGTTATATAATGTTGTAAAATTTACACATAAAATTATAAAAAGATTTATATATAACATGCATAATGTAATGGACACAACTTAAATACAATTCTATAGGTGTTGTTTGTTCTATTCTTCAATCTGAATTAGAGTTTTACCTCAATATTCTGCATAATCCTTTAATGCAAACCTTTATTTTGCAGATTACCGAGATTAAACTCCAACTCTAATCAGATAACAGTACAAACAGCACCTATAGAATTGCATATAAGTTTTGTCTTAATGTAATACTCGAATGTCTCTTGTACATCAGAGGGGTTCATACACTAGTAAAAGTACATAGAAAAAAAGTATGGCTAACATTTCCCATGGAAACAATGGAATAGGATTCCCTTATTTGTGTTGTCAGCAACCTTGATTAGACAAACTTTTTCACAAACACTTATAAAAGAAAATAAAAAAGTAAAATAAATTGAGTTTCTCTTTTAAGTTAAAATCAATTTATGCACTTCAATTTTAGATAAGTTAAATGAAAAACCTTCTAACTTAAGTGCATATGTTAATTTTAATTTATGCAAAAAACTGAATTCATTTTATCTTTTTATTTTCTTCCCTACTTACAACAGAAAAGTTTACCCAAACAGTATCGTATTGCCCTCACCACAATAGGAATTGTTGGTACCAAGTAGCCAAACGCTATAGCTAGGTATGCTGTGACAAGGGAATGGCTACCACTAGGTATAAGGCTTAGCACGGATCCAGTATAGTTGAATGATATGAAAAACATCAATAAAAACAACGGGTACTGCAAAGGGAAGCCAATTGTTAATCCACCTATAATATGAAGAGAGGTATAAAATCCTACGCTGTTGCCCACTATAAACGCCCAAAATGCTGTTTCATCTTTGGTACCCATTATAGATTTTCCAGCAGAGTGTCCATTAGTGTCATCCTGCCACACTCCGCCAGGGGGACTAAGCACTGCCTGATAGGTTGCTGTTGTCATTAGTGCAGCTACGGTTAACAGGTTATCACGCTCATCACTCGGAGAATCCCTGTTAGGTTTGTATCCAAATAGCTCACCAAATTCTTTAGGTGATGGCCAACAGAGTATTCTTGCCCGTAGAGATTCTTCCGTAGAGGTGCTTGTTAGAGGAACTTGATTATCATGAATGATCTCCAATTCCAAAGGTGCTCCTGATTGCCCCATGTTGGATGCATGAACTTGATTGTTACCCGGAGAGGAAATGTCCTTTCCTCTCTTAGCTCCTGCTTTTTGTAGGGTTGTATAAATTTCTAAATCACCAGCTTCGCTTTGGAATAGCATAAGAACATCAAGAGGAGTCATTCCTGTCTCGTTCAACGAATTTACCTCCACCACTTCTTTGGCAACATCATCATCAACCAACAACAAATGAACTACCTGCAATCCCAATTTAATTAATTAATTAAACAAAATTAAGAACAAAAAAGGTAAAAATATTAGCCATACATCTTCTAACACAATCTGGATTAATTAAAACGTTGAGACTTGCAAATTATGGCACAATGAAGAGGAAGCCTTCCCTCCCTACCTGATATGGCACACAAATTATGGTCCACTTTCAAGAGCTCAAGCACAACTTGTAGATGGCCACTAGCAGAGGCAAGGTGCAAGGGACTAAAGCCGTCTTGGTAATTGAGTTCATAGGCAAATTGCTTCTTCAATTTTAACATTTCTTGGACAAAAGAAAGGTGACCACGCATTGAAGCTACGTGTAAAGGAGTTTCAGCCCCCACCAACGGAATGGTATCTAGCAACAACATGTCTTCTCTCATCAACCTGCGAAGATCATCAACATTTCCTGTGGCAGCCGCTTGAAGCAACCTTGGGTCCATTTCGTTACAAATTACAAAAGTTAACACCAGCGAACAATACTTCCAGACCAAGTTGTGATCATCTTTTATAGGAAAAATTAATACCCTTAAAAACATAAAATTTTAATGTTAATTTCTCAGAACCAATTACAATTTATTACAATAATTTATCTTTTAAAAAAAATTATCATAATGTTGACATATGGTCCTCGTATAGACATGATCACAATTAGTCAAAGAATCGAGAATGTTCAAAGTTTATATTTCATATAAATATTCACAAATTAAAATATCAAGAAATCGATGTCTAGTCAACATGTTGAGATTATTAAATTTTTATTCATTTTAAAATTCGGATGTATTTAAAAATTTAACATTGACCTCATAAAAAAAAAAAAAAACATATGGATCTTGATTGTTTTTGTTTTATGTACGCAGCATTTTTCAATACAATCAATGAATTCATAAATAATGAAATAAAATACCAACTCACAATTAAGTGGTTTCTAGATGATATAAAGCATATTAAATATACCCGCACAAAAAAAAAAGAAGCATATTAAAAAAATATTTTCGTGGTACTGAAGCTCTATAAGAATAAATAGAATTCACAACGATTTTTCTCTCAATGACAATAGAATTGTTCACTTGTTGACAAAAAGACACATATGTAGCAGCACATTTGCATTTGAAAAATTTAATTATTATTTATAAAATTGTTTAAAAAATTTAATTTGCATTGGAAAATTTTTAAATTGTTACATGTAATATTATTCAATAAGATTAAACATTGTTATCCTAATAAAATTGGATAAGTGAAAATTGAATTAATCTATCTTTATTTAATATAAGTTCGTGCAATATAGAGTTTTTAAAATTAAATTTTAATATTTTTAAATTATTATTTGTTAAATAAATATTTTAATGTATGTAGTTAGATTTAAGAATAATATACATGTATAAATATTATAAATTTGAACTTAGTTTGTTAGCATTTATTTTCTTAAAAGATTTTAAGTTTAATTCAACTTTTGATCTCTTAACTATTATGATTGTGCAATTTTGATCCGTTATTTTCAATTGTTCAAATTCAGTTTAGAAATTTTCTTGAAGTACCAATCAAGTCGATCTCTCTGTTAGTGTACCATCCCTTTGTCAGTGTACGATCTCTGTCAGTTTAGAAATTTAATATAGAACAATTATGTTATAATTAAGATATTTAATATTACAATATATAAATTATTGTTTGTTTGATTTTATAATATTATATTATTTATTTAGTACTAATAAATACATGTGCACTTTTCCAAACAAGTTAAATAGATTTGTGCTTAGATGAAAAAATCTTAGGTTCAAATCTCACACGAAGCACTTTTTATGATTTTCTAAATCACACGTGTGCCAGTCACATACGTTATCTCCAATAAGTCAAGTCAATAAAAATAAAAAAAATAGAAAATGGATAGTATAGTGACAAAGGGACTTTATTGATACTTGGGGGAAATTTCTGGAATTAAACCAAGATTTTATCGATAATCAGTTTTGAATTTGATAATCGATATTACAGAATAATTAGTTTAGTGAAATTTTTAACCTGATGGAGATCATTTTAGGGGTAATTAATTTGAATTTAAATTCAATATGCTAATAGTAGGGGATAAGTGAATTGAATTTGAATTTCTATACGATGATATTAATTCTTGTATTATAAATTAGAATACATAATTTGAGGAGTAAGATTTTTTTCTTAGTTTGTTTGTTGATTAAACATTCTTAATATTTTTATCATTTCTTTTTTGGAGATGCATTTTACACACTACTTCCCTAATTAGTCAATTTTTTTCAATAATCTTAAGAATTTAATGGATATATACTGTTAATGTAAAAGATTTTATACTGTCAACCAATTAAAAATCAGTTTTTGTGTGACTTTTACACTCTATATCCTTTTTCCTTTTAGAGAGTTCTCATTGCTAGAGCTCATTTTAGGCGTTAAAAAATTGTTTAATCGTGAATGCTTTATGCATAACCGTTTGTAACAAATTTAATGCAATAAATATTTGTTCACCCTTAATGAGATTCGTATAGAGACATAAAATTTGCAAAGTTGGATACAAGTAGTAATAAGATTCAAGAGAGTAAGATGTGCAAATTTACGTTTTACGTTACATCAAATTTATTTAATATTATTCTTTTCAATCCGTTCCTCCCCTCACTAGTCACTCCCCCATAATTTTCCATAAACTCCTATCAACCATATATCAAGTGCAACGCCCCAAATCAAGTAGAATAGAGCAAGTTGACGGAGTTTGCCGACGTGAAGTTGAAGGAGACAATTTCGTCTTCATGCATGTTCTATTTACTTTTTCTTCTTTCCTTCTTTCCCAGGCACCTTCGTTTAATTAGTTTAATTTCAACAAGTACCGAGAAACTGCTTTTCTCTTGCCGACCAAATGTGTGTCATTCACCACGTACCATCCTTCAATTGGATTGGCCCTAAGCGCATCAATGCAAAGTGCCAACATTAGGTTTATCAACAAGCAAGTGATGGAATTCATCTTCCTGTGTAGTGTTTTTGTATGACTTCATGTGGTAAATAAGAAATGATTGTACAGAGATTAATTGGGATGTATTGGACTCAGATTTTAAAACATTTTAAAAGATTTTTTTTTTGATAAAAAAGTCTTGTAGTATTTTAAGAGGGGAATAAAAATTGGTGGTATTCAATTGAGATTTTTTAAGATTTTTGGATTCTAATAGATTATTGTGTAAGATGAATTTTGTGTGACTTTTTAGTAAAATGTATAAATACTACACCCATCCAACAATTCCATCCAAACTTTTGAGACTTTTCTACTCCCTCCTTCTTTTTCTACCATTGCTAGACTTTTCTTTCTCCTATCACACACAATTCCTTCTTTCTTTGTTGAAGATGGTATAAATGTTGACACAATACGTGGTCATCTCTTTATTCCAATCCTACATGCTTTCTTTGCAATTAGGTAAAAGACCTTTTCATTTGTCACTATCAATTTGTTTGGACGAATTCATTGTGTAAAATACTAGAAAGACAATGTCAAAAATGCATAAAAAAAACTATGTGCATCACCAATGTCAATCACACACTTGCATACTGATCACAATATAAATTATAGGACTAGCTTCAAATAAAATAGTGTGCTCTGCAACGTGGGTTATGTGAACTTCATGTTCCTAATATTATTTGGAATATTTTCTCCCATAAAATTATTAGAAGTTTGGACTTTTTTTTTCCCTTCTCGTGAAGTGCTTTATCTGTTTGTTCTTGGGCACTCCCTATTATTTAGATAAAAATGATATGTACTTATGGATAGACGATTCTTCAACACTAAGCAAGCACTATGTATTATGACATGTTATGTGATTAGGGTATTAAAAGGAGTCTCAGACGGTAATGAAATAGTTAGACAATAAGTAATAATTTGTTCTATGTATTAAAAAACACATATTTTTATCTTGATAAAATTAGTAAGACATGAAGTTAGAATCAATAAGCTATTATGATATTAGAAAAAATGTACTAGTTTTATTTTTTTTATTCAAACCTTAACTTTTATTATTATTTTTTTATTTACTCTTATAACTTTGAATGCTTTTTAAAAATTTATCAGGTCTTTTCAAATCTTATAAATTTATAAAGTGAATTCAAATCTTATAAATTCTTATCATATAAATTCATTAAAATCTAAATTATAAAATCTTGATTATAAAAGTCTTTTAAAAAAATCTTGTAAGTCATTATATCCGTACATAGTCTTTTAAAATTTAGAAGACTTTTTTATACCAAGTAGTCTTTTAAAATCCCATTTCAATGCACCCGTAATTCTTTATTTGCATTGTTGGATGTATCATTATGACTTATTCATTTAGACAGTATTAGACTATTGGTTGGGCTTTTCAGGCTGGCTTTCTCCAAGATCTCTTATACATTTTCATCCACTATGACTTTTAGGAATTAAATTATTAAATACGAGTCATCATCGACGTTTTTCATTAATTAACCTTCCTGTCATGATAATCTTGATATTGTAATGTAATGTACAACTTGACTTTATTTTTCTTCAGTTTAGATTAAGTCCCGTCCTTCAAATTAGGTTTGAATTAATTTTAAACTTAAATTTGATCTATATATACTATCGTATAGATCACTTGTGGCATGGTTTCATGTTATTTTATTAATAAATTGATATTAACATTTGTGTCTTGAATCTTGAGATCGCAGGGCAGGGAGCTTCTGGTGATGCCTTTGCCGGAGAGGATCTTCTTCACGGCGCTTCCCCTGCATCAGATCTCCGGCTAGTCGCATGGCACGAAGGGGACAATAGATCTAATTACAAACGAAAAAAATGTAATCTTTACATATTCTGTATAGCGTAAATGTTTTTACTCCCTCAAATTTAGAGTTTGTTTTTAGTCTTTCAAATTTAAAATTAATCTCTTTACGTCCTTTAATTTGAAAAAGCTTGTTTTAGTCTCTTATGACCATCTGCAGTATCGTATGTGATGTTTTCATTAATAGAAACACTAATAGATGAGTTTTGTGTGATAGATTCATAAACAATGTTTGAACAGAGAGACTAAAACATGACTTTTTAAAATTACAGGAACTAAAAATATTAATTTTAAATTTAAAAAACCAAAAATAAATTTACTTTTAATTTAAGGAACTAAAAATATACTTAAAACTATTTTGCATTGTCAAATTAATCCCTGTGATAAGGACAAATGATGTGGCATAATTAAGTCATTCAATATACCACAAAAGTACACACGTGTTCATCAGGTTGTCAAGTCAATAAAAATGTGTCACACCGTCACATCTATTAAAGATAACAGAAGCAACTTAACAACGACATTAATAGGAGTTGCAAATTACAATTTTTGAGACTTTTTTTTTTATGTTTGTTAAATTTAGGAACTAAAATCTGTGACCAAATTGGCCATTTATTTGTTTTCATGTGGAGTCTTGTTGTGTAAGTTATGTTCGATTTTTGTTGTGAATGCCTAGTCTGTGACTCCATGGACAGTTTGACTTAGAATTTTTGCAATTCTGCCACCAACTAAACATACGCAATTTTACGGCACGTTTAGATGACTAAACTAAAATTATAATTTTTTTTATCTTAAAATTGGAATTAAAGTTATTAGATGATAAATTTAGGATAATATTTTAGACTTTCAATTACAATTATATCTGAATTAGTGTTGTTTCAAATTTATAAATTTTACATTTGAATGTGCTAAATAGAATTAGGATATATAATTAAAATTTCAAATTGAAATTTAATTTTATTATTTTAATGTAATATCTAAAATTAGAAATTAACCTAATGTTATCAAGGTTAAACTATTAACCCATCAAGTTTATCTCTCCGGCACAATCACTGTTTACCATTAATTTTTCTTGATCATTTTCATTAATTTATAGATTTATCTTCTTTAAAATATAAGAAGTATTCTTTTGTTGCAACCGGGGTCAAGACCAGATGGCGAAAAAGAATTATCAGAAGAGTCGCTACAATGATTTATTAAGGATAAACTATAGAAAAACCTAAGATGGTTTTGAACCAAAAGAAAGGTTCGGGAGTTGTTCATGTGTAGGAAAGGTGTTAGCACCCTACACGTCCATCAAAAGATGGTTACCTTTTTATCCTAACGTGTGAAAGTCTAATCTCTTACTTAGCCATTTATTTTTATTATTTTGTTACTTTTATTTTATAAGAAGAATTATTTATTTTTTAGGTTTTTTAGATCAACAGAAATGGGACCCTGCTCTTACGTATCCTCTGGTGAAATGAGAAACTCAGACTCACGTAGTTCTTTTTGTAGTAAAATATTTTGTTGGTTGATTTTTATGTTATTTTATTTTTTACTATTTTATTTTTTGTTATTATTATATTTTTTATTTTTGGTTCAGCAAAGGCATATTTAATAACCAAATTGAAAGTGCATCTAAAGTGATTATCAATATACCTTTTAAGATTTTCATAATAGTCAAATAGGAAGTGCATCCAAAATGACTATTATTAGAATCTTTGTTAAAAAGAAAAAGTTTAATATTGTAAAACCCTCAATATTGTAAAATGATTTAGTAATTTTATTTTATTTTATATAGTAAAGGCATACTCAATAACCAAATTGGAAGTGCATCCAAAGTGATTATCTATATATCCTTTAAGGTTTTTATGATAGTCAAATTGAAAGTGCATCCAAAGTGACTATTATTAAAACCCTTTAATAAAAAAAATACTTTATTATTTCATTTATTATTATTATTATTATTATTATTTTTTAAAAGAAAAGATAACCAAATAAAAAGTGCATCTTAAATAATTATCATTAAAAAAAAACTAATAATGTCCAAATAGGAAGTGCATCCTAAGTGGCTATTATTAAGTTTAAATATTGTATTTATGGTTTTTTTATTTATTATTTAATCATTTATTTATATTGAAAAAAAAAAACTACTTATGATTATTATTATAAAAGAGAAACCTATAATGTTATAAACGTAAAATCCTAATCCTACGTGAATCACTTATAGTTGTCTTTATTATTATTATTAATATTATTATTGTCTTAACGAAAATATAAAAAAAACACCGTAGGTAAACAAACTAAAGGAAAACAAAAAAAAAAGGGCCGAAGTCTTGTTCTTTTCCGAATTCGCAAAATTGAAAGCTATTAAACCCAAACCCGTTCCATTACTCAGTTCCATTTCTTTTAACTGTTTTATTATTTTTAATTTAACTAAAATTTCGTAACAGGGTATATGGTGATGGGCCAAGCCCATCATCCCCCGTCAGCTGGAAAGGAAGAAGGGTAGGTCCTCCAGAGATCCGAGACTCGTGAGCCACTCCAAGAGTGCAACGGTGGCCAAGTTCCGACGACGGCGCCGCTCAGCATCGTTTTGCACTGGGTTAGCGGCGACGGTAGCGGCGTGCGTGAGGCATGTGAAGCTCCCAGATTGGGGACGCATCGGACGCGTTGTATTGCAATGACGTCGAAGGCGGTGGCAGAAACTCTCAGATCCGTGATGCCTGTGCTTTGCGAGGGTTCATGGGAGGGCTTCGCGGCGGTGAAATGGAGATCGAGCGGTAACGGTACAACGTCGATTGGGAGAAGCTTTGGAACTTATGGTGACAGAGTCATCACGAACCTAGATTGGGACAACGCCGGCATCACATTCGCATCGCGAGATGAATGTGCCGGAAATTGACGTCGATTCACGTCACAGTAACAGCGAAAGAAAGGAGGGAAATACACGTGATAGTGCTGATTTAGTGATGAATGTATTCAATTTTCAGTCCATGGCCTTTGCCTCCGTATATGTGAAATCGATGAATAATAGCATGTATGTGTATATTGATTTCTGGAAGAAGAACAAAATTACTGCATATGATAAGTGGCGGATACTTGAATTACAGGTATAGCCGGAACTATATTTCACATTCCGATTAAACAGAGACTCAATCGTTGGAATCCACATGTACAGAGAGTTTATTAACAGAGCATATTCCGAACATTGAGAATAGGAATCATATATAGAAATTGTTCATGCATAATCACAGTAGGCAAATGGAAATTTAGGTAATGAATAGCAACATTACGAACACAAGTCAGTGAGGGGTAAAATAATACCTGTGCTGATGCACTACTCAGTCTTCGAATCCAAACTTTGCGCCTTAAACCGATTTACTCTTCCTATCTATTTTGCTTCTCCGTTTCTCCTCCTTTCTCTTCAGTATTCTTCGACTTTCTTTTTAAAATGACGTGAGTGTCTCTGCTTCTTTTTCCGACTATTTATAAATTTGGAGAAACTTGTTCTCCACGTCTCTCTCCCCGGTAGCCCTTCGCGTTTTTGTGCTTCTCCATTTATCATATTATTTCCTTTTGTTTTCTTTTATTAAAGATAGGCCTGTATGGCCCAATGTTTTTGCGTTTGTTTTTTTACTAGATAGGTCCTTAGTTCTATTGGGCCCAAAAGGAGCCAAAAAAACTTTTTAACTTTAATCATTTTTAGTCTTGGTCCAAAAGGAGATATTTACTTTTTCTTATATATTTTTTACTATTTATATTTTTTTATTTTTTATTTTTTATTTTCTTTTCTGTTTCAAACCTAAACATTTTATTTCCATTTATTTTATTATTTATTTTAGTTCTGGAACTTTTTCTTTTCCTTTTTCCCCTGTTCCCTTTTTTAATTGATCGTGGGCCTAATGGATTTCTAGCCCAATAAGTATAAGACAAAAGAAAAATACTTAACTAAATGTTTATATTATATGATTTTTTTATTACGTGGATTGCCCGAATAAAATTAGGTATTCACAGCTTTAAATATATATATAGGGATTTGTTAAGGTACACATACTTATTTTTTGGTTGGAGTATGTTAGCAAGTTACCTCATAGGTATATTTTAAAATACATTGTAGTTATAACTTACTAACATACTCCAATAAAAAAATAAGTATATGTAAGTTAGCCAACTACACAAGCATTTCCTAACATACACATACTTATTTTTTAGTTGAAGTACATTAACAAGTTATAACTACAATATATCTTAAAATACACCATGGTGTAGTTTGCTCCACAAGCATTTGTTAACGAACACACACTTATTTTTTAGTTGAAGTAAGTTAGCAAATTACACCATGGTGTATTTTAAAATACATTGTAGTTATAACTTGTTAATGTACTTTAACTAGAAATTAAGTGTGTGTACATTAGCAAATTTCATATATATATATATATATATGGAGGCATTTCAAATGAGAAATTTTCTAAAATAAGAAATGAGCACTATTAACCATAATCATTGGATTACAATTAAAATAATTAACGACTGATATTTAAACTCAATTAAACACGTCTATGAGATCACTGTTGTTGTTGTTTCCACTACCACTGTCATCATTGCTGCCATCATCGCCACCACCACTATTGTTGCCATTACTACCATCATTGCCACCATCGCTGTAGCTGCACTGTCGCCTCCACCACCCCTGCTAGAGGCGATAATGGTGGTGATAATGGCGATGACAATGGTGATCTCATAAGAGATGATTAATTGAATTTTAATCTCAACCGCAATTTTTTTTTAATTATGATTCAAGGATTATCATTAAAAGTTATCATTTTTTTCATTGTAATGGTTTCTCATTTGAAATGCTCCTTATATGTATATAGGAATTTGCTAACGTATACTCACTTATTTTTTAGTTGAAGTACGTTAGTAAACCTCACTAGCATTTGCTAACATACAGTCACTTATCTTTTAGTTGGAGTACGTACGTTAGCAAACTACATTATGGTGTATTTTAAGATACATTATAGTTATAACTTGTTAAAATACACTAACGAAAAAACAAGTGCGTGTACTTTAACAAATCTCCTATATATATATAGATACACACATGTCGCAACCAGGGTTACGGCGGGACGACGAAAAAGAGTTTTAAAAACAAGGAGTCGCCACCAATATTTATTAAGGGCAAACATTGGAAAAACCTAAAAGAAAATGGTTTACGAAATCAAATTTTGGACTCGGGAGTCAATTATGTGTAAGGAAGGTATTAGCATCCTACGACATCCGTCATAAAGATGGTTACCTCTAATTGATCAAACAAATTATTAATGACTTTTAAAATATTTATCTCACCCTAAAAATAATTGCAAGAAGAATTTATTATTATAAAAAATATTTTTATTTTATCTTAAATTTTATTATTTTTTGAGATCGGCAGGAGTGTGCCCCTGCTCCTATGTATCTCCCGGTACAATGGAGAATCAGACTTACGTAGTTCTTTTGTAGAAAATGTTTCTATGTTGTCGTTTTTTATTTTTAATTTATTTTTATTTTAGGATTTTTGAGCTATCACAACTCATACACCCTAAAATGTAAGATTGACAGAGGTGTACACCTAAGCCAATTTATTATTTTAATTTTGACTTTAGTATTTTATTTTTATCATAATTAAATTTAAGTTTAATATTTTTATTTAAGAGAAGAGTTTAAGACATCAAACTGTATAGCTTGTGTCTCAATCTTGGGATTAAAAAGATGTCACATCTAATTAACCCTTTTTTCAATTTAAGAATTTGTGATCAAATTTTAATTAAATTGGAAGACTTGATTGTGTTGATTTTTATAAATAAATTAAAAACCTTTTTTCACTTAGAAAAGAGCTTTTAGACAACAAGTTGTACAACTTGCATCCTTAAACTCTAGGATTAAGAAAATGTCACATTCAAATAATCATTATTTTATTAGAGATATTTTTGTAATTTTATTAACGTTAAATAAGTTATAAATACTAATTTATGAAATATTATTTTTTACTTTATTTTGTTGTAATTATTAACATTGTTATTTATTATCATTTTATTGAAAAAAAAAGGTTTAAAAGCTTAAAAGGTTTTCATTGTAAGCTACGTTCACGTTACCTTATTTCACGGCATATTTCTATATTTGTTTATTAATTGTCATTTTTTTGTTTAACTAAATCTAAATTACTTCTACATGCATACATGTGTAAAATAGGCCCAATAATCCGATTAATAAACCAATTGTCCGTGAGCCACACAAATGAACTCCACCAACATGCAACACCCAACAGCTCAGCCCAAATTCAAAATAAACTTATGAGGAACCAACTAACAAAAATTAACAAAATAAAAAAGTAAACAAATGAAATAAAGAAAGTAATGAAAAAGGAAAATGGGTTCAGAGACTCAAGAATTCGCAAAGCTTCCTCGTCAAAACAAAATGGGGGTCTTTCTTTACCAAGGTCATCGCTAGTCGCAAGCAAGAGAAAAAGGAGGCATATAAGCCTTTGCTGCTATGGCCTTACGGCGATGTGACGGAGGTGAGCGAGAGGTGCTATGTTGACGCAGCTCGCGTGGCAGTGGAGGGAGATCTGACAACGAAGTGAATGAGCAGCGTGTTTTGATTCGTGCGGAGGTAGACGCGACCAAATTGATGGTTCGCGAAGTTCTCGGCTGCGATGTTGCCGCAGATAAGCGGAGGAACGGCGGTTAGTGGTGGTGACAAAGAGTGCACACCCCGCGTGGTGGAGAGAGAAAACGAAAGAGAAAGAAGGTTGGAGGAAAAAAATGAAGAGGAAAAGGGGAAGAGAAGAAGAGGGAAAAGGGGAGAGAAGAATAGCCACACCCTACGTTGGTCAGTCAGGCAGTGGCAAGTTTTCCCTTTTTATGGATTTATGTGGTTCTATCATTTGTATGAACTTGCGTATATACACATAACAGGCACTCGTACAAATTCACGTTGCCTCTGTTGTTTGTTTTATTTTACAAATGGTTGAGATTTGCCTATAAAATTATACAACATTGCTTAGAATAATCAGCCAAGTATCAATATCAGAGCAACAAGGATTTACAGCATATAATAAGCAATTTATCATATCAATACCGCAAGCACTAAAAGGAAGAAATTTCTTTTTTACAATAAACATACATTGCATACAATTGTATTTGCGAATGGATTATACCAGATTATGTTTGCCTTTTCTCTTTCGTTCTTCAAGCACCGTGGGTTCCCTTCAATTTGGTCTTCTTCCTCTCAAAATTTTCTTTTCCTTCTCTAATTTTTTCCAATTTCCCCCCCGCCCCCAAAGAACTCCCCTCTTATCTGTTGCAATGGTATTTATAGATTGAAAAAGTGTTCTAAGATTGCTTGAGATGGTCTGAAAGTATGACTCATTGGAGAAGAAATTTGTACAATTTGTAGCTACAATCAAGGAAATCAGATAATTTTAGAAGCAATCAGGCAGATTTGTAGTGTCAGTAGAAAAAAATGGTGAACCAAAATGCGTTGTGCACAGGGAGTAGGGTGGTTGAGAAGTGACTGTTGTCGCAGGAGGAGTGGGCAGGGGTGACCACTTCAGAGAGAAAAAAAATGAAGGAAAAAAAAAAGAAAAAAAAACATTTTTTTTTTTGTTCTGGTTTTATAAAAGAAAGGCCCAAAGGAAGCAAACAAGAAGAATGGGCCAGCAATAGCCAATCCTTTAATAAAAAGGAACAAGGAAAGAGATAAATAGATAAGTGAATAATAAATAGATAAATGAATAATAAATAAATAAATAAACAATGTAAAAGAAATTGAGCTATTGAACCGATATTAATTTAAAGTGTTTGGATTATATGTACAAAGTAACACCATAAATAAAAAGAAACAAATAAAATATATAATAAGAATGGTGGACAAAATTAGGTGTTCACAACACACACACACACACACACATATATGTTTACGAGCTAGGTTATTTGGATAGATTTGTCGTGTCGAGCTCAAATTGTCAATTCTAATGATATCTACTCCAACAATATAAATTAGAATACACAACTTGAAAAGTAAGATTCTCACTTTCCTCACTCTTTTAATTAGACATTTTCAATATTTTTCTTTTATCTCCTTTGGTCTCCCGGGCGCTTGGTCACTGCGACCACCTTTGTGAGGCACCCCTTCTCCCGAGGTTATGGGGCTATTTTGCCAAGTTCCTTAGAGAGAGTTGTCTCGTGCCCCTAGGTATTCTCTACCTACCCCCTATGTCAATTTCGGGTACAAGTACCCATTTTGTTGAAGGTTGTTCTTTTTATTTTTATTTGTATATTTGATCTTTTTAACCATTTATTCTTTTTCAATGTACCATCTTTTATCTCTATATAAATTGAATTTCAATAGTTTTTTTAAAAGAAATAGTCAATAATTAAAAATAACCTTATATCACAATTTAAATTATTTATTGTAATTCAAAATATAGTTTATTTATTAAAAGATATTTATTTTTTATGATTTTTAATTATAACATAATTTACATATCAAAAGTATTTATATAATATGAATTTTAGTCATATAAAATAAGAGTTTAATTTCTGTGCATAGTTAATGTACCTTTTTTTACACTATCAAAATCATGGCAAGTATGACTTTTAGGGGCGATTGGTGTAAGAGAAATTTTTAGTTTCCCAAGAATATGAAGGTGAGAATGTTTATTTCCCATGTTTGGTTTATTATTAAAAAAAAACATTTTTAGGAAACGTTATTTCTTGAAAATCTTTTTTATTTTTATCTATGGTTTTCACAAAATTGTTCTCATGGGGAGGTAGGAATTTAACTTTTTCGATTTGAGAGAAAAGTTTTACTGTAGTAAAAATATCACGTTAACTTTATTAGCTCATCTAATATGATAAATAATTAAAGTTTTTGGAGAAGTTCTATTAAAACTAAATGTAAAATTATTTAATTTTCAAGTAAGAAAATATAAATACTGTCAAGAATATTTATGACCAATCAAACAAATTTTAATCATTCTTAAGAATCATGATTATCGGGATTTATGATTCCCAAGAATCAACATGAAAAAATTTTTCTTCTACCAAACACACCGTTAAAGTAATTATTGTAAAAATTAATAAACTTATCATCCATAATAATTTGTGATTAAATAACAGTGTAAAAACACTTTACTTTGTTAGTACATAAACTAATTACTCTAAAAAAACATTTATTTTATGGAATGCACATGCTAAAATACTAATCTATTTTTAAATTAATAACAGTTGAATGCATTAATCAAATGGAATATTCTGGCTTCCAAAAACAATGTATATGGATGCAAATTATATACATGTAAATCGCTTATCAATCTTAATACATTAAATTAAAAATGTTTAAAAATAATTATATATTTTGAAAATAGAACCAAATTAGAATCTACTATTTTTTACATTGTCATCTAATAACAAATTGTCGTGTATAATAAATTTGTTGGCTTTTATAATAATTACTTTAAAAGTTATATTTGGAATGATTTCTAATTAGTTAACAATATAAAAATCTTTGTATTCACAATGCATGAAAATCAAAGTCTTAAAAATAATATATATTATTTTTAAATTTTAATTTTTAAACTTAAATTTTTTAAATTATATTTTTTTTATAATTTGCATTTTAATTTAAATTTAAATTTTATTTAAATTAATTATGTATTAATAACTTTAAATGATTTATATGTTTTTAATATTTTTATTGTTAAAAAAATATCCATAAAATAAACTATATCTATTATCTATAACTATAATAAAAGGAATATCCCTTTTTGGTCTCTACATTTCATTAGACCACTTTACCTTTTAATTGTTCTCAAAACAACCCACTACTCACTAAACCATATTAAACTTTTAAAAGATAAAATCTGTTAAAAAAATCAAATTTACATTTTTTAAAAATAAAAAATGCATGTCTTTGTCCTAATTTATAACTATTAATAAAGAGAATACCCTAAATTGGTCTTTACATTTATTTATACATTTTTGTCCCTCAACTAATTTTATAAATTATCCCACTATATTTAATTTTAACCTCTCACATCACTTACTTCTATTTAACATACACTCTTTCTTTTCTTCTTTTTATTTTATTTTTATTTAAAAAAATGTAGAAAGGTGCGATGGCTTATCTTTCCCTAGTACCAGTAAAATAGATAAATTATTCGTAAGAAATTTTATAGATGTCGTCGCAAGTACAGGTCTCGATCGTATAATAAAGGAGCATCCTTTTCCTACACTACTTCTAGAGAGAGAGAGAGAGAGAGAGAGAGAATTTATTAATATAGCAGCAAGTAGGCCACTTGAACATTTTGGAGTGGTGGGTGCTGGTGCCTGCGC
Source organism: Spatholobus suberectus (assembly GCA_004329165.1). NCBI lineage: Eukaryota > Viridiplantae > Streptophyta > Magnoliopsida > Fabales > Fabaceae > Spatholobus > Spatholobus suberectus. The sequence goes on from CM014735.1 coordinate 8,306,431, forward strand.
CTGTGCGCATTTTGTGTGCGGCTACGTGTGCGTTCACCCTGTTTGGAAACTTAAAGGCATGTTTGGAAACACATGTAGCCATTAAATCATATTCATTTTGTAATAGGGAGCTTCCATCCGGACATGAAAAATTATGTTGCGGATGCGTGACTAAACATACCTGTAGACTATCACCAATATATATATTTTTAAATAATGATAAATCTTCTTACAAAATTATTTTGATAATAATATTTATTTATAAAAAAATGCTTAAGTTTTTTATATTTTTCATATATCAATGTATTTATTTTTACTTAATATTTTATATTATATTGTCGATTATTATACAAATATATAGCAAATATTTCGTTGTATGGATATTTTAAATTTAAATAAAAATTTTAAACCATAAATTTTTCTAGGTCTTATTTTTATTTTGGAGTTTTCAATAAAAGATATGTAACAAAAAAAATAAAGCAATATATTCACTCATAATTTTGTAGTTTTTAATAAATTGTAACAAATAATAACGAGTGTGTTGAAAGGAGTGTGTTAAAGAATGAGTTGTTAGCACTCTTTTATAACTATTTATAATTTCTATACTAAATATTATTTGATTTTTAAAATTAAAAATATTTAATTTTTTTAATAACTTCATTACCAGATTTTGGAAGGACAAAACTTAAATACAATTACATACGTGCTTTTGGTGCTTTTCTCCAATTAGAATCAAAGTTTTATCTCTGTAATCTAGGTTTATATTTAATGGAATCCTTTATTATGCGAATTATCAAGAAGAAACTCTAATTCTAATTAGAAAACAGTATCAACAACACATATGGAATTACATTTAAGTTTTGTCTTTTTTGAAAATTGCCAACATGATTAATATCATTAGCGGTTTACTAGATAGCCGCTAATGATATTTTATTAATTAAATTTATAATTAATAATTACTATATTTATTTGCTTATCATAAGGTTTATTAAAAATCAAATACATTTCATAATTCAATCAATATTATTAATATAAATTCTTTTATCAAAGTGCCTCAAACTTTGAAACTTAATGAAACTTTGTCCTTACTTATCATTTTCTTTTTTTTTGGTTACATATCATTTTCTTGTTTAGTTTTGCATTTGACTTTTTTCGTTATCTCCGTATGCAGGGTAAATACAAAGTTTATAATCTTTGTTCTGAGCGGTTGTATGATGCTGTTTGAGGGGAAAGTGAGTTCTAAATGTTTCATTTGCTTGTTGACGGCAGGGGAGGAATGTGATAGACTTGCCTAAAGGTTGTAAATTTCATTTATACACCATAAACTTTTAGTCTGTAATTAATGAATGTCTTAAAATTTTCTCATGACATGGATATATTGCTTTAGTTTTAACCTTCAATTTGGCCAATAGTAGCATTGGGGTTAGCTATTCTTCAATTAACAATTCATTCGTACCATCTGTTCCTACTTTTGATCATGATGCTAGACAGCCTAGATTACTCACGTCATGTGGGCTTTTATGCCACATTATATTTTTGTGGACTTTGTTTGAATAAATATCTTCTTGCATCTGAAATATGAAATTCCTTCTTTTCAGGTGGCTAGCTTCCCATCTGACGACCATAATTGCCCACCAATTCAACTGATTATATCATTCTGTCAAAGTGCTTACGCATGGTTGAAAGACGACATTGAGAATGTTGTGGTTGTCCACTGTAAGGCTGGAATGGCAAGGACAGGGTTGATGATTTCTAGTCTTTTATATTCTTAAAGGAGAAGAGTTTCTAAGCATTTTCTTGAAAATATGATGAACGTGCTTGATATTTTCACTTTCTGTCTTGATGTGTTGCTCAGTTTTTTTAAGATTTGATGACCGAAATGTACCACAGTTCTTCCCAGCTGCTGAGGAGTCGATGGATTATTATAATGTCATGTTATTGTTATTCCTTTTCTTGATTAGGTTACTGATATTTACATTGTTTATGGTATTCTCTTTTTGACTAGTCAATTTTGTCCTTATTTCTATTGTGGTGTGTTTTATATATTGTTTAGCTATATGGTATGCACTCAGATCTTTTAGTACGAACTGAAAAGGCATAACCTTGGTAGGATTTTCTTCCAAATCCATTAGCTGTTTTAACTCGGGTGTTTCTAGGGGAAGTCGTGAGTGAGAGAAAAGCATAACATCTACCTCTTTTGTGCATGTTCTTTCACGCTACAATATGAAAGAATTGTATCCTTTACTAGTTATTAGTAGTAATAAATAAATAAATAGATATATATATATATATATATATATATATATATATATATATATATATATATATATATATATATATATATATTGTTAAGACAAATGACGAATTTATAATCCTCAACTATTTTAATAATAACAAACAGTTAAAATATATATATTTTTACGTAATCATTTGATCATTCGTTTACAAGCAATCGTCTGATGTTTTTGAATGAATATTGTCTTTATCTTTTGATTAGATAAATTTCGTAACTAACAAATTTTTCAGACGATGACAATGTTCTAAAATGATCTGCACATTAATCAGAGTGTAAGATACCTCGAAACAAATAAAGCCTACATACCTACTCTCGAGGAGAGTCAGCTCTTTTAAGCGAAAAAGAAGAAATATGTGTGCGGATGTCAGAACGGGAAAGCGAACATGACAACTGCTACAAAATTGAGTACAAGAATAGAAAAGATAAATAGACTGTTTTATCTTATCAAGTGACAAGTTGGTGAAAGGCATTTAATGCTCCAATGACTCTCTTCAACAAACGAAGGTTGTCTCCTGCAAAGCACTCACAACAGATACTTTTGGAGAAGTTTATATATAGAAGAAGAGACCTCATTCTCAACATTGACGAAATATAATTTCTTAACAAACTCTGTTCTTGTATACGCTAATTGTAATATTCATCTTTTGTACTTCATTGTACATTCATCTGTTAAGACGTTAAACCCATTGGGGTAACTCACACTTAAACTTTTTCTCATGGAAATTGGTGGAAGCCTAAAGAGGCTTTGATTCAAAAAATACTTGGGGTTATTGCTTGGAGAGAGAAGTAAAAGACTACTTGGATTGAGCCTAAAGAGGTTTGTGGAAAGAATACTTGTAACTTGAAAAGTTAGTAGAACTTGGTTGTTGCCAAGAACTAGACGTAATCTCTATGGTAAGACGAACCAATATAACCCTTGTGTGCTTTACAATTTTTCTTTTGCTTTCATCTGCGTTACAAAACGTTTTTGAAAAACTCTTTTATTATATCCTTCAGACGATACGTCTTTGAAAAAGGTTTTGCAAAAATTTTTGATAACACAATTCAACCCCCCTTCTTGTGTTATCTTCGTGTTCTACACACACACACACACACACACACACACACACACACACACACACATATATATATATATATATATGTATGTATGTCAGAATCTGTTGACATTAATGTCAAAGTCAAATTACACCTTTAATAACTTTTTATAGAATGTAAATTTAATCGATTTAATTCTTAAATTGATGTTCTTATTAATTAAATTAAGTATACAAAATTTCTTATAATTTCAAAATTATTTAGTAGTTCATCGTATTACTTTATTTTAACATACAATAAGATATTAAAATATATATAAATATTCAATGTTAGACAGTATATCTAAAAAAATGTAAATTATATGAAATTTGACATACATGATCATAAAAATAATATCACATAATTTCATGGTTGGATTGGTTAAATTTACATTTTATAAAAAATTATTGAATGTATAAGTTAATTAACTTTGACACCTAGTCTGAACGCTCCCTCTCTGTATCTCTCTCTATGTATAGTATATGACCTGCTTTGTTTTCTGTCAAGAATTGACTGACAACTGATCCCTTTGAAAGGGTGGAATGTAAGATCTTTGATCTTAGTCTCTGATAGACTACCCTATTTGGTGTTGACTCTAACTCATTTTGAATGTGTAGGTATGCTGTTCTCAACCAAAAAGCATCCGAGATCCAAGAATCTTTTGGTGCGTCCCATTAATAATATGGCATCAATGTATTGAATATTGATTGAATTGTTCCAAAAGTTATGTCTTTTGTTCCAAGGATTTCTCTGTGATTTGAGCTTTCTCACTATTTGCAGCCAGAAGATATTTGGTTTAGCGCACCAAAGAAGGGAGTGATGGTCTTTGCTTTGCTAGGAAAGCCTGATCTTACAGAGTTGGCTAGGGACTTCAAAATCCACTTTCAAGATCGCCAAGGAGATTTTTACTGGTAATAATTAATTTTCTCCATCATTGATCAATTGCCTCCGCTGCCGTCTTATGTTGAATTGAAATATCTTGCTATTTTCTCTCTTAGTTGATTGAACACAATACAACTATGACAGAAAATAGAAAAGTATTGAACACTAGTGTCCAATGATCTCGATGGCTCTGACAAGGTAAGTTATTGTAGTTATTAGTAATAGTAGAAAATGGTCTAGCTTCTATTCAGTGTTGTGTTTCAATGTTTGTCATTCATAATTGAATCTTGTAATCAACTGTATATTTTTATTGATATGGACTTCTGGCAGAGAAAATGCCATCTCTCTAGGATTTATGGTTGAGGTTATACTCGTGGATTATAATGTAACTTCCAAGCCTGAAACTGTAAGGGAATAATAATAATAACTAAAAATTAGTTATTTAGTTATGTGGTTAGTACCACATTGTATCTATATATAGCCTTTTATTGTACCTAGAACACATGTATAAGTATCAATTCAAACTTATTCCTCACGGTCTTCTCTGCTCTCAAACTTTTTCTCCTACCTTTATGCTTTGATACCCTTATGGTATCAGAGCCAAGATCCTACCATAGCCACATCTGCGCAACCTCCCATTCCTATCTCTCAGCCCATGATTCCAATCTCAGCAAAGTTAGATGATGACAATTTCTTGACATGGAAAATACAAGCAATGGGCACAATCAAAGCTCACAAGCTGTAAAAGTTTATCTCAGAAGCAAATTCAAGAGGGATGCCACGAAAGTTCTTGAATGATGAAGATGAACAACTAGGGAAGGTGAACGAAGCATATGAATCTTGGGAGCAACAAGATCAATACGTGTTTACATATGTTCTTGCTTCAATGTCTTCAAATCTCCACACCAAAATGGTTGGGTATGGATTCGCACACCAAATATGGAACAAACTCCAAGTTTATTTCGTATCGTAGACATGAGCAAAGGTTAGCCAATTGAAAATTTAGTTAAAGAACATCAAGAAATTAGAAGGAATGAATGATTACTTGCTTTCTATCAAAAAGATTGTGGATACCCTCACTGGGGTAGGTTCACCCATTGATACTGCTGAGCACATTGAAATTATTCTTGATGGTCTACCAAATGAATGAATATGACCCAATCATCACATCCATCATTTCTTGAACTGATGATTACTCTATTCCTGAAATTGAATCGTTATTGATGAATAGTGAAGCAAGAATTGAAAAACAAAAAACAAGCAATCCTGATGCATTTTCAAGGAATTCTTTACAAGTAAATCTTGTTCAAAATCAGTAGTATGGTAGAGGCAATCTTAACAAAGCTCCAAATTATGATTCCAGTCAAGGAAAATTTCACAATGGCATTTTAGAGGCTCATACAGAGGCCGAGGCAGATCATCATTCAGAGGAAGTGGTAGAAATTCCAACATACCAAAATGTCAAGTCTGTGGCAGATATGGACACATAGCCTTAAATTGTTGGCATCGGTTTGACATTAAGTACCAAGATCCAAACAACAATTCTCAAGGTAGAACCATGGTGGCAGAAACCACACAGAATGGTGCCTCTGTCTCTCCTCCCTCTACAGCACTAATTGCTATACCAAAAACTCTCTATGATCCTGCATGGTACCCAGACTTGGGTGCTACAAATCATTTGACACCTCAAGATACCAATCTTATGGGAAAGACAAACTACAATGGTGATGCAAGAATCAAGATGGCTGATGGCGCTTCAACCTCCATCCAGCACATTGGTAATTCCTACTTTTACTCACCCAATTCCATTAAAACTCTCTTCTTGAATAATCTTATGTATGTGCCAACTATTTCAAAAAATCTATTAAGCATCTCACAGCTTGCTAAAGACAACAAAGTATACTTTGAATTTCATCCTAATGTGTGCTATGTTAAATGCCAGGAAACTAAAAACACACTCCTTGAAGGAAAGCTAAGACATGGACTTTATGCTTTTGACAACACCCAATTTCCTACAATTTACAAGATTAATCCTGCAATAAAACCTTGTAATCTTGCTTCTACATGTAATAGTATAGTTTCTATTAATAGCTTAGCCACTTGGCATGCTAGATTAGGACATCCTTCTTCCAAGATTGTTTTTCATGTACTAAAGAAATGTAATATTGCTACTGATTTCAATAAAGTTCCTTCTGTATGTAAAGCTTGCTGTCTTGGAAAATTTCATAAGCTCCATTTCCCCGATTCCAACATTGTCTACAACGAACCATTACAGTTATTTTACTTTGATATATGGGGACTATCTCCCTTTCTATCCACTAATGGTAACAAGTATTATATATATTTCATAGATGCCTTTAGTAAATACACGTGGATCTACCTCTTTCAAAACAAATCACAAGCACTAGATTGCTTTATTCACTTTAACACTCTTGTTGAAAATATCACTGGACACAAAATTAAAACACTCCAAATTGACAATGAGAAGGAATATGTTGCCTTTTCCAAATTCCTTACCCAATTTGGCATTCAACACAGATTTAGCTGTCCCTATACACATGAGCAAAACAGATCTGCTGAACAGAAACATAAGCATATTACTGAGATGGGCCTTACCCTTCTTGCTCATGCATCCATGCCTCTTATGTTCTGGGGTGAGGCTTTTCTCACTATTGTTCATCTTATCAATTCTCTTCCCACTCCAACTCTCAAAAATCTAACTCCAATAAAAGTTCTTTTTAATCAAAAACCAAATTATCAAGCTTTTAAAATTTTTGGCTGTTCATGCTATCCTTTTACAAGACGTTATAACAAACATAAAATGGAGTTTAGGTCCGAACAATGTCTTTCTTGGCTATAGTTCTAAGCATAAAGGTTACATGTGCTTATCTCCAACTGGAAAAACATACATATCTAGGCATGTTAAATTTGATGAAACGCATTTTCCTTTTCAATCTAACCCTCATTTTCTAACTACTACCCATACATCACTTCCTTCTCCCTCCACTACTTCACATACACCTTCCGTTTCTGTTTTACCTTTTGCACCTCTTATACCATGTACTAATCGTTTTTTTGCCTTACAACATGTTTCTGACATACTTCCTGAGCCAACATCAACTCTCAACCTGTCACCCCATCCAACTCCTGATACAACTACTATTGATCCTCAAATCACCACTGAATTGTCTATTCCACCACCTTGCACACCTTCAGATACTACCACTAATACTCGCCCGATGATCACACAACGAAAGGCTGGCATTTCAAAGCCAAAAGTATTTCTCTCTAGTTCTATTCCTAACTTAACCTCAACTGAGCCAAAGACTATCAAGAGTGCTCTCACAAGTCCACCATGGAAAGCTGCAATGCAACACGAATACACTGCACTAATTAACAACAATACCTGGTCTCTAACATCTCTTCCGCCTAACAAAGAACCTATAGGATGCAAATGGGTTTTCAAAATAAAAAGACATGTAGATGGTAGCATTGAAAAATACAAAGCTCGTTTTGTAACACCCATTTAATTTTAAATATAATTCATATTAATTTAGTTATTACGTTTAAGTAAATAAAAATGTATGTAAAATTTTTCCAGTTTTAAAAGAAATTCCAAACTTAACAGAATTTGGAAATGGTAATAAAATATGAAAGATATATACATATATTTCATAAAACTGTACATCATGGTTTGAGTAATACATAACAGTCAGAAACAAAAGTACATCGAAATACATATACTACCTAGCCCACTATATACATCAAAAGAGATCTTATACAGAGCAGTATTTATCTACCCTATCCCTTATACAAAAGGAAAATACTATAGGTCTTCAGGTCCTCCCTCGTTGAGATGTTCTCTATCTCGTACTCAGCTTCATGGAGCGTTAATGTCGTCTTCAATAATCACGACCAATCATACACAAAAGAAAATAATGGAGTGAGATGTTTTGTTCTAAAATCACTTTTACATGTGCGGTAGGAAATCTACCATAAAACAAAGACAAAACACAACTGACAACACAAGAGATCCTAAGATTCATTCTAAGTTGTATCCGACTACCCTTGACTAGGTATGGATCCATACTTCCCATTAGTGGGTAATAGTTCTCAACAGAACCTGGGAAGTGACTAGGAGTACATATACCTCTCTCAACACCATCACATGGTACAGTCCTCGTCATCATTGAGGAACAAAATAACAATTTAGGATATCCATTTATAGAAGTATACTCTCAAACCAATCTTGGAATGCTGAGCAGTTGTCGGGGTTATCGAGTTTGGTCAGGCGAATATCCCGGCTCAAGGGCGCTACCCTGGCCATTAGAACCTTCACCACTCGATGCCTACCCCCAAGACCTCCGCAAGTGGGTCCCTGCCTTTCATTCCTCAGCGTACCAAACTGTGACTTCCCTAGCAGGGTGCCATGTCACTACATGTCACTTGCTTTACATTACTCACTAAACTATCAATTCCTAACTTCTCAAGCAGAGGTTTCCCTGGTCTCATTTAACTTGAGCACTAGTACAATCAACATTTCTGCCTTATTTTGCAGAAATTGCATAATACCATAATTTTAACAGAATAACGACATAGCAATTATAGTATAATTACTAAAATTTTGGCAGAATAACAACTAAATAAATACATTTTAATTTTCTAAAATTGAGCAGAGTAACAGCTTAGCAAGCGCATTTTAATTTTCTAAAATTGAACAGAGTAACAGCTTAGCAAGTATAATTTAATAATTAAAATTTGAGCAGAGTAACAATTTAGTAATTATAATTTAATAATCTAAATTTGGGCAGAGTAACAACTTAGTAAAAATTAAAATTTAACTTTAAACAATAATAACAATACTAAAATTTAAGCCTAAACGGGTTTAGGGGAAAACCCTTCCTACCAACATGCAAAGTGACAGTAATTTAGAATCAACCCCACTCCCCCCATTACCTCTAAGATAGTTGATGAAGAGGATGGAATTGTTGGTGCAAAGCTTCTAAGAGGAGAAATTCTACTAGTTGAAAACTAGCAAAATTTTAACATAAAAACTAGATAAAAAAATATTTTAGAGAGAGAAAACTTTAGAAAGAGAAGCTCTCTAGCTTGGGAGAGGAAAGGATGAGTGAAAATCTAAAAACTTTGAGGCCTATTTATAGAAGAAGGAGGGGGGTTAGGTGTCCAAATATTTACATCATCCATTATATCACCATTATGTCATAAATCCAATTTTTATTTATTTTTAATCCAATTTAGGGACACATATCTCAAATAGGTGGTGAATCACCTATTTTAGGGTTGGGGACGTGCTCCACCAGCTTTCCCAAGCCTCCATGTGTCAAATTTTATCTGTAGGTGAATTAACCGGTACCGACAAAAACGCTTAAACTTGAAAAATTTAGCTTTTAATATCAAAATAATGTATTTTAATGAAAAACTGGATAAATACATTAATTTTTATCAAAAATAAATTTCTAATAATAAATTTTAATTTTTATTAATTTATTTCAAATTATATGTTTTTATTTTGTATTTTAAGCTAGAAAATTCATAGAAAATCTATTTTAATTCAATAAATACCAAAATTTGTATCAAAATTCTAAAATTAAATACTTTACCCATAATTAAACTAAAATTACTATTTTCACCCTTTTTGAATATCAAACCAGTACTGGCTGGCTTATTAGACACGCAAGGGCATTTTGGTCATTTTACACAGAAATTCCAAAAAATTTCCAAAAATTTCCAAAAATATAATTTAATATATATGACATAATTCCAAGCTCAAATTGACATTTTAATGTCAATTGAATCTTTTCCTCATGTCAGTTCTTAATGTTGAGAAATAGGGATAAAATTGTCATTTTCTAATTTCTCCAGACTCCGGCTCGGAAAATTATTAAAAATCACAATTAAATAGCTCTTGAGATTTTGAGCAAAATGGTGGGAGTCAGAATTTTAAAATTCATTTCCGATTTTTCAGAATTGTATATAAAAAACAGTGGAAGAATTAAAATAGGATTATTATATTTTTCACTAATTTTTTCTCAAAATAAAGTTTTTATAATGAGAGATACTTAATATAAAATTTTCAAAATATTTTGAGGTCAAAAAGTCTTCGATTGGTTCCAACAGTCAACTAGGAGTATTTTTGTCATTTTATAAAAATTATCTCAATAAATTCTAGAAAAATTTCTAAAATTATTATTAATTGTTCTAAATACATTGATGACTTAAAAACAATTTTTAAACATACAGAATAATTTAATATACAAAAGTAGGGGTGTTACACGTTTTGTCACCAAAGGGTTTCATCAACAACAAGGGTTTGATTTCTTTGAAACTTTTAGTCTTATTTTCAAACCAGCTACTGTTCGTGTTGCCCTCACTTTAGCCCTGACAAATAATTGGCCAATTCGTCAAATTGATATCGACAATGCCTTCCTTAATGGTGATTTAAATGAAGAAATCTTTATGGTTCAACCCCCTGGCTTTGTCCAAAAAGACAACACTCTTGTCTGCAAACTGAATAAAGCTCTATACAGCCTCAAACAAGCCCCACGAGCTTGGTTCCACAAATTGCAAGGCTGTTTTCTTCACCTTAGCTTCCATTCAGCTAAATGTGACAATTCTTTTTTATCCATGTCTTTGGCACTATCACAACTCTGATCCTAGTCTATGTAGATGACATCCTTGGCACCAATAATTCATCCTCCACTATTGCAGATCTCATATCATAGTTAAATTCTCACTTTCCTCTTAAAGATCTTGGTGGACTCAATTATTTTTTAGGTATCCAAGCACATTATTCCTCAAGCAAGGTGTGTTTAACTCAAAACAAACATCTTCATGATCTTCTCTATAAGGCCAACATAAGTAATGCCAAACCAGTGAAGACCCCTATGGTTACTGACCTTAAACTTTCCACTACTAACATTCTTGATGCAGAAGATGCTAGTCTTTACAGATCACTAGTTGGAGCATTACAATACGTAACAATTACAAGACCTGACATAACCTTTACTGTCAACAAAATCTGTCAATTCATGTACGCCCTTAAAGAATCACGTTGGCAAGTCGTAAAATGTATCCTCAGGTATCTTAGTGGCACCACTACCTATGGCCTTACACTCACTGGCTCCTCAAACTTGCACTCTCAACCTTTTACGAGGTTGATTGGGGCTCCGATCCTGATGATCGTAAGTCTACAACAGGGTACTATGTGTTCTTTGGCTCAAATCCCATTTCATGGTCCTCCAAGAAACAACATGTTGTCTTTAGATCCAACACAGAAGTTGAATATCGAAGCCTGGCAACAGTAGCAACTGAGATTACTTGGCTACAATCTCTCCTCACTAAACTACACTATCCCATCTCACAACCTCCAACTGTATATTGTGATAATCTAAGTGTTGTCATGCTAGCTGCCAATCCAATTCTCCATTCTCGCACCAAGCACTTTGAATTGGATCTCTATTTCGTACGAGAGAAAATACAAAAGAACAAATTATTTGTGCATCATGTTCCTGCAGCAGAACAAACTGCTGACATTCTCACAAAGCCTGTCACTCATTCTATCTTTGAGTTATGTAGTCCCAAACTCAGGGTGCTTGATTCAGCCCGGTGAGTTTGTAAGGGGGTGTAAGGGAATAATAATAATAACTGAAAGTTAGTTATTCAGTTATGTGATTAGTACCACACTGTATCTATATATAGCCTTTTACTGTACCTAGAACACATGTATGAGTATCAATTCAAACTTGTTCCTCACGGTCTTCTCTCTCAAACTCTCTCTCCTACCTTTATGCTCTGATACCTTTAGAAACTACGACAAAAAAAAAATCAGATGAGAGTTCAATTACAGTCATGCCAGTCACGCCCCAGTAGAAAGGAGCAGCCCAGATAAAGATGATGTGTTTTCAGATGGCGACGCAGAACAATCTGCTTCTTCAAGAAGCAAGCAAACCAAAGCACCTTCTGAGGCAGTTGGAACAGTTACAAATGGCACCAAAGAGTCTGAGTCAAATAGAATTTCAAATCAAATTGCAAATTTATCACATGCAACAGAACAAGATTCCTTGGGAAACAAGAGCTCTACGCCAATCATAGTGCTGGTGAGCCAAAGAGTAATGTTGACGGAAGAACAACGTCCAGTCTGGAGGTGCCCATCGCAGAAAGTGAGTTCAAGCTCATGGCTGCAGATGCTTCTATTTTTACATTCGAAGATGATGAAGACTACGAGAGTGATTGAAGTACAACAACGGGGATTATTTTGTTATATTTATACTTTGATATTTGTACATAAAATTGCTTGCAACTGCAATATTTTGGTCATCCATTTGTTTGTTTGTTGTAATGATAAATCTGGCTACTGCCATTGGCTTAATGCACAAGTTAAAAATAAGAATATGCTGAATTATCTCTGTTGGTCCCCTATACTCTAAGTCCAATTTAATTATGAAATAATAAAATTTATATGAATATCCTTTTCACGGTTGATTTTGATTCACTACCAATGTTATGTGTTTGTATGTTATTGAAGGAAACCTCAAATGTACTTGCGATGTTAAACTTTTTTTTTTAATGATTTGTCAATGGATAATTGAATAAAAATAAATTTAATAAACTAGATCAACGTGAATAAAATTCTTAGGTATGCAGGTAGATAGCCGTTGCACTGAAATTGTGTGAGCTATCTTAAAATCCAGAAACAAATATTTTATTTGAGTATTTATGGCAAGCAATTTTTTATTTATAATTTTCTTAAAGATTGATCCTATCATCAAAATCAAAATATTTGAATCTTGGTAAGGAGCTGAAAGAAAGTAATTTATTCCATAACATTGGGGGGATGAGAGATTTTATTCAATAATTACTACTTGAATCTCACAATGGATTAATGGAAGCATAATGTTGTAAGATAATTTTTTAGTAGATTCCAACAAATTTCATGGGAGTTTACTGGATAATCCAATTTCTCTTTACTAAGAGTGTGTTTAGCTTTTTTGTAGCTTATTTTCTCCTTAAAAGAAAAAGCCAAGCCAAACACATTTGATGAAAAGCTCTTAAAAAAATAAGTTACTTATTATCATAGAACAAAATTGGAAAAAAATATCTTCTAATTAAGTTGGTAGAAAGAGTTTTTTTTTTTTCAACTTATACAAAGTTTAATCTTGCAGTCCCCTCTTCAAATCCCAACATGACCAAAAATACTATCTTTTCTAATTTTTCACTATTTTTCCAATATGAGTGCTTTACTGGCTTTCCCATTAAATAATACTTACATATATTAATTTATTTTAAATTATGTTTATTTATTGTAAGGTTTTAATTTTTTTTAATTATTTATTTTAGAAAATTAAAAAATATTATTTATTTTAAGTTTTTAAATATTTTTTACAAAAAATAAAAGAACATTAAGAAAATAAGTAAATAATATAATTAAATAAATTTTTATTTTAAATTATTTATAATTTTTATTCTTTAAATTTAATTTAGAGTTAAGCTTTTGAATTCTTAATAACATGAATACATTTATTAAATAATTTTTAGATTACTTTTTAATATGTATTGACATTATTGAATTTTGTTTGAATAAATTATTTTTCATCTTCTAAAAATATAATTTAATAATGATATAAATTTTTAAAATATTTTAACTTTTTAACTAATACTTAAATTTATTTAATTAATATTATATACAATAAAATATTTGTAAATTATCTTTAAAATTAATTTTTTATTTTTTTAAAATTAAAATTTTCAAATATATTTATTATATGACAACAAAAACATTACTAAAATGAGTAAATAATATAGTTAAATAAAATTTTTATATTTAAAGATATTTATAATGTTTATTCTTTAAATTTAATTTAGATTTAAGATTTTTTTATTTTTTTATTTGTAATTGAGTTTTTTCATTTTAAGTTACAACAATATATTATTAAATGCTTTTTAGATTATTTGTTAAATACTATTTAATATATATTGACATTAGTGAATTCTGTTAAATAATTATTTTTATCTTCTGAAAATATTGTTGAATAATAATTAATTTATATATTTTAATACTTTTATGTATTTTTGTTATTATTAAAATAAATTTACGTTGATTAAATTAATTTTACACAATTGTTACTAAAAATTAACTTTACATAATATTTTTTTATTTTATCAATATATATATTATTTTATTGAGTGAGACAATTAGTTTTAAGTAAATTTCAAATTTTAAAATTTTTTGCCAAACAACTTTTAACTTAAAAGGAGCTTTAAAACTAAAAAAAATAATTTACCAAAGAACTTTTACTTTATTTTTAAAGCTCTTATTTTGAGCTTTAACTTTAAAATAGCTTTTAAGTCAAAAAAAAAGTTAGGCCAAACATAACTAAGTCTTGGATGAAATTAATCTAGTATTCCCTCCATTCTTTTTTAAGTGTCAATTTTTTTTAAATTGTTTCTATTTCAAACTTAAAAATAATATTAATTATTTTTTGTCAATTAAAAGTAAAAAACAAATAATATACATTAATTTATTATGGAGTACAAAGGAAAAGATGTACAATAAAAAAACTTAATAACTATTTTATTTAAAATGATAAAATCTATGGTTTCTTGAAGTGTTCTCTTACAACATGGATGACATCATAACATTGAAGTTTAGTCTTCTGATTGAGAGGATGTGGCGAGCCCTACATCATAGCTCTACGAAAGGTTCTATGACTTTATCAACTCGTGGTTTGAGGCCACACTTAGTGGTTCATTTGTTTAGCTTCAAGGAAGATTCCTTTAACGACACACAATATTAGTTAGGGTAATAGTCCTTGACTAGAGTAGGAAGTCATGGGTCTTTTTTTATTGAGGTTAATTATATTTTGATTGGCTCTATCGTCTCTCTATTAGTGGCTATATTTTATGCTTTAGTGGACATTTTTACATTACTTTGGCATGTACTTTACCATCCTGACTTATAGGTTTGTAACACCTTAGGGTGCAAGACATATTTATATTTCTTTTATGCATGATGTTTATTTAGATATTTTATTATCGTTGTCTTATATTTTTTCACACATTGACTTTGTTTAGTTATTTAAAAGAGAGAAAAAATATTCTTATTTTTATTTACTACAAGCTTTTACATTTTTGCAAATTATTTATTTATTTTCTGTAATTAGAGTCAGTTGAGTCAATGTAATGCTACATGCTATTACACTTGGCATATGAATCAGTCACCAAATAGGCAATCACAAAGTTTTTTATTTTTAAAATGATTTTTTGCTTAGCGGCCAAATTTTGAACAACACCATTTAGTAGTTATTTTGGTCCCTAATGTAAGAGGCAACCAACACGTTAGCGACAGATAACATGAAGCTCAGCAACCAAATATATTGGTTGCAAATAATGACTGACATGCAATTCGGTCACCAAACTACTTAGCGATTAAGCACATTGCGACTACCTCGTTTCCGTTTCCATTTAAGTCTCTAACATGTTTAGAGACCAAGTTTCTTCTTGTGCGACCATAAATATCAGTCACTAAACGACTCTTTTTTTTTTTGTAGTGTATGGTTTTGATTCATTCAGGCTTCGTTAATTGCTATAACTACATAGAATTTGAATTGGTGTGAATCTTTACATTGTAGTGGGAAATTGTATAGATAGAAAGTCCTTTCTTTTGCATTTTATATCTGCGCTAAAATTAAAAATAATTTGAAGTCATATAGTTTTAATGTTTTTATTTGTCTTTATATATTAAATTATGATATATCTTCTAAGATAAGATAATTATTTTAATTATCTACGTAAAGTGTGATAGTTAGTTTTAGTTTGACTTTATAAACTAAATATGATTTTCATAAATAAAAAAATGGATAATTTGTAGATATGTAAAAAAGATTGCAATCTTGATATGCAAAGGTGGACTGTAAACCAAATTAAATATAATATATAAAACTTGGGCTCGATTTTGGGTAGACTTATTATTAACACACATAATAATCTGCTAGATATATGAGTTGTAGGACAAATAAACAGTGTTATGAAATTAGATAATAAAAAATGGTAATAACCTTATGACTTAAAAAATAAAACATTAAATGCATTCTATATTGTCTACATTTTTTAAATATATCTTAATTTTTACTTTTTTTCCTTATAGAACTGCTTTTCAAAATATTGGAGTAAATATTAATTATTAGTGATATTTACTTTCACTACATATATCAGCTATTCTTTGCAATATTTATAAAGATTATTTATCTTTTCTAAGACATTTTGTTTTTCTCTATACATTATTCTCGCAACTTTTCACGAAATCAAATTTTATAATTACACTTTATCTTAATTATTTTTATATTTAAATTTAAAATGTCATTCTTGTATATATTATGGATTATTTCTAATTTAGTTATATAATTTTATAAAACTTACACATAAAATTATAACAAGATTTATATACATGCATAATAATACTCGATTATTGTTTCCTGTACATCGCAGGAGTTCATACACTAGTAAAAGTACAACGAAAAGAGTATGGCTAACATTTCCCATGGAAACAATGGATAGGATTCCCTTATTTGTGTTGTTAGCAATCCTATTTGGACATACAAACTTTTTTACAAATAAAAAGGTAAAATGAATTGAGTTTTTCACAAGTTAAAATCAATTTATACATCTCAGTTTTTAGAGAAGTGAGAAAACTTTCATAAAAATTAAGTGTATAAGTTAATTTTAATTTATGAAAAAAACTCAATTCATTTTATCTTTTTTATTTTCTTCTCTACTTGCAACAGATAAGTTTATTTAAACATGACTTTAGTTTCCTCACCACACTAGGAATTAATGGTGTCAAGTAGCCAAACCCTATAGCTAGGCCTACTGCGCCACCGGAATTGCCACCACTTGGTACAAGGCTAGACATGGATGCGGAGTAGTTGAATGATATGCAAAACACCAATAAAAATATCGGGTACTGCAAAGGGAAGCCAAGTGTTAGACAAGCTATCATATGAAGAGAGGTATAAAATCCTATGCTGTTGCCCAGTATAAACATCCAAAATATTCCTTCTTCTTTGGTGGCCATTATAGATTTTCCAGCAGTGTGTCCATTACTGTCGTCCTGCCATATTCCGCCAGGGGGACTAAGCACAGCCTGATAGGTTGCTGTTGCCATTAGTGCAGCTACGGTTAACATGATATCACGCACATCACTCGCAGAATCCTTGTTGTGTTTGTATCCAAATAACTCACCAAATTCTTTAATTGGTGGCCAACAGAGTATTCTTGTAGGTAGACCTGTTTGTTCGGTAGAGGTGTTTGTTGCAGAAACTTGATTATCATGAATGATCTCCAATTCCACAGGTGCTTCTGATTGCCCCATGTTGGATGTATGAACTTGATTGTCACCCGAAGAGGAAATGTCCTTTCCTCTCTTAGCTCCTGCTTTTTGTAGGGTTGTATGAATTTCCAAATCACCAGCTTCGCTTTGGAATAGCATAAGAACATCAAGAGGAGTCATTTCTCTCTCGTTCAAAGAATTTACCTCCACCACTTCTTTGGCAACATCATCATCAACCAACAATAAATGAACTACCTGCAGTCCAAACTTATTTAATTATACAAAATTAAGAACCAAAAAAATAAAATATTAAAAATACATGCATGTTCTAACACATTCTAGATTAATTAAAACTTTGAGAATTGCAAAATTATGGATGAAACTAGTCAAACAAGAAGCGAAATACTTTTTTTATTTTTACAAGTAAAGAAATTCATTAATGAAGAAAAGCTTATATTGAGCACAAGATGTGCTCAACTCAAGACATTACAATGTTGACGCACCAAATAAGTGTGAAACAAAACGCCAGTCCCTATATTAAGGAATTAAGGTACCAGGACAAAAAAAAAATACAGGAGTTAATGTTACCATATCCCCTGCCGTCATGGACTCCGTTAACTCTAATAAACCATATGAGCATGGTCTCCATACAAATAAAGAACCCGTGCTGCATTAGGTTGTGCACACTTGCATATCAAATTATACAATTAAGGTGCAGTTGTACAGTTCAACCAGAAAAACCACCTAAACCGATTAGATCCTATAACCTGATACCGCAACCGAGACCACTCCAACCCAACCTTAATACACCACATAACTGTGCATTATAACTCCTACATAAATATTGACTCCTGCACCCCCCTGACCGGAAGAAGCGAAATGCATGTCACTACATGAGTTAATTTCAGTTATGTTGAAAAGAGTGAAACATGCATGCTAGCATTCCTTAAACCGGACAAGTCATGAACCATGCATGATTCTTGTCAGTAAATTAAATCAAGCCGTAAACTTTGACACCATCGGAAATTTCTTCACCGCCTATCCAGCTGCAATCGTTGACCACCGATTAACTCTTGCTTCAAATATCAAGAATTGTTTAAACACCGATGCTACCGCCTATAGCTTTATCTTAGTTTTTAAGTTCTATTATTATATTACTATGTGTTGCCTATAAAAAGGCTGCTAATGTACCGCAGTTGAATGTATGAAATTAGTGAATTAAAAACTGAGAGAAATACCCTTCCTCTCCTCTGCTTCGTGTGCGTGAGTGAGTAGAGTGCAGTAAAAAATTTTCCTCTCTCTCATTCTTGTCTTCTGCTGTGTATATGTGTGTGTAGGTTTCTAATTATTGTGTCCCTTCTGATATCAAATTGGTATCAGAGCTTGAGAGTTTGGTAGTAGTGTGAGTTAAAAAAAATATTGAGTGTGTGAGGAACAAGAGTGTTCACACTTTGTCAAGAAAAAAAAATTAGTTGATATACTTTTGAGAGAGAGATATGGCTACCAATTACAACACTGTTTGGTCTGGTCCCAAATTAGATGGAAAGTTAGATTTCAGTTATTGGGAAATTTTGATGTCCGCACATTTAAGGGCTCACAATATTTGGAGCTTTGTTGAACCGGGATTAGCAGAAGGAGCTTATGATATTGCTCGAAGGAGAGATCGATTGGCACTGTCACAAATTCATCAAGGTGTAGATTATTCCATTTTTGGCAAAATAGCAAATGCCAAAACAGCCAAGGAAGCATGGGATATTCTGAAGTTATCATAAAAAGAGGTAGCAAAGGCCCAAAAATCGAAGCTGCAATCTCTGCGAAGAGAATATGAAAGGTATGAAATGTCTAGTTTTGAATCTATAGAACAATATTTTTCACATGTTACAGATCTCATCAATAAGATAAGAGTGTATGGAGAAGACATACCTGATAGTAAAGTGGTGGAGAAAATTCTACGCACCATGCCGATGAAGTTTGACCATGTGGTGACTATAATAATTGAGTCCCACGACATAGACACTATGACAGTAGCAAAGTTGCTAGGAAGTATTGAAAGTCACGTGAGTAGAATATTGGAGAAGACAGAAAAAGTAAATGAAGAAGCTTTGAAAAGTCAAGTGAATCTCAACAATGATGCTAAATCCAACCAAAGTGTAGAAGACAGAGGTCGTGATGATTACAACAGTAGAGGAAGAGGAAACTACAGAGGCAGAGGTCAAGGTAATTACAGAGGAAGAGGACGTGGCAATTTCAATCAAGGAAGAGACAACAATTTCAGATCATCTAGTCAAGGAAGAGGTGGAAATAATTATGGTTCAACCAACTGAGGAAGAGGTCGTGGTAACAACTATCAAGAAAGAACAAATTTTAATTGTTTTTGCTGTGGGAAGTTCAGGCACAAAGCTGCAGAATGTAAATTTACTTAACAGGCAAACATAGCAGAAAGTCAGTATCAAAATATTGGTGAGAATTCTGTTAACCCACAAAGTTTATTTCTGGCAAGCAATACATTTTCAGAGGATGAAAATATCTAGTATTTGGATATTGGGTGTAGCAATCATATGTGTAGGAAAAATGAGTTATTTTCTTCTTTAGATGAAACAGTAAAATCTACCGTTAAATTTGGAAACAACACAAATATTCCTATTTTGGGAAAAAGCCAAATTACTATCAAGTTGAATGATGGTTCTCAAAATTTTATCTCTAATGTTTTCTATGCTCCTGGTCTTCATCATAATCCATTGAGTATAGGACAACTATTAGAGAAAGGTTACAACATGCAGATTCATCATGGCTACTGCATGTTGATTGACAGAAATGGAAGATTCATTACCAAGGTAAAGATGACTCCTACCGCCTATTCCCTTTGACAATTCATCATGAAAAAATTTCTTGCTTGAGTTCCATGATTTCAAATGAAGATCGGTTGTGGCATATGCGTTTTGGACACTTTCATTTTTTTGGTTTAAATTATCTATCAAGAAAAGAATATGTTTCTAGTTTACCTGTTGTGAATATTCTTGATGGAGTATGTGAGACATGTGAGATTGGAAAGAAGCACAGAGAATCATTTCCAACTGGAAAGTCTTGGAGGGCAAAAAAGCTGCTAAAGATAGTTCATTCAGATCTATGTATAGTTGAGATACCAACACACAGTGGTAGCAGGTATTTTATTACTTTCATTGATGATTTTAGCAGAAAGACTTGGGTATACTTTTTGAAGCAGAAATCAGAAGCATGTAATGCCTTCAAGATGTTTAAGGCATTTGTGGAAAAGCAAAGTGGATGCAGAATTAAAGCACTAAGAACAGACAGAGGCCAAGAATACCTCGTCTGTGCAGATTTCTTTGAGCAGCAAGGAATTCAACATCAATTGACAACCAGATACACGCCTCAACAAAATAGAGTTGCTGAAAGGAAAGATAGAACAATCATGGACATGGTGAGATGCATGCTGAAGGCCAAACAAATGCCTAAAGAGTTTTAGGGGGAAGCAATTGCTATCGCTGTCTATATTTTAAATAGGTGCCCAACAAAAAGTGTTCATGACAAAACACCAGAAGAAGCTTGGAGTGGAAGGAGACCATCAATACGACACCTCAAAGTTTTTGGATGCATAGCATATGCTTATGTTCCAAACCAAATTAGTAAGAAACTAGATGACAAAGGTGAAAGGTGTATTTTCGTTGGATACAGGACAAATTCCAAGGCATACAAACTTTACAATCCACAGACAAAGAAGGTGATTATCAGTCGAAATGTGATGTTTGATGAGAAAGGCATGTAGGATTGGTCCTCAAAAACCCAAATGAAGTCGATGGTGATTCTTGACAACAAAGAAGAAAATGAAAGACAACCAGACCTAACTCCTAATGAACCAGAATCATCTAACAGGCCATGAAGGCGTCGTCAGCTACCAACCAAATTGAAAGATTATGTTATGGGTAATGATAATGACCCATCAAATGAAGAGGTTATCAACTTTGCTTTATTTGCAGATTGTGAGCCAGTGACCTTTGAAGAAGCCTCAAGTGATGAGAATTGGAGAAAAGCCATGGATGATGAGATTCATGCTATTGAGAAAAATGAAACGTGGGAGTTAATAGATTTGTCAGCAGATAAAAGACCTATTGGAGTGAAGTGGGTGTACAAGACAAAATACAAACCAAATGGAGAAATTGACCGCTTTAAAGCAAGGTTGGTTGCAAAAGGATATAAACAAAAGCCAGGTACTTTGAGATATTTGCTCCTGTTGCAAGATTATACACTATTCGCATGATTATTTCTCTTTTGGCTCAAAATAATTGGAAGATATATCAAATGGATATTAAATCTGCTTTTTTGAACAATGTTCTGGAAGAAGAAGTATATGTTAAACAGCCTGCAGGATATGAAATCAGAGTAAAAGAAGACAAAGTCTACAAATTGAGGAAAGCTTTGTATGGCTTGAAGCAGGCACCAAGAGTGTGGTATAAGAAAATTGATTCCTACTTTGTCCAACATGGTTTTGAGAGATGTCCTTTTGAGCACACTTTATATGTTAAATTTGTTGATCCTGGAAATATTCTTATAGTGTGTCTATATGTTGATGATTTAATCTTCACTGGCAATAATTCAAGGATGATTACAGATTTCAGGGAGGCTATGATAAGTTGCTTTGAGATGACTGATTTAGGCCTAATGTGCTACTTTCTTAACATTGAGGTCATTTAGCAAGATGATGGGACTTTTATCTCTTAAAAGAAATATCCAGGTGATATTTTGAAGAAATTCAAGATGGAGAATTCAAAGCCAATTTCCACACCAGTTGAAGAAAAGTTGAAGCTAACGAAAGAAAGTGAAAGCAAAAGGGTGGATGCAACCTACTACAAAAGTTTGATTAGAAGTTTGAGATATTTGACTGTAACTAGACTAGATATAGTCTTTGGAGTCGGTTTGCTTAACAGATTCATGGAAGAGCCTCATGTTTGCCATTTGCAAAGAGCTAAGAAAATTCTTAGATATATCAAAGGTACTCTGACTGATGGGATTTTTTATGCTAATAATAATAATGTAAAGCTTGTTGGATACACAGACAGTGATTAGGCTAGAGATGTAGAAACAAGGAAAAGCACGTCAGGGTATGCATTTCATCTAGGTACTGGTGTAGTATCGTGGTCTTCAAAGAAACAATCGATTGTTGCACTTTCAACGGCTGAAGCAGAATACATAGCAACAACTAGTTGTGCTACACGAGCAGTATCGCTAAGAAGAATTTTAGAAGTGATGCACCAAAAGAAGAATACTCCCACAGAAATATTTTGCGACAACAAGTCTACCATTACATTGAGTAAAAATCCACTCTTTCATGGACGATCCAAACACATTGATATCTGATTTCACAAAATACAAGAGTTGATAGTTGAAAAAGAAGTGGAGATTAATCATTGTTCAACTGAAGAGCAAGTAGCAGATATTTTTATGAAGCAATTAAAGATTGAGTTATTTTGCACGTTGAAGAAAATGCTCGGAATGATACAAGCTTGATTTAAGGGAGGCAATGTCAGTAAATTAAATCAAGCCATAAACTTTGACACCATTGAAAATTTCTTCACTGCCTATCCAGCTGCAATCGTTGACCACCGATTAACTCTTGCTTCAAATATTAAGAATTGTTTAAACACCGATGCTACCGCCTATAGCTTTATCTTAGTTTTTAAGTTTTATTATTATATTACTATGTGTTGCCTATAAAAAGGCGGCTAATGTACCGCAGTTGAATGTATGAAATTAGTGAATTAAAAACTAAGAGAAATACTCTTCCTCTCCTCTGCTTCGTGTGCGTGAGTGAATAGAGTACAGTAAAAAAAATTCCTCTCTCTCATTCTTGTCTTCCACTGCGTATACGTGTGTGTAGGTTTCTAATTACTGTGTCCCTTCTAATATCAATTCTATTGGTTAGTAAGGAAAATTTTGAACCCACGCTCCATTTTTTTAGTGTATGAGTGAAAGAAGAGAGACAGAGAAAAATAAAGGAAGAGGAAAAAACTGATAAATGTTATAAATGATATGATAAGAAATAAAGAGAAAGATAGGTAGGAAAATAGGATGAAAGTGAAATGGAAGAGAAGTTGAATTTATAAATATAGGAAAAGAGAGATAAGAAAAATGGAATGAACCCACACTCCATAAGGTCTATTTAGATACAAACTAGAAGATTTTTTGATAGCTTATTTACCACCAAAGTTCTTTATTAGTGGTGTCTGAATACATAACTTTTATTAGTTTTTGACTTTTTCAAAAGCTCTTAAAAAGACTTATATAAAAGTTAAATTTCAAATATTTCCATCACTTATAGAACTTACAAAGAAACTAAGTATGTAACATCTAAATATCAAATTAGTTTATCTAAAAGAAGCTTTTCACTACAGAGCTTATAGATAAATTATTCTTTTATAAGCTCTTTCAGATAAGCTTATCAAAACAGATGCATTACTATTAAAGTCATAGAAGAACAAATTAAAGCAGTCAGAAATACATGCCTCATACTGCTTCCGTGACGCGGCTACATGCAAGACAGTATTTCCTTGGTGGTCTTTCTCGTTCAACACTCCCTCCTTCTTGAATTTCTTGACATGTTCCACCAACGATCTCAACGCATCAAACTGGTTGTTTTTTACAGCAATATGAAGCGGAGTGTCCCCTCTGGCTGTTTTGCTTTCAACAGTGAGTGGACTTGCAGAAAGTAACGCCTTCATAACATCAATCCTTCCTTTGACTACGGCACAATGAAGAGGAAGCCTTCCCTCCCTACCTGATATGGCACACAAATTATGGTCCACTTTCAAGAGCTCAAGGACAACTTGTAGGTGGCCACTTGCAGCGGCAAGGTGCAAGGGACTAAAACCATTTTGGTTGAGTTCATAGGCAAATTGCTTCTTCAGTTTTAACATTTCTTGAACAAAAGAAAGGTGACCACGCATTGAGGCTACGTGTAAAGGAGTTTCAGCCCCAACCAACATAATGGTATCTAGCAACAACATGTTTTCTCTCATCAACGTGCGAAGATCATCAACATTTCCTGTGGCAGCCGCTTGAACCAACTTACGATCCATTTCGTTACAAATTAGTGAATAACAAGAGCTAACACCAGCTGCAAACAATACTTCCAGACCAAGTTGTGTTCATCTTTTATAGGAGAAATTAATATTCTTAAAACATAAAATTTTAATGTTAATTTCTCAGAACTATTTACAATTTATTAGAATAATTTATCTTTTAATAAAATTGTCACATAATGTTGACAACGAATCCATTGTATAAAAGTCCATCGTGATGGCTCCTACATAGAAATGCTGACAAGTCAAATGACTGACAGCTTAACGTTCAAAGTTTATTTTTCATACAAAGATAAAGATGGATGGACGGCTTTTTTTCCAAATAAGAGGAGTTAAGAATATACAACTTGTACTTCAAAAAAAAAAGAAAAAGAATATATCACTTCAAAAAAAAAGAATTTTAATGTTAATTTCTCAGAACTATTTACAATTCATTAGAATAATTTATCTTTTAATAAAATTGTCACACAATGTTGGCAACGAATCCATTGTATAAAAGTTCATCGTGATGGCTCCTATATAGAAATGCTGACAAGTCAAATGACTGACAGCTTAACGTTCAAAGTTTACTTTTCATATAAAGATAGAGATGCGTGGACGGCTTTTTTTCCAAAATAAGAGGAGTTAAGAATATACAACTTGTACTTCAAAAAAAAAAAAGAATATATCACTTGAACCAACCATTGATTGGTGGATTTTTTTGTTTTTTTGGTTGTTGTACAATTGGTGGATTTATTATTACTATATAATAAAATAAAATTTTTATTATTGATAACCAAAAGATTATCTTATATTTTTTCTCTTTCCTAAAATACATGAACAATGATAATATTTTTATCTCTTATCTATTTTTTTTATTTTTTATTTTTTATTTTTCTTATATTAAAAATATTTGTATAATACACAAAGGACTTATAGTACTTTAATATAGAATTTTGATCAAACGTAAAACAAATCCTTTTCACAAAATATCTTCATAAAATTTATTTAAATTACCCTTTTTTTAAAGATGACAAAAAATAAAAATCATAAATGAAAGATGTCCAAAAGATAAAATTATCAGTAAATAAATTAATTATACAATGATAATTATTATAAAAACAAAGCAAAATGTATGAAGTAAAAAAAATAAAATTAACAATGGCAATATGATACTTTTATGTAATATATATATATAAAATATTATTAGAATTAAAAGTTACAAAACCTAAACGACATACAATAACACGACAACTTTACAGAGCACGCATATTCACAAAATTTTAATTTTGTTTCGTTCTTATTGAGAAAATTCGATAGTCCATTTTGACACAGAATTAAATTGACCCCTCCTTTTATCATTTTGTTTATATTTAAGTATGTAACTGAGAGTGAGTGAGAGGAATAAGTTGGAGCACTAAAAAGCTATAACATAAATGTTAAACAAATGCATCCATAACATAGATCATCATACCCACTCACGTGCAACTCCTAATTAATATCCACAAAAAACAATCTTCAAATCCCAATATTAATAAACAATCAATCTCATAGCATCATCCTTAAGGATAACACTATTGAGATTTCATAAATGTTGATTAAAAAACAACAATAATAATAAGAAAAAAAAAGGAATGGACCTCACCTCAGCCATAACAAATTCGCGATCAATGAGTTAGTGTTCAAAGTTCCCCAAATCGAAAACCCTAACAGTCCTCCTCATTTGTTTCAACACTTTCTCGATGGCGGAGTCCAAATCCTTTTCGGAAGAGTGTCCCTCCCATGATGATTCTCAAATCTAAAACCCTAAGCGCCTCTCTGAACTCGTCATTGCTGCAGTGGTGATGCGCCACGTGGAGGCACACCATTGAGTACGCGTCGCACCACACTAGCAGCACCAAGTGCCACAGCCCCGAGAGCAGCTACTCCTACACCATCTTGAGCGCCACCTTCACCGCGCAAACCGATCACCAGCGTGATGACGCCAACCAATGGTGATTTATTTGAACCGCAAATGTGACGAAAATGAAGATTACGAACTCATATATCTAGCAAAGGTGACGAAAGGTATCATGGATGTGAACGCTGGAAGCAATGGATGCAAATGCAAATGAAGATTTCGAACTTGCAAATCTGATTTTAGGTTATTTTTTTAAATTCGTTAAAAAAGTAACCAATCTAAAAACAATTTTTAAATCAACAAAACAAACAACTGATCTAAAAGAGTGATTTTACATCAGTTAAAAGGCAACCAATTTAAAAGATTTTCAAATAATTTCAAAAATGCCACCGTATTTTTTTTTTTAATTAGTTCTCATGTAACTGATTTGAAAACCCTTAATGTAAAAAGCTATTTTTGCAAGTGTTTGCAATTCCTCCACCATTAAATTTAAAATTAAAATTAATAGATGATAATTTTATAAAAGTTTAATAATTATGCACTGTCAGTGTAAAAAGTTTTATACTGTCAACCAATTAGAAATCACCGTTAGTATTACTTTTAAGGTAATTATTGTAAAAGTCAACAAATTAACCATACATGGTGGTTTGTAATTGAATAACAATGTAAACATACTTTACACTATCAATGCATAGCCTATTTTCTCATTTTATAATAATAATTTAGACTTTCAATTATATCTGAATTAGTATTGTTTTAAAATTATAAATTTAATATTTGAGTGTGGTAAATAGAATTATGATATGTAAATAAAATATCAAATTAAAATATAATTAATTTTATGAGTTAAATATAATATCTAAAATTAAATAAATTAACCTAATGTTATGAAGGTTAAATTATTAACCCACCAAGTTTATCTCTCCATCACAATCACTGTTTATCATTGATTTTTCTTAATCATTTTGTTTTATAGATTTTTCTTTATTAATGTATAAGAAGTACACTTTAAAAGATAAAGTGGATTAATATTTTTTGTTTAAGAAGTTAATATTTGAGAACTGTGACAAAATTATATATAAAGTGAAGATCAAGTTATTCCAAAAGTACCTCTTAATAGAATTGTTTCACTCAATAACTCTTAATATATACTACCTCCGATCCTTTATATAAACAACAAATAGGGTTTTTTTTTTTTTGTCTTAGTTATATGTAATATAGAATGTATTAATTGTTATCTTTTTTTATACACTTAATTTATTGTAAATTTATTAATGAGATATTCACTAATTCTCCATGCAAGTAAATGCATTTATTGGCATATTAACAATATAAATTACATTCATTGGTGGAGAAAATTATTTCTTGAATATGAGTAGTATCATTAAATATAACCACCACTTAAACTATTTAATTTTATGGGTATTTCTAAAATAAAATTTAAATTTATGACATTATTAATTAAAATCAACTAACTTAACTATTTTTATTGGTTTTGATGAATTAGTTAGTTATTGTTTATATAAAGAATCATATGTAGTATTAATTTCAACAATTTAACTGTTGAATATTAGGATATTATATCAACGATCATACACACTAAATTTTAAATAAATTAAACATTTGTAACTAGTTAATTTTATAGTTGACATTTACTTATAATTTAGAAAAATATATTATATGTTAATTTGTTTATTTAATGAAGTATCAAATAATTTTCAAACTTTATAAAAAAAATTTGACTTAATTTACTCAATAAGATTTTTAAATTTAATGGTTGGATCGTTAAAATTTAATATATACCAAGAGTTATTAAGTTTTATATATACATATATATATATATAAAGAGCGTGAACCTGTGTGAAGCACGGAAGAATTATTGGATTTTTTTATATGTATAAAAATTTATATGGACAATTTTAGTTAATTTCTTATTTTGATGAAAAGAGGTCTTAAATAAATTAAAATTTTCATAATAAGGAAATTAATTTACTATATTATGATAGAAGAATAACATATCAATTAGATATGAATTTATTCATTAATTAATAAGAAAAAATAGAGGATCAATTAATGTGTTTACTTACCATTAAAACTACAAATTTGAATTTTAAGTGTTTTATGATGCTACAAATATTTTTCCATTTAAGAAATGTTACACTATTTCTCCTTTGAAGAGTGAAAGCGTTTATAACATATTTTAAAATTTTAAAATTTCAAGAAAACATTTAAAATATTTTTTAAATAATTAAAATTAATCGATTTAAAATTATTAATTTAACCTTCAAATATTCCCAATTTAATAAATGTAAATATATTAAATATAATATATAATAAACAAAAGTATTTAAATATAATATATTTATTAAATTTAATTAATGTAATGATAATATATGTATAGTAAATGTATAATTTGTTAAATCAATCTATTTATGTTAAAAATATATTATTAAATAAAATATAATTATTAAAAAATTTAATATATACATATATATTAAAATATACATTAAAATTTATTAAAAGATTAATTTATAAAACATATTTTAAAATAAAAAAATTCAAATGTATATTAATATAATATATAAAAATTGATATATATATATATATATATATATATATTATCTTACAATTTCTATTCTTAGTTATTATTTTAATAGATTTTTTATTTATTTAAATTTAACTATATATTTAAAATAATCTTTATTGAGAGTGAATAATAACTTAGTAAATTAAAAATATTTTAGTATATATTTTAATTAAAAATATATTTTAAAATTTGTTAAAAATATTATTTAACGATGTTAAGTTAAATAGACTAAATTATATATTTTAACATAAGAAAGAAGAGGCAATGTAATACTCTTTCGAGGGAGGAAAGTGTAATTTATTCCATATTTTAACATAAGAAGAGATGATAGTGTAATACTCGCATCTCTGAAGGGAGGCGAGTGTAATTTACTCTAATAGTGTCAAGTTAAATGGACTAAATCATATATTTTAACATAAGAAAGGAGGGTGGTGTAATACTCCCATCTATCAAGAGAGAGGAATGTAATTTACTCAATATTAAAAATTCTTCCTCTCTATTTTTGCACATTTAATACTTCGACACGCTCATCACTCTCAACCTTTTGTAAATTTCTACCATGAAAATTGACCCATCATCACCACCGTCGCTGTTGCCACCATCACCACTACCATTGTCACTGCCACCACCACCATCACCATTGTTATCGTTACCACCACTACTATTGCTATCACCTTTACCACCACTGTCGTCACCATTGTCACTTTTATTTTCATCACCACCATTACCATTATTGTTGTCATTACCACCATTATTGTCAATACTGTTGCCGCCATTGTTGTTATTGTTTCCACCACCACCATCGCCACCTTCACCACCATTGTCGCCGCCACTATCACCACCAACACCACTCCCACTACCATCACCATCACCACTATCGTTGTCGTTGCCGCCGCCACCTCCATGAAAACTATGACATCAAGCTTCTACATTTGTCGCCATAGACCTGACCCATGGTGCCACCGTTAAACACACCACATATATCAAAAGTCACTACCCATCAAACTAAGGAAGTGGTGAACAGGATAGTGTACGACTTACTGCCCGTGTTGATGTCGTTGGAGGTTAAGCGAGCCATGGCGGCGACAATAAGGAGAAGCTATCGTGAAATTTCGTTGAGGATTTATTATTTTTTCGAATGGAGTTATGTGTGGTTGAAGATAAGAGTGGAGTGTTTCTTAACCTTGGAATAAAAAGAATGGAACTTGGATGAGGAAATGAGAGGAGAAGGGGAGAAAAAAAAAGAGTTTAAAGGCAAAAAGGGTGTAGAGACGAAGAGGGGAGAAAATTAATATTTAAGATTTTATTTTATTTTAATATTTAATTTAAAACTTAGATATTTTTTCGTCCATGCAAATATGTCAATTTTTTGTTTTAATCCCTGCAATTTATTTTTGTTTTGTTTCTAGTCTCTAAAAATTATTGATAACATGACATTCTTGTTGACGTGGCATGATGACGTCATCTGGGTGATGATGTGGCATGATGACATCATTGGAGTGATGATGTGACATGATGACGTTATCAAGTTCATTAGCCACGTCATCTTTTTGTAATGGAAACTGACGACAGGAACAAAAACAAACGGGTTGAAATTTCTAAGGACTAAAGCTAATTTTTTTTTTCAAGAACTAAAAACAAAAATGCATTAAATTGCAAGAACAAGAAATATATTTAAGCCTTTCAAATATATTATTACCTAACTAATAAAGGTTGGGTTTAGTAAAAAAAAAAAAATTTTTTGAGAGAGTAAAAAAGGTTAGTCTTTCATAAATGGTAAACCATATTTCAAATCATAATTAGAAGAGAATCTAAAATATATTGTTTGATCATATCATACCTCAAGAAAGATTGCCTCTTAAAAGAGAATATATATGAGAAATCAAGGCTATGATTGAATAAAAATTGAAAAAAGTACTTTTGAGAATTTCAAGACATAAAAGTACTTTTGAGTTTTTTCAATTGAAATTTAAACATGCACTAAATAAGAAAAAATATTGTTCAAGTTTAATTAATCCCAATTCCTTGTTTTAAATTTAATTATCATTTTAAATTTTTTCCTATCCTTTTTTAATCTAAGTCTTAAGTATCTTTCATGATGGCATAACTCTCTTATTCAAGTGTAGAACATGCATAGCATGACGGCATAACTCTCTTAACAGAAAATTTTCCATGCACTACGTTCAAATTTGATACCTCAAATAAAAAGAATTAATTATACCACTTGAAACAACCATCGATTGATAAATTTATTATTCTTATATAATAAAATAAAATCTTTATTATTGATAAAGAAAACAATTTATATTATATTTTTTTCTTTCTTAAGAAACATGAACAATAATAATATTCTTATCTCTCATATTTTTTTAACATTTTTTATATTTTAAATTAAAAAATACTTGTATAATACAGAACGTACTTATTAGTACTTAGTATAAAATTATACATAATTAAACATAGAGTAAACTCTCATTTTAGTTCCTAAATTTATAAGGCGTTGTCATAGTAGTTTCTGAAATTAAAAAAATAAAACGTTAGATAAATCTCTAAAATTGAAATTACTGTCATTTTAGTTCCTGAAATATACAATTTATTATAATCTTTAAATTTTATAACTTACTATCATTATAATTCCTAACGTAACTAACGATAAGGACTAACTTGACTAACAAATTTCAATTTCAAGAATTTGTTTAACATTTTTCCAATTTCAAAGACTATTATAACAACACCTCACAGATTCAAGGACTAAAATGGAAGTTTACTCACAAACGTAAAACAATTCCTTTTCACAAAATATCTCCATAAAAAATGCTTTTTATACAATCTTAATATTACCATTTTTTAAAGATGATAAAAAAAACATAAATTAAAGATGTCCAAAAGATAAAATTATCAATAAATAAATTATTTTATAAAACGATAATTCTTAAAA
The DNA here is from genome assembly GCA_004329165.1 of Spatholobus suberectus. Lineage (NCBI taxonomy): Eukaryota > Viridiplantae > Streptophyta > Magnoliopsida > Fabales > Fabaceae > Spatholobus > Spatholobus suberectus. The sequence goes on from CM014735.1 coordinate 8,338,505, forward strand.
AAAAAAAAAGCAAAATGAATGAAGTAAAAAAATTAAGAATAGCAATATGATACTTTTGTGTAATTAAAAAATATTATTAGAATTGAAAGATACAAATAGAGATGACAATTGTCTCCTAACCCTATGGGTACCCTTACAAAATACCCGTGATGAATAAAATAAATGCTCACTCAATAGAAATAAATTTGTAAATGGAGATTTACCCGCAAAATTTAATAAGAATGGGTGTGGTTATAGGTACTAAAGTACCCACCTCATACCATACCTGCACTTTTATACACACATGCGCACGTGCGTTTTGAGTTTATAATATATAATTATATATAAACTAATTTGGTTGGTTTAGAGAGTATTAGCACATAATGTCCAAGTTTAAGAATTAGTTATTTTTAAAGTTTATTGTTATATTTAATCAACTTTTAGAATTGTAACATTATATTTAAGAATGATTATGTTCCCAATATTTTATGATTATGTTTGAATAATTTAAGAATATTTTTCAATTTAGTTGTAACAATTCCTTTAATTAATATTTTTATTAATTTTACACTTAAATAAATGTGAGTAACGAATGCAAATATAAAAATAAATATAGGTACCTAGCAGGTACAAAAATTAGAATTACTATCAATGCAAGACTGGATGCGAATATTTTTTAAAAAAAACCATATAGGTATGAAAAAAGACATTATATATAGTACTCTACCCATTTTCATTCCTAAGTACAAATCCTAAAAGACATACAATAACACGATAACTTTACAGAACACGTATATTCACAAAATTTTCATTTTGTTTCGCTCTTATTGAGAAAAAATGGCATTCTATTTTGACCGAGACTTAAATTGACACTTCCTTTTATCATTTGCATGTAAGTATTTAATCAAGTGAGAGGAACGTGAACGATCAGTTGAATTGAATGGATATTAGATACTGATTACACGAGGGGGTTGTTTTCATGTGGAATCTTTTTGGTTTAAGTTATGTTCGACTTTCGTGTGGAAGCTTAGTCCGTGGACTGTTGACTTAGCATTTTTGCAATTCTGCCACCAACTAAGACTATGTTTGGATAACAGTTAAAAAAAGCACTTTTGTGAATTTTAAATCACGATTTTAAATTTTAATGCACAAAATAAAGAAGAAGAAAATTGTAGTGTTAAAGTACAAGTGTGAATACAAAGTCTTACATTAAATAAAGATGGATATGTTGAGTAATATATAAGTGACAAAGACTCACAAATCTAATAACTTAAGATTTTAGGTTGGATGTGATATCATGTTCACTTGTGTGATTAACTTGTAGCCCAGTAATGTAGTTCTCTACGATGTTATACATGTAGCTTTGGAAGTAAAAATACTTTTAAATTTTCCTAATTGAAATCCAAACATGCATTAAACAAAGGCAATTCTTATGCCACGTTTAGATGATAAAACTAAAATTATATTTTTTTAGTCTAAAAACTGGAATTAAAATTATTAGATGATAAATTTAGAATAATATTTAGGCTCCACTGTCGAGTAATCTTGGTAGCAAATCAAGAATTATTAACCCTGTCAAGAAACTCTGGCTCCACTACCTAGTAGTCTTGATTGCAAAATGAAATAATTAATTATATCCAATCACTTTGGCTCCACTATTAAGTAATCTCATAAAAATAAAATCAAATTAATTTCATACAATTTAAATCTCCCTTAATTAACCAACACACAAATTATTTTATAAAGAATTACACGATCCCGAGCTTCTAATTGCATTGTCGAGCTAATTAAAAAAATATATTGTCCCTTTACTTTAAATAAAAGAAAATAATAAGCTTCCTATAGATATTTTCTTAATTTCAACAACAACAATAATAATAATAACAATCTCATTTCCATAACTATGTTACTAATAAAAAAATTTAAATAAATATATAAAATTTATTAAATATTTTACACAATTAACTAAAGATAATTGTTTTTTAAGAAATGCATTTAAGGTGCAGTGCGATTTAGTTTCCACCTTTTATCGTGCATAATTAGACTCTTGAACTCAAGATCTTTTCAGAGACTAATTTTATCAAAAATGGAGGTTTTTTTAATTATTTTTCTTAAATAATAATTGGTAACAACTCCATTGTTTTCCATCAAATTATGTTCCCCTTTCCATTGCGATGTCCTTCAGGCACGTTGTGATATTGTTTAAAGACATACTTTATATTAATGTTTTAAATAGGCTTAAGGGCTAGCATGCCTATCACACTAGAAATAATTAAAATCACAAAAATGTATTGCATTCATAGCCATTAAAATCAGTTCAAGTAAAAAATACAATGCTTTAATTATTAAAACAATGATATAATATTATATATTAAATATTAATGTTTTTAAAAATAATATTATTTATAAATAGACCGTCTCATCAAACCTAGTAGATTTTAAAAAAAACTCACAACTTGACTTATTTAGGCCCCGTTTGGGGTGGTTGCGAGTTTTTGGTTTTTGGTTTTCAAATGCAATTTTCGAAACAAAACGCGTTTGGCTAAAATGGAGCCGAAATGGTTTTTAACTCAATTTCAAAACACTTTTACATTCATTTTCAAAACCAAGAAAAAAGGATTTGTGAATTTGGTTTTTGGTTTTTAAAAATAAATACACATCATTATATTTGACAATAGCCTTTCTTGCCACCACCACCACCACAACCACCGCCATTGTCACCACCACTATCACCGCCACCACTACTGCTGCCGCCATCTCCGCAGCCACCGTCACCACTACCACCACCACTACCACCACCACCACCACCGACACCACCACCACCATCATCACTGCCACAACTACCAAGACTACCGGCATTGTCGCCACCATCACCGCTACCACAACAACCACCCATCACTGCTGTCACAACTACCATGACCACTAGCATCACCTCCACCACCACAAGCTTCATCACCACTACTATCGTCACTGCCACTACCACGACCACGATCATGACCATTAGCGCTGCTGCCACCACCATAGGCAATGTCACCACCACCACTGACTTTGCCACCACCATCACCATTGGCATCACCACAATCACCGCCGGTACTGCCACAACCACTGCCATTGGCACCGCCATAACCGTCACTATCGGCTTTACCACTGCCACCACCATCATTGTTGTCGTCACCACTACCACTGTCATCACTACGCAAACATATTCTTAAACTAATTTTAACAAAATAAGAAATTTCAAACTGAATTTATTTTGAAACCAAAAATTAGAAAAAAAAAACTAAAACTAATTTTTAAAAACTAAAAACTGGTTGTAGTTTTTGAAATTTTCAAAACCCACAACCAAAAACCACCCCAAACGGGCCCTTAGGGTCTGTTTAGGGTAGTTTTTAGTTGCAAGTTTCAAAAATTTTAAAAACTATGACCAGTTTTAAGTTTTTAGTCTTAGTTTTTTCTTCTAACTTTTAGTTTCAAAATAAATTCACTTTGAAAATTCTTTATCCCGTTAAAATTAGTTTAAGGGTGTATTTACATGGTGGCAGTGCCAACGATGGTGGTAGTGGTGGTGGCAAAAAGGATCACTGTCAAATGTAGTAAAAGTGTGTTTTTTTAAAACTAAAAACTAAATTTACAAATATTTTTTGCTTGATTTTCAAAATGAATGTAAAAGTGTATTGAAACTGAATTAAAAATCATTTTAGTTTCATTTTAACCAAATGCGTTTTATTTTAAAATTGTATTTAAAAACCAAAAACTAAAAATTTACAATCACCCTCAAAAGTCTAGATCTAACCTTTTTGTTAAACAAGTCAAGTCTTAAATAAGCCAAGTCAAAAGAGTTAATTTAATATTTCTACCCCTACTTACACAATTTTGCACATAAATTTAATATCTTATTTTTAATAGTAGACATTAAAGTGGTAACAACTTACCTAAGAACTTTATTAATGTTGATCCAATACGTTAAACTATATTGTTATTAAATTATAATTAACAAACTATATATAAAAAGTTTTAAAATAAATTACACTGATACCCCCTATGTTTTCGTCAAATTTCACCCGATACTCTTCATTTTTTTTACTCCTACAATAACCTCTTTAATTATTTGATAAACATTACACTAACTCCTCTTATACATTACATCATGTCATTAACCCCCCTTGATTGTTTAAAAAATATTATACTGTATATCTCTAAAAGAGATGTTATTGTAAATGTTAAAAAATAGGGGTTCTTAAAAAATATCAAGGACTGTCAATATAATTTACTCAAAGTTTAATTATTACAATAATTACATTCGAGATTTATCATTGAGCAGGTAAATCAGTTGGTAAAAAGTTGATCTTAAATTTCAGTTTTTTAGAATGCGATTGTGCTAAAAATAAGGAAAGATATATCCGCAACTAATAATAATCTTACCCACTTTGAACCACATTAATTAGATATTTAATGTAGCGTCCTAATGTTGGTAGCTCTATAAAATGAATAACACAACACTGAAGATTTCTTTTAATAGCATACCAACACATGATAACATGACATTAATTGGTAGTGAGTCCAAATTGAGCAAGATATTTCTCCACTTTATGTGTGGCAAATTTATTTGGTATTTTAAATTGTATTTAATATGTTAAATAACTGACTTTTAATTTGACTGCTAGTTTTTTTTTTTTATAAGGAAAAGTTTAGAGTAAGAGAAGGCACATCTTCTTACGAGGCCAAGAAATATTACAAACCTCATTGAGGATTTATAATAGAATTTACATATTTCCTGTCAACAAGGAAAATCTGAAAATTGAACCCAAGTCACAGCTAGTATGAGTGGAAAGCTCGATCAGATGTGTCAATCCCTGTTGACAATTTGACTGCAAGTTTATAAGCTTATCTAATCAAATTGAAATATTTGATAAAAAAAAATTATTTCAATATCTACAAGTTATAAATTACTTAGCTATATTACAACTTATATATGCTTGTAAATTATTTTTTCTTCAATTTTCATTTTTATTATTTCAATACACGTTCTTTTGTATTTTCTTTTTTTAAAATCTTTTTTTATTACTATTTTTTAATTATTATTCTTCGTTACTGTTTTGGGGGCTTTCACTTTATTTATTTTAATTATTACACTATCTATTTTAATTTTTAATAAAATGTTTAATCTTAAAAGAAAATGCATAAAAAATTAAAATTAATAAAAAAAATCTAAAACTATAATTTCCTAAAAATATATTTTGTCTACAAAGAAAAAAAATAAAATATATATAAATATATCCTTTATGTTGTTTATATTTATTAGCTATGTTAACAACTAACTAATTTTATTAATAACTATAATTCAATAGGATAATTAACTTAAAATCTCTAAACTAGCTTATTAGCTAGTTAATTTTATTAAACATAACCTTCAAATTTGTACACAAAAAAACCTTCAAATTCCTTCAGGACGTTGCATCAACGAAAAACCATTTTTGAGGTTGTTAGAATATAGTTAGAGGGCAATGTTTTGAAAACCAGACCAGTCATTGAACCAGTAAGGGTACTGATTCAAGGTTTAGTGGTTGAACTGTAGTTCAATCGTGGTTGAACCAGTGATAATTAAATAATATTTTTTAAAAAAATTAAAATAATATATCAAGAAATATTTTAAAAAATAACATAATATTCATTTCATAACATTTAAAAATAAAAATTAAACATTACTTATAAAATATGTGTTGAATCAATAAATATTTGTTTAAAAAATTAAAATATTTTGACTCAAAATTTATATATTATAACTATTGTTTGTTTCTTCTAAGGTGATGTAATATATTAAAATAAGTTATATATATACTTATGATGACAACAATCATATTTCTTTCTTTTGATCCAAAACAATGAATGCAAATGATTCTTTTGAATCCAATGACTGATATATAATTTTCGAGATGCAAACATGCTAATAGATTTTTATTTATTTTTTTTGTCTAACCAGGAGGTATCTAAGGCTTCTATTTTGGCACCTAATTATTCCCCCTCCCACCGAGTCAACCTATTTTGGGATAAAGTGGTACTTCTAGCTGCGACTCTATTCTCAAGCTAGGAATCGAACCCCAGACCTTGGTTAAGGGATACAAGTGTCGAACCACTAGTGCCAACGACCTTCGATCACACTAATAGATTAATAATGACTACAAAGACTAGATAACCAAAAAAGTAAAATCATTGTATATTTTATGAATAAATAGTATAGTATAAAAGCTAGAGTTGAAGCTTCACTCAACAATTGAACATCAAGCTTGTATGGTGATTAGCATTTTCAAGCTCCTCTTCACTCTAAATCAAATAGGTTTAAGAGAGAATGGTGAGTGCATTTCAAAAGTCCCACATAGGTAGTTTTGTATCATCAATGCATTTTTTAGGTGTCCTACATCGATAGTACACTACATGGAATACACTTCACATCATATAAAAGAAAGCTAGTAGAGTTGTGCAATTCCATCAGTGTATGTTTACGAAGTCCCACATCGGTTGGGCGGTAAATAGATGAACACTTCTTAACCTACAAAAGAAGAGTAAATCTTCATTTTAGTCCCTAAATTTGTGAGGCACTGTCATAATAGTCCCTAAAATTGGAAATATGTCAAATAAATTTATGAAATTAAAATTTTTAAGTCATATTAGTCCCTACTGTTAGCTTCATTAAAGACTATAATGATATTAAGCTATAAAATTTAAGGATTATAATGATAATAAGTTGAATATTTCAAGAACCAAAATGACATTAATTTTAATTTAAAGGATTTATTTGACATTTTTTTAATTTCAGGAATTATTATGACAACGCATCACAAATTCAAGGACTAAAATGAGAGTTTACTCATAAAAGAACGTGCAAATTTTTAACTTTTTAATGGTGTCCTATAACAGTAAATAATGTCACTGTTATCGGTTTAAATATTTTTATGAAACCACTTAGATCCGGTGAACCACCGGTTTTTACGGTGTAAGACTGGTTTTTCAATTTAGACCAATTCTATAATTGAACGGTTTTTTGTTCATTTTGAACTGGACATTCAGCCGATTCCTGGTTAAACTGGTCTAATTGGCCGGTCCGATTCTATTACGAGGTCGATTGGTGTTTCAACTTTGACCCAACCCCGGCGATCATTTTCACCAATCTGTTAACCCCGAAATTGTTGCCCGGCCCGGAAGGAATCCTCATTAAGTTTGGATACTGAACCCAGGCTTTAGCATACTCCAATACCTCGTTCGGGCCATACGACATTCTTATGGCTTTTAAATGGCTCTGACATTTCTCCTAGACCTCAGGGCAAATAACAACCTCATGCAGCGAGGGTTAGTTTGGGTCGACTGTTAAAGGGCGCTCGTCAGTCCTTTTTACGGACCGTTGCCTACCTACCCTACCCCGATAAGCTACCCCCTGTGTGTAGATATGGGACCGACTAATGAACCGGTGTGACCAGCGTCACTCTCACAACTATAACACTTGGCAGCTTTCAGGATCAACGGCTGTTCCCACAAACTAACACAAGACTTTTCAGCGTGCTTTGTCCTCACTCACATGCTTCCTGAAAACTTTCCAGTAGGTCACTCGTCCCTAAATTGCTCCAAGTCAAGCACGCTTAACTTTGGAGTTCTTAAGTGATGGGCTACCAAAAAGTATATGCATCTTGTTAGTATAAGTAACACTTATTAACTCCTTTAAGCTATCTTCAACTGTACAGTCCCATACCTACACAGCCTCTGGATCCCTCTCATTCAGGTGTGTATTCAATTCATTCATGTACCCCTCCTGCTGGAAGGCTTCCAGGAGCTGCTCCTTGTCCATGCCTGATCTCTTTTGCACCGGCAATCACTCCTCGCCCTTGTCATCTCCCGGGATGTTACAACGACCATGGCGACCAGCGCAACAAAACGAAGGCAATGCCGATGACTGAAATAACTAGTTATCGGCAAAACTCCTCAGGCGACTCCCACGACCGCCACGAGCAAAAGACGAAGCATCGCGTCTGTGAGGGTCCATCTTCGACCAAATAAAACACAATACAGTATAGAAAAAACTGCAACACAACAGGAACCAATTAAGGTGAAGACAAGAACGAGTATACTACCTTAATATATGAGGTGATTGGTGTCGAAGGAAGCGTTGAGACAGACAGCAAGTGTTGTAGTGTTCACCGGAGGCAAAAGACGTAGAAAGCAAAAGAACTTTCAAAAAAAGGAGAAAAATCTTGACAGCAGAGTGGGGGCAAGCCTACTGAAGCAGTTAGCAAAAAAGTCTCTTTTTTTTACGGGCTCATATCAGGGTCAGGCCCAAGTCCATATTTTCAAAAGATAACCGCCAAATCTCTTGGAATTCGAAGCGCTATAGAGTTTAAGATATCGAATCATTACGCATTTAATGCGCCTTGGCCATGCAAAAGATACAACGCATCTGTCTGAAAATGAAAAGACTTGAACCTTTCGACTCTAAAGTTGGCAACCCTTTCCCAGTGCAAAGCCTTACTGACTTAGGGGCAACACCATCCCGAACCCTCTTTCAATTGGGTTACGATGCCGACTTAAACTCGTAAGCCGACGATGTTTCTTTAAGCATCATCAGCTTGGGGGCAACTATTACGGGGCCGACTTAGACTCTTAGGTCGACGATGCTTCTTTAAGCATCATTTTAGAGATTACTCGGGCCCACAATCTAAGTCGGCTCCCACATCCTATATCCCGACAAGCATAGAACTAGGTACCCCGGCTCATAACCTTGTTATCTCGGATCTGATCTTCCTCTATCCTGGCACAGCATGGGAAACACTTAATGACAAGGAACGCGTGTAGTTAGGTACCCAAATGGACGCTGCCACGTGGCACCTAACTCTAACTGAATTTTCCTCTAAAAATGCATTATATAAAGGATTCTACACCCATGAGGTACATACGCTCTCTCATATTCAGACCCATACTAGGGGTGTTCATGGGACGGGTTAGGACAAGTTATATATGTCCCTAACCAGTCCCTAAATTTTAACCGAGCCAATTTTGTAGACCCAAACCCGATCCTCAACCCGATAACACGTGGGTTTAACTAAGACCGGGCCTAAGTAAGACACCATCGGGTTGACCTGAAGTGTAAGCTAAAAGTTTATGTAGTGCTCATTAACTATGGTGAGAAGTTCAAGACATAAACTTAATACACATTACACATTATTAGAAAATTAGATTTCATAGTCAAGGAGTGGAGGGAAGAGGAAGGCGCATTACATTATTAGAAATCCACACTACACGTGATAAAGTTTTTTCTTTGCGTAGATTATATTATTCTGTATAACAAAAAAATGTATAAACTCCAAAGAAAATGAAATTACATTCATGTTTTGCTTTATAAAAAATTCAATTCATAAAGAAGAAGAGTATTAGACATTCTGGAGAAGAAATATCTCGTAGATTTTTTTTTTAGGGGGGGTGTTAAGAGGTTATCTCTTATAGAATTTTTTTTTAACATCGCATATCACATTTTTTTTGTTTTTTTAAACCTACTGTACACCTTGGGCTATTAAGGGGAAGTCGTAGAGGCAATTCTAAAATCTAGGAAAGCAAATCATCCATTTTGAGCTTAACTTTAGTGAGTTGCGATAGCAATATTAAACTTTAAGTAAGAAAATAATCCATTTTTGTTTCTATTGTGCCAGAGTAATGGAAATGTCACCAATAGTAAGTGGATTCTATTATTTTAAATTATCTCTTTGTAAATCTTGGAAAATTGATAGCAAAATGATGAAGTATTTACCAAAATGTAATGATAATAATAATAAATAATAATAATAATAAATTAATAATAATAATCGGGCCGGACCGGGTGACCCGAGATTCAACCCGAACCCGTCCCAACCTGAAGCCGGGTTCTGGATTGTCTTGCCTTTCTTGTCCTTTTTTCCTTTTGGAAACCGGGTCAAACCCGGCCTGAAGCCTTCAGTCTAGGACGGGTTGTCGAGTCGGACCGGGTCTTGTACACCCCTAACCCATACTGACTTAAGCATTGGAGTCCTTACAAGTGCCACCATCGGAGATGCCAGCAACCACCGTTGGAGCTCATCAGAGACGCATCCTTGTATTCACCACACAACATATTCGATTTTAATAAGTATGTTATAGGATCAAAATGAATCGACCATGACATCATGCTAAATTGGACATACAATAGTTTTTTTTTTCTCCTGGGTGTTTGGATTATTAACAATCTGACAGTCTAATCAAACCAATGCAAGTTGTGGATTTACGTGGGTGAACCCACTTCTTGTAATTCCTCTCTCTTTCTTGCGAGAAGAGGATCAATTATATTGGTATTTCCTAAATTTCAATCAAATTACACCTATTTTCTCTTTTTATTAACCTTACATAAATTTTGAGAGAGTTCACATTCCTTTAAAAATCATTAAATTACATTTTCTTATCTTTTTGTCTTAAAACATATAGTTTTTTCATGGTTAAATTATTTCATTGGTCGTTGTACTTTTAGACAATTTTTAATTAAGTTTCTATACTGATTTTTTTTTAATAAAGTCCTTAATTTTAATTTCTTTTTTAAATTGGGTCCCTAGGGTTAACTTCTATTTGATTATCATTTGTCTCAAGGACCAAATTAAATTCAAAAGATTAAGGACTCAATTAAAAAGAAAATAGTACAGGAACCTGATTAAAATTGTCTAAAAGTTCAGGGACCTACTCAATAGTTTAACTTTTAATTTATCAACATTATATTAGCCTAGTAAGGTCTTGGGTTTGAGTCTTGTGGATGAAAAAAAATGTGGTTGGGAGAAGACACCTCATTAAAAGTCGTTAGCCAAATTCTCCGATAGAAATTAGTCATCGACAAAACTAGTAAATACTTCGCATCTATTTTTAATTTTGTGATTTTAGTTTCCTAAATTGTAATAATTCGCAATTTTGGTCCAACTGTTAAATGTTCATTTGTTAACTGTTAATGCCTCAACGTTAACTATGATGTTTCATTAGATTGAATACATAGCAGATAATATTTAACAGACTAATGTAATGTCATAGTTAACGTTAAGACATTAACAGTCAATGAATGGACATTTAACAACTAAACTAAAATTGCAAAATTAAAAATAAAAAGACCAAAATCGCATATTGAGAATTATAGGAGGACAAAAAATGTAATTTAGCTAAAAAAGTATTTAATTTTTCATCAATAATTAAGTTTGCTTTTTTTTTGTTTATAAAGTAGGGATTTTCTATATTTTATAAAGTGGAAAATTAATTTAGAATAACCAAATTGTTATATATATAACATGTAAAGATAAAGAAAATATATATGCATTACTAAGATATAGTCTTTGTACAAACATTATTTATATAAGTTGATAAACTTAATTAATAACAAAAAATATCACGTGATACAAAAAAATTATATAATCACTTAATTTAAATTATTTAATTTATTATTAATTTATTATATAAATTATGTCTACACAAGTATTCTACTATGTTTCATTCAAGTCAATGCTCAGGTCCTTGAAATTGTAGCTACATAATAATAATGCGACAGCATTTGAATATTGATATATGCTTTCAGCCCTTTTCTATAATTTCTCCTTTTTTCTAAAATAAAACAAAGACAAATCAAGATAAAAAATAAAAAATAAGGTTAAAATATTTGACTAGGTCCTTGAACTTTTAGATAATTTTTAATTAAGTTTCTATACTATTTTTTTAATTGAGTCTTTATCAAGAAATATTCTGTCTAAGTTAACGAAATATTCATAGTAATTTAACCCCAGGGACCCAATTAAAAAAATTTAAAAGATAAAGGACTCAATTAAAAAAAATAGTATGAAAACCTAATTAAAAATTACCTAAAAATTCAGGAACCTAAACAATAATTTAACCTTTTTTCATCTAAGGAATAAGTATGTACATTTGAATCTATTTTAATGTAAATGGACCTTTTTAAGAATATTTTTTTCTTCTCATTATGATTCTCAACATAATCAATAATTGGTTTTAAATATCTGCTCTCATGAAAATTAAATATCTACTATTAAAAGATAAAATGAAAATTCTGAATGAAATTCAAAATTCAATGTATAATAGAAGTGTGAAAAATTTTATTCCATGCTTTAAAATGCTAAAATCAATAATAAGATGTTCAAAGTTAGTTATCAATTGTGAGGTATATTTGTAGTTTTTTTTTAAGATAAATAAGAAGTCACATCTATAATTATTCACTATTGTTAAGATTTAGTTACCTTAAAATGGACTAAGGTACAACACATATCCATTTACTAAGGAAAGAGAATATATTTTTAAATAAGAGGAGAATAAAATGTAATTTACTATACATTTATTAATACCATTATAAAGATCTAGACTCTCTACTTCAATGTTTATTTTTTTTAAAATTCAAATAATTAATTATTTACGTTACCACATTTAAGCTGAGAAAAATTAATTATTTAATTTGATTTAAAATTTTCCTTTAATTCTAGCCTGTAGTCATATTTTTTTAAACAATTATTCAATCAAGCATAATTTTATTTTTTTTTATAATTTTTCAAATGATGTAATATATTAAGAAATTGCACCAACTATAAGCACCTTTAATTGAAATTTTAAAAAAGAAATGTTGATTAAATAAAGCTAATAATCTTTATATAATATGTATCTAATATCATTAGACAATTTGTTCACGTCTTTCTCACTCAGTTACATACTTAAAATGATAAAAAGGACGGGGTAAATTTGATTTTCGACCATAATTGGATATCAAAAATAAATATTTAGCTTCTTCAATATAAAAAAACCTCAATTTAAATTATATAATATATTTCATAAATTTAACATATTTTAAATTAATAATAATATTTTTTTTATACATTTTCCCAATTTAAATAAATTATATGCCAAAATCAAACCTCATTGGTATAACATCCTCTCTTTTTCTAATTCTTTTATTATGAAAAAACATATGATTAATATTTTAATAATTACTGATATTATTGGTATTTCTAATTGTTTTTGAAATTATATTTCAATAAAATATCAATTAAAAGAACTCTTATTTATTTAAATCTAGAGAAAATTTCACTAACTTACATAAATTTAGGGTTGTACACCAAATAAAATCTTATAAAGATATTAACATCAAAAAGACTCTTTCATGAAAATTAGAATTAATCATGATGTGCGCTACAAATGATTAAGAGAGTGATTAATTAAACTGAGTAGATTAGTTAGTAATTAGTTTAATTAAATTGAGTTTGAATTGTGTTCCTTTTTTTTTGTCTTTTTTCTTTCCTTAACTACGAAAATAAATAAAATTTGTATTTTAATATCTATTAATATTTTGGGTTTTATTTTAGCATTGGTGTTTGCAAGTATATTGAAATTTTAAATTCTAACTAAACTAAAATAATTAAAATATTTTTAATTATTATTTGGAGAAAATATTACGGAATTAAATAAATTAGAAAATGGGTATGTGAATGGAAATTCTAAAAGGATTAAATAATAATAATGATAATAAAAGGCTACAAAATGAATTATCAGGATTTATTATATAGTGTGTTAAAATATTTACGTGACTACCAAAAGAATTAAATTTTAGTTAGGTTAATGGATTAGTTGTTGAATTAGGTAAGTTGAGTTAGAGTGTTTTTTTTTTTTTTTTTTTTTGCTTTTTGCTGATGCCCGAACTGCAGCCCACTAACTTGAAGTAATTGCTTTAGAATGTGGTTTTTCTTTTTTATTTTTCCCTCTTTTTTCTTTTCCCTTCCCTTTATGGGCCATGTAAATCACCTGAGCCCACAATTGTTTGTTGGCAATTTCTATTGGTCTGTGCTCTCTAAAGCCCAAATGGAGATAAGTAGGGAAAGGTGGGATCGAACGGTTAGGAATGAGGGGTGTTTTTTGACCGTGGATTTCAAATGATAGTGGAGAAATTGTCACTATACGTCGTTGTCGCTGTGGAAATGAGAGAAACTTCACTACACGGTCTTTAGGGTATCTTTGGATTAGGGTAAGGGTGGAGTGGATAAAAGAATTATACCATTGTTTGATTTATAAAAATAAGGGTGGGAGAGGATGGAAGATGACACCTAATCCATCTCATTCCATTATTTAACGGTATTTGTCTCTCTCCTTAACTTGAAGTGTACTAACTAGAACAATACATTCTAAATTAAAAATTCTTATTTTGACCGTATTTAATTTGTTTGGTAATCATTGGCGCCTTTTCATGAAAGCCCTCTTATTTTGCATGTCTTTTATGTGTGATACGTCTTGAGACCACTTTTCTTCTTTTAAGTCTTTCTTCTTCACGTCTCGAAACTCCTCAGCAAAATGGTATTGCAAAACGCAAGAATCGTCACATCCTTGAAATTGCTCACGCTTTTACTTGGAGTGCATGTTCCTAGCCACCATTGGGCCGATGTTGTTACTACAACAATTTATCTCATCAACCAGATGTCATCAAAAAGTGTTTGAATTTAAGACTCTGTCGCATACTTTGTCTACATTTGTACCATTACCAACCAACAAATCCTCCCACCTCGAGTTTTTGGTTTGTTGTGTTCATTCACCTACATAAGAACCAACATACAAAACTTGATTCTTGTGTCATTCGTTACCTCTTTTTGGGATATGGTGTACACCAGAAAAGGTATCATTGCTATAACCCTACTACTCGGCATATATATGTACATATGTAACTATATGTAACAATATTTGTATTTTTTTTCCTAAAACAAAGAAGGGTTGAAATGTCTTTTATTTTATGTTTAGTGGGATGACTCAAATTTTATATAATTTGACATTTTAGAGCTCAAATTTAAGAGAAAAATGGGAGGTCTATGGTAGAAGCAAAGGGCTCAGGCCCATACATGATCAGATTTTAATATTGCGTTGTAATTTGGATTGGCTATAAGGTTATAAATTAGGGGAAAGACAAAAAAGGGGTTGTGACAACCACTAGGCCAACAAGGCAGAGTCACCTTAAGCCTCATCCAGGCTCATAAATTTTTATTATTTTTAAAAATTATTTTTAATCTAAATTATTAGGTGATGAAATTTATTGTATTATTTGTAATTAATTTGTTAGTAAAATTATGCAATTTAAAAATATGTATATACATAGATATTGTTGTAGATTATTTGAGAAGTTTTATTACTCATTTAAAAAGTTATGAGAAAAATTAGTTTCTATTTGCTTTGAGTTGAGATTGAAATGAATATAGAGATTAAATTTGATAATACATATTCATTTAAATATTAATTCTTTAGATTTTTATAAAAAAATAAATCTTTTAGTTTCGATTGTTTTGTATACATATATATCAAATCAATTTATTTTCTTTTATTCACATCTTATTCGAACAAATTTTAAAATATGAAATTGCTTTACAGTTTTTTTATTTGAATCTTAATAGTTGAAAATTTTTAAAAAGTATGAATAAAAAAATATTGTATTAATCTTAAAACAAGTATAAGTTTTAATGAACATTAATTTGACATTAGTGATCTTGACTTTTTTTCCCCCTAAAATTGAAGGTACTAGAGGAAATAATAACAAAATAAATTAATAGTTTAATACCATATTAGAAGTATTAAACTAAATTAAAAAAATCAAGTTCGAGTCTTGTGGATTAAAAAAAGGTGATTGGGAGGAGAGACCCCACTAAAGGCGATCAACCAAGTTTTCCAGCAGATATTAGTCATCAATAAAACTGATAAATACTTCGCACTAACAACATGATAACTCAAAAAACTAAATTAAAAAATTGATTCTTTTTAAATGCATGTATATTTATAAAACATTATTAATAATACTTATAATTATTGTCGTTAGCAAAAGAAGTTTTTCAAAATTAAAAATTTTCATATTCAATTTGAGATCAATTATGTTGCAAGATAATGATTGAATAGATTACTACAGAGTGAGATGTTGAATTTGCTTGATTATTAATCTTTAATTAACAAATTTGCAATTCAAAAATTAAAAAAATATAATAAAAATGATAAGTTATATTTGAATAGGTTTAAGTGTAAAATTTGTCTTAAGATTTCAAAACTTTAAAACACGACCTTATGTTTCATTGTATAATAATATGAAACTCTGTATATGTTCTTTGTGAAAAATATGATAAAATCTTCTAATTACCTGTGAATATATAGGTCACATTGATCCAACCATACAAATTTTCTGTGTATTTCCTCTCTTTGTTTACTGTTTAATTGCTGTCTATGCCATAACAAGAGGGGTTTGCTCACCCTTACATGTGAATAGGTTTGTCACTCCACACAAGACCGGTTGATTGATCTCACCAAAAATATAAATCAAACAAAACATTAATAATATATTTTTAAAGTTTTTTTTCACCTCCACTTATTATTATTATTATTGAATAATTTGCATATATGTTTTACTAAATAAAGTATATTCAAATTATTTGGTACGACCTGTATAAAATCTAAATAATAATGAGAGTGTTGCTCAATCTTCTCTTTGTGCAAAAGCAAACAATATTTTGATAATGATATATGGACACCTTCTTATTAGAAATACTTATTTGACATTTTTTATTAGGTTAAATATGGTTTTGGTCCTCCACAAATATGACAGAATTGATTTTAATCCCCAGAAATTATTTTCCTTGAATAAAGTCCCTCAAATATTAAAAATACCCTAATTAGATCCTTGTGCTAAACTCTGTTTAACTTTTTTGTTAAATGATTGTCACAACAGCATTACATTTACCATTAATTTGTTGATGCAGTCGTCCATGTCAACTGTTATGTTCAAGTCACATTAGTAACATATTTTTTAAATAAAATTATTATATGTTTAATCCTAAATTATAGATTTTTTTAACTCTAAAACAAAAGTAGTTACATGATTTCTTTTTATTAAAACTTATTACTAGACACTTCAGGTAATAAAATACTTTACTTGGAAGTTGATGTGATTATTATTTAATAGAAAAGTTAATCAAAGTTTAGTACAGAGATTTAATTATGATATTTTTAATATTTAAGAGACTTTATTCAAAAAAAAAGATTCCTAAGACTAAAATTAATTCTGTCATATTTTTAGAAAACCAAAAACATATTTAACTTTTTTTTAATTTTTGCGCATCTCTCTTTTCTTGTCATATCATATTAAGTATCATATCCGTACTTTTTTCTTTTTTATTTTTCTCTCTCTCTAGGTGTCAATTAGTATTGAAATGTCCACCAATCTATTTTCACAATTTTTAGCTTTTATTCAGTTAACTGAAGTTTAACCATGTTTGACGGCAGCAGTTGAGTTGAGCCAACACTCAATTGTTAGCCATGGATCTACATAGGTTCAGAGTTTAATTTTTAACTTTTTAAGCGGGAGCAAGACTAATTTCTCGATGAATTAAACCATTTTTCACAAGTGATATTTTCCGAGCTCAAGCTTGTGTCTTCTTTTTAAAATGCAGTTCGGTTATATTATTGTACGAAACTCCCTGCTCGTTTTAAAATTTAATTTGATGCACATAAAACTTCCAACTATCGCTCAATCTCGTACTTGAAACTTCATTAATAATCTTGATTAATGTTGCATCACGAAATTGAATAATAGAGCAAAACATTTTCGGTATAATGAATAAAATGTGCCAAAATTAAATTCACTATAAGAGGTTGTTGTCATGGGTCCAGCTTGGTGTGTGTGCCGTTAGATTTATGCAATTCTGCCCGCCAACTAAACAAGAACACCGAAAGCGCAAAGAATTCCAAATAAGCAATAGAATAGAGTATGTTATTGCTATCATATTTTTATAAATATATAAAAGACAAGCGTGAAACGCACTCAGCTGAAGAATCAATCTCTCCCTTTCACCTTTCTCCATAGCCTACCACTTTTCTTCTTTCTCTGCTTTCATCTAACTCTCACTTCTTCACACACCGAGAGAGAGGAAGTGAGAAAACACAAAAGGGGTGATGGGTGCGAGACGGAGTGTTTTCTTTTTATAATGAACAAAGGACTACACACCCTCTTCTTCACTGAAGAAGATGGCAATCCAGCATCATCACAATGACCAACTAGAACATAACGAAAATGTCTCATCTGTCCTTGACGCCCTTTACTGTGATGAAGAAAAGTGGGAAGAGGAAGACGAAGAAGAAAGTGATGTGACAACAAACAATGATGGGGTGCATCACACTGGAACTTCTCTTTCCCTCTACTCTTGTTGGAGCAAGACTTGTTCTGGGAAGATGAAGAACTAAACTCTCTCTTTTCCAAAGAGAAGGTTCAACAACAAGAAGCCTATGGCTATAACAAAGTGAACACTGATGATAATAATAATAATAATAATGTGCATTTGGACTCTTCTCTCTCTCAGCCTCGTCGTGAGGCAGTGGAATGGATGCTTAAAGTCAATGCTCACTATGGATTCTCTGCTCTCACTGCAACACTGGCCGTTACTTACCTGGATAGGTTCCTTCTAAGCTTCCATTTTCAAAGGGAGAAGCCTTGGACGATCCAGCTTGTGGCTGTCACTTGCATCTCTTTGGCTGCAAAAGTTGAAGAAACTCAAGTGCCTCTTCTCTTGGACCTTCAAGTAGGTTCAGCACAAAATTTTGTTCATTTAAGTGTGTTTTTGTTATTCATCTTAGATAGATATCTTATTATGATGTTCTATTTTCAGGTGCAAGACACAAAGTATGTGTTTGAGGCAAAGACTATTCAGAGAATGGAGCTGCATGTGCTGTCCACCCTCAAATGGAAGATGCACCCCGTGACCCCTCTCTCGTTTCTAGATCACATTATAAGAAGGCTTGGATTGAAAACTCATCTTCACTGGGAGTTTCTCAGGCGCTGTGAGCATCTTCTTCTGGCTGTGTTTTTAGGTAAGCAAGCATTAAGAATGATAATGACTGACTAGTCCTCACTCTTTCAGATACCCTTATTGAGTTGACTAAATGCTTTTGGCTTCTCGATCAGTACAGAGAATGAATGAGAATGTTGTGTTGATTTTCTTATCATTTGGTATATGCGTTTTGTTGAGTCTAGATTCAAGATTTGTTGGGTGTCTTCCTTCCGTTCTGGCCACTGCAACAATGCTGCATGTTATAGACCAGATTGAGCACACTGGTGGGATGGAATACAAAAATCAGCTTCTTAGTGTTCTCAAAATTAACAAGGTTAGTGCCTAGATCAGGATGTCCAAGTATTTGTTTATTTAACATTAGTCCATGTACATGTTTATGAACACGACAATGAGCATCTTAGATTAAGATTAAAAAAACGCTGACAATGTCATTAATGCACATGATAAGCACATTATTTGATCTTAGTTACTCGTCTGCATTGTAACAGGAGAAAGTAGATGAATGTTATAATGGCATTCTCCAACTCTCAAATGCCAATAATTATGCTCATGACAACGCTAGCAAGCGCAAGTATGAGCAAATCCCAGGCAGCCCAAGTGGCGTAATTGATGCTGCTTTTAGCTCTGATGGTTCCAACGATTCGTGGGCAGTGGGGTCATCATTATATTCACCACCGGAGCCTCTGTTCAAGAAGAGCAGAACCCAAGGACAACAAATGAAATTGTCACCACTTAACCGGGTCATTGTCGGAATTGTTGGCACCTCTCCTTAATACCCCCTTTCTCTCTCCTTCACAAAAGAAATAACCAAAAAATCTTATATTTATTTACTGTGGTAATTAATCTTTCCATGCATGTTGCTAAACTATAGTGCTTTCCCCCTCTATGTATGTCTTCATTTCCAACAATGTCCCACATTCATTTACATCTCCTGAAGAGGCGAGGAGGTTCAGGAAGGAGTGGACTCTGAGGCAAGAGAAGGACAAAGTTGGCAATGAAGAATTGAAGACTATCAGCACTCTATAATATGTTTCAGGCACTTTTTTTTTTTTTTGTTCAATGGGTCTCATATAGACCATACCAAATTTGGACATATTTATATCATAATTTCTATAATAAATTGGGAACAATTTTGTTCATTTGTATATGCTCTTACTCATTTCCTTATGTGATTGGATCTTTGGGTGGAGACTGGAGGGTACTGTGATATAGAGATAAGAGTCCCAAATGGTCCACCCCAAGCTTTTTACCATATATTTTCCTATTATTTAGTTTTATAAGGAAAAACTACTCAGACAGAACCAAAAAAATAAGGGGTTTTTGGACACATTAAGAAGAGGGATTTGTTTGCATGTGAAGGGAGAAGTAGTTTGTCGGCCAGTGGGGTTTTAGTTATAGGGGAGGGGAGGCGGGTTTCTTGATTGGGGGATTCAGTCTTTTGACCTCGTAACAAGGGCCAAAACACTTGGTCTTATAGTAATATTGAACTCACCCTAATGCTCTCTATAACCTAACCCCTGACCTACTGAAAACACCAAATTATTCATTATTCAATAGCCCTATAGATTATAGATACAAGCACTTCAAGAAGGGCGTGAACAATAGCGTGGTCTGTAGGGCCCGAAGTCTGAAATGTCCCTAGTTAATTATACACGTATTTTATAGCACACAATTGCCTTTGCCTGTTATTATTCGGTAGATTATTAGAGTAAGATAGCATTAATTAAGCATATCGTACGTTAGAACCTTTTAGTTGGAAACTTCAGAAGAGTTGTTACTGTGCAATATTAATTGCTTACTCTTCCTTCCGCACAATCTTACAGGCATGTAAGGACGAACATGCCAGCATAATTTATTTTGGTTTACATGACTTATACTCTCTGGTCAGCTCCTGTACATCTCTGCCAATCCAACAATCGTAGCGCAAAAATATTTAGATGGTAATGTTATTTTAGTTCAATAAATTAAGTTAAATTCCCAAACGTGATAACCACTTTAAAATATTTGATTGTAATTATAATATTAGAACGTTCACAAAATATTAATAGTGATATTCAAGCGAGTTTTCTCTATTTCATGTGTAATAATATGCTGAGAATTTTACAGTTTAAGAGTAATGTATTTAAGAACTGGGACTAAATAATTAAAATATTTGTTTTTCATTTTAATTTTTCATTTTGAATTGAATAAGAATAACCAATCTAGTAGTCCTTATCTATAAATAAGTTGTCAGAATACTCCTTAAGTTCCCTATATGTTAATTTCTTTCTGATGTGATAGATGTAAATAGACAGCATATCTTGATAATTTCTGTCATGTTTTTGTATATTAGGTTACAAAACGACACTTCTAATTAGTTTTTGCTGGTTCCTAGCTGTTATTAGTTGTCACACTTTATCTGTTCAATTATCAAGTCTAATTGCACAACAACTTTCAATAGTAGGAGACAATTGATTAATCGTCTCTATTATAGCACTAATGACAAGCCAAGAACATACCGAAGAACATGGGGGAACACTTTTACAACTAATTCAAAGCAGTGGGATACACAGCATTAACTTTTCAATACTTATGCAACCTTTGCTTTGTTAGTCGTTAGTTGGATTAGACTAACTATGATTAAGTGCACACTCTTTTTACAGAAACAAGAAAGGTGCCATACCCCATGTGGATAACATTCCGTAGACCTTCCCTTTCTCTAAGTTGCGTGGAGTTTTTTTTTTTTTTCTTTTTTGTTTTTCTTCCTACCCCTTTTTCTTTTATGAATGCAAAGATTCATGATGATCATTCTAGTGGATTCACTATAGTGCATGCTTCACCTTTTGGTCGCCCTCTTTGCTTTTTTTTTTTTTTTAATTTGTGTCTTTGTTCTCGTGTGAAAACAAAAATAAAGTTCATTCTGCTTTTTTCACGTGTATAACACAAATAATTTCTATAAAGACAGTGTATCTAAAAACGCTTGGCATGTAAGCATGATGGAATAGGAATGGCACAACTTGGTTTAGTATTTTAGAACAGTTTTTCTTGGAGTAGTTTAAAGGCATAAGAGTGCCATATTTGTTTGTCTCCATGCAATGGAGTGTGAGTAGTAAACAAGAAAAGAAGTAAGTAGAATTATATTGCTTTTGGTTTTATTGGTGGGTTTGACAAAACACCCGCTAATTGTAAATTATGATACGATGCATAAAGGCAGGGGATTTTATTATGGGGGACAAAATCTGATTTTGTAGGAAGATTGTCTCTGGTTCTGTTAATATTTTCCTCTACTTTAAGTTTGGTAGATTAAAGATTGTACCAGATGGATGCTAGCGATCATGACTTCATGAGTCAGAGGGGAGAAAAAATCAAGAGGGGAAAATGTTTTTCCAAAAGGAAACAGCCTTACTCCTAAGGACCAAAGGTTATGAGATCAGTAATGTATGCCCCCACACCAATAATTGTAGAATAATATGATGCCTTGGGGCTTAGCTTGGTGATTTTGAACTTTCTCTTTTGACCTAGTCTCATCCTGTGTTTGCCATTGTTTAATAAATTCAAATGAATACAAATTTGGGCTAAAACCCTTCAATGTAATTTGCCTCCGGTCTTTTCTTGCTTCCAGCTGTAAAGTCTAAAAGAACAATAAAAGAGGACACTATATGCTTGTGGACCCCACAAAGGTTTTTCTAGAGTACATGGAAACACAATGCTTAGGCTGCACAATAAAACATACTCTTATCTTTGATAAAATAGTCGCTTTATAGCTCCAGCCGTATCTACTTGTGGAAAGCTGAAGCTGGTGAACGTTCTTACTGTAAACTATCCCAAAATGCTACAAATCATCCAACTCTAACCATTAATAATTTCTCTTCTCCGATTAATAATGACATTGCTATTTGTTAGATGCAAAAGTAAAAATATCATAAAAGCAATTAATGGTGATTAACTTGTTAGTACTACTTCTTGAAGAATATAATAATGGAATGAAAATGGAATTTATCTTACTGTTTCACTCCATGTCTAACAAAAAATTCATTTCTAGTTGCCAAAAATTAGGAACACAAATATAATGTTAAGATTTCCCCCCCCCAAAAAAAATGTTACGCTAATATAATATAGTATTTATAGTTTGATCGATTACATTCTAACACATGACATGCATGATACCACAAAATGATGTTACTATAGTTCATCATGAATTCCTGTGTAACATATTTGCATCATGAATAACCGTAGTACAGGTTTTTCACTAAAAAATATGATTTCAAAATTTGTGTTTTTCACCCAAAGCAGATGAAACAGGGAAGAATTTGACTGTTTCACGACAAAGACAATTAAGGCAGACAGAAGTAATCTACTCTATAATAAGGTAATATGTCACATCGTTGTGCTATAATTTTGCCTATTATGTGCTAAATCAACCAAAATAATTAAGTCAACATTTTAAAGAAGTAAATTCTTCAACGATTTGAAGTTTTGAAATTCATGTCTTTACCTGCCTCACAATTGAAATTCGTTACCAAACTTCTTGTTGCCTGTAATAATTTCCTGTACGTAATTCTCAAAGTCATTGTAATTGTTATATAAATAATAAATAATTCATCACAGGTTAGATAGTGTCCAGGTTTCAACATCAGGGTAAGGGGAAAAAAGAAAAAAACATGCGAACAAAAGTAAAGTTCTTATGGTAAGTTTTCAACGGTTAGTTATTAGTGAGAGGAGGTCAAATATGGCATTTTATTCTTCTATCTGAAAAGCAGAAAAGAATTCTGATTCTTTCATTTTGACACTATGATCTTTTCAACTTGATGTAAAGTTGTTTCTAGCACAGACAAATTTACACCCAGCTACGTTCTAAACCAAGGTGTTGATGTTTGCTTCTCAAATTCTCAAGGAACTATCCAAGATTCAGATGGTCCCAAATACCAATGGATTCCAAGCAGTTGATACATCACTATACTGAATGGCCCCAAGGGATCAGAAATGGAGGCCCCAAAACGCTTGTCAACTAGCATTTCCACACCTAATGCGTGAACCAAATTATTATCACAACGTTCCTTTTTTAATTGTTACAGTTAATGTTTGCCACCAGCAATCGGCATCCAATGTCCTAGGAATCGATCCTATTCTAACTGGCCGCCATCATCCCAAGCAGAGACAAAAATGCCAACACTAGAAACATAATTAGATTTGGCCAATGTTATACTGAAGTTGTACGAGCAAATTCATTATGCCACACATATATAAATGTGTACAAACACTATGTACATCGCTATTTGCTATATTAAATTGAACCCCATTTCAGAACTTGCACCACATTGTGGTCCAAATTCCAAACATTCTGAATTAAGTTCCCATAGCATTTGAAATATCGTCAGGAAATTTAGAACTAGGATGGGAAAATCTTTAGCTTTTCTCAAGTCCTGAAAGCTACAAGCTTCCTAAGTTATTTTTTTGGGGATATTATTTTTACAATCTTCTAAGTTTTGTAACCAGGATTGGTCTGAGCAATAATGAGATGGTGCCAATCTCCTTAGGAAGTTCGGTCCTCATTGTTAGCAAATTAGAAATTGATAAATATGACACTGGTGAACTGGAATACTCTAATAAATAAGGGACTTTACTCAGTTCCAAACATTAAATGAACTGAACACAAGTTCTTTTATGGCTGTTTGGTTTCATTACCTACTTAGAATAACCAAGTCCAGAAGATCAATAAATTGAGGAAAGGCTTTGAGGTTACTAGTTTAGAACCTCTTAGTAGAAGGCCTAAAATAATCTCCTTGAATAATCTCCTTGGCACCTTAATGGGGTACCCCACCATATTGATGCAATGTCTTATATGGAAAAGAAAACGTTTATAAGGGAGAAGTAGACAAGTAGCATTGAATGCCTAAACAAAAAGGCAGAAACAGTGATGCGTTTTGGTGGTCCAATGCAAAGAC